>JBBCBC010000004.1:27471624-27949326 GCA_037126765.1 Stenogyne calaminthoides | reverse complement strand
GCCAACACATCAAAGGTGACTAAATAATGCATACGTTTCGCACTCGTATGTGATGCCAATGAAGATGTGGTCACAACCGAGGCAAATTCTCGAATATATCAACCAAAGGGGGAACAAATGTCTCGATAATGTTCAATAGAATTCCCCGAGGAAGATGATTCCTTTTTCCTTTTCTCGTTGTTCCTCGAAGCCATCGAATTAATCGAACCTAACATTTCAAATGTTGAGGATACTATTGAAGGGGAACATCTAGAAGAAGATGGTTAGATAGTCATCCTACAAGTCAGATTGTGGGTGATCTAACTGATGGTGTCAAAACAAGAAGGTTCCATGGTGAGAGTGCACTATTCTGCTGCTTCCTATCAGAGAAAGAGCCTACTGAGATTGAAGAAGCTCTACAAGATTCTCATTGGATTCTTGCTATGCAAGATGAAATAATCAATTCTCAAGAAATGAAGTATGGGAGCTAGTGGATAGACCTAAAAGGCACAATGTCATTGGAACCAAGTGGGTATTTAAGAATAAAAGAGATGAAAACAACAACATTGTAAGAAACAAGGCAAGGCTAGTTGCACAAGGTTATTCCCAAGAAGAAGGCTTGGATTATGATGAAACCTTTGCACCGGTTGCAAAGACTAGAAGCCATCGATTGTTTCTTGCATATCTGCCCACATGAAGTTCACGATCTATCAAATGGATGTGAAAAGTGCATTTCTCGAACGGTGTGCTTAAAGAAGAGGTTTATGTAGAACAACCTACTTGGTTTCAAAAGCAGAATGACCAAGTTTCTGTGCTCGAAAAAGCCTTGTATGGTCTTAAGCAAGCACCCGAGCATGGTATGATACTCTTTCTCGGTTTCTTCGACCATGGTTTTGTCAAAGGAATGCTGATAGAACTTTGTTCGGGATAGAAGATGGGGAAGATATCTTCATGGGTTCAGGATATATGTTGATGATATCATTTTTGGATCTCCAAACCATCACCGCGGTGATAAGTTTTCAACATCGATGAAAGGCAAGTTTGAGATGTCAATGATGGGAGAGATGAATTTCTTTCTAGGTCTTCAAGTGAAACAATCAATGGAAGGAATCTTCATCAACGTGCAAAGTACACCAGAGATCCGATTGCCAAATATGGTGTCTGATAGATTGCAATGCGCTTAGAATTCCTATGAATACTAACTACAAGATGGATCGATTTCAAGGCAAATCAAGAAGTCATAACCGATTATAGAGGAATCATTGGATCATTGCTCTATCTCACGTTAAGTAGGCCGATATAACATTTGTCGTTGGGATATGTGCAAGATACCAAGCTAATCCTAAGGCTAGTCACATGGAGGTCGCCAAAAAGATATCAAGTATCCAAGGGCACAAATGAATAGAGGATTATGGTATCCGGTGATGATAAACTTGAATTAACCGGGTTACTCGATGTCGATTATGGAGGTTGCAGAATTGATGTGAAGTCCACTACAGAACTTGTCAATTTCTTCGAAGTAAGTCGATATCTTGGTTTTCGAAGAAATGACCTCAAAGAGTAAACCAAGATTATCGGGTTGAATACATGGTCTGCAGGAAGTCATTGTGTTTTATTCTTTGGCTCGCACAACAATTAAGGGATTATAAAGTTGTAGCCAATGAAGTACCAATATTTTGTGACAATAATAGTGTCATTGCAATTTCACAAAATCCAAAGATTGCACACCGGATGCAAGCATGTGGATATCGAGACATCACTTCATCGAGATCATGTCGAGAAAAGGACATAAGGATGGAGAAAATTCATACCGATAATAGAGAGCTAATATCTTGACTAAACCTTTGGCTGAATCAAGATTTCAGGAACTATCAGTTGAATTAGGGATGTTGGATCCAGGTATATAGAGTAAAATCTGAAAAATTGAAGAATTGAAGAATTTCAGATGCGTGAAGTTTTCTCTGAATTCTACTGAGAAGCTCAGGATAAAATAGAAAATATCGAATCGAGTCTCAGAAACTCAGATTCATCAAGGTCAAGATTTCAAAAGAAGATATCGAACCCATTCAAGATTTTCAAGATCATATCGACATTTTATCAAGGTCAATACCAAGAAGACTGATAGAGGGAAATTAGTCTGAAGAAGTAATGACTCATGCGACTCATTTATTGCTTAAGTGAAACTCAGTAATCATTCGCAATAAATACAAAAACACCGAGGAATGTTTTTGGGCGGGATCTTTGAAAATTCCGAAGAAGGTCAACAAATCATTAAATGCTCACATTTAATCACCAATGAAGTTAAAATGGCGGCTTACTTTTCGGGGATCGACCTTTCACATACCCGATTAATCGTGGATTAATCTTAACCGTTGCTTTTCACCTAACCGGTACGACTTCCCACGATCTCAAGCTATTTAATCCTTTGAAAGCCATTCAAGCCAAATTTTATCAAACCCTTCGTTCCCAAAATCTTCTGCAAATAAATCCCTTTGCCCAGAAAATCCAAACCCTAAATCTTCAAATCTTCATATCTAAAATGGCTCCGACCATGTTCGAAAAATTAGCCGAGACAAATAAGCCATGGTACGAATACGTGGTGTCTCTGGAGAGCACGTCAAATGCCAAGCACGAAGAAGAAGCGCTCCATTTAATCAGATTGGCGAAACTGACGAACCTCGTCGCGAATCGACCAGAGCAGGAGTATGCTCGCGAGGTAATAGAGTTTATTGCAAATATGGAAATCGATGAGAAAGATTGTATAGAATCTAAAATTTCCGTTTCGCATCTCGAACAATCGATGAAATATGTGGATTTTGTTCGAGAGCTCTACATTGTCCCTAAGAATTTAAACGACGTATTTGAGTTGTGCGATAAAGGAGATGATCTCTCATTGTATATGTTGGGGCTGGGAGCAGGAGTATCTTGACAAGGTTGCCGAGAAACGTGTTAAATTTGAGGTAACTCTGCACAAACGGCATCTACAGCCAAAATACAGAGTATTGATGGATATTGTGGGAAAGTGCATAATGAGTCGATCTAGAAGCTTCGAGCAGATTAGCACTCCCAAACTCCGACTGATGGCGGCGATTGAAGACTCACCCACCAAGGATTTCAACTGACTGAAGTATCTGATCAAGGTGGTGACTGAGCAAGCCAATGTCATAAAAAGGGAGGATGATGGGGCAATATCTATCAAAGGCAGAATCCTCCACGCCACCAAAATTGCATTCATTTTGGAGATGTGCTGAGAGGAGGAGGATATTTTTGCCAACTCTACCCCATTCCCTAAGTCCAAAGTGATGTTCAAGCCCATTGCTGCGAAGAGGACAATCAAGGGAAAGAAAGAGAAGAAAGTGGAATCACCGGTTGCGGCTGCTGAAAAGGAAACCCAACAAGCTAGGGGGAAGGTGTTGTTGGAAGCCAAGAAGGAGCAGGGTGAGAAATTAAAGAAGAAAACCCTCGCTCCCAAGCGCAAAAGAATGGTGGTTCTCACCGATGAAGATGACAGTGATTCTGAAGAGATTCAACCTGAGAGCCAAACCGCTCAGAAATCGCCATTGGAAGTCTTGGCTCAAGTTATCTCTAAGGCACAGGACCAGACTGAGGAGCAGGTCTTCTCTGAGGTGCTTGAGACATCGCTCAGTTCAGATAAAATTTCTCAGGAAATTTTTATAGGAGCTCAGACCTCAGAGATTCCTACCAAAGATGTGCCGGCTCAGACAGCAGAGTCAACTCAGAGTCAATCTGAGGTCATGCCAGCTCAGGCCCCAGAACCCACTCAGATGCAAACTGAGGACCTGACTGCACAACATTCAGATGCTGCTGAGACTCAGGAGCAGCTTAATATTGATGAGCTCCTGAGTGATCTACTTCTTGATCCTTCAGCTGATGCTTTGACTGAACCTGAAAGCCCGAGATTGAAGAAGGGCGAAGCTGAAGAAACCGAGTGGAGGAGCAAGGGGGAACGGTTCATCCTTGACCGCTACCTTGAGCTCAGCTCATACCCTGATCTGCAAGATATCTTCTTCAGATTAAGGTCGACGGTTTAATCCTCAATCAGACTCTTCCGGAGATGCTTAACATTGCTGCATTCAGTGGGGAAGACTGGTGGAATGAGGAGACAGCTATCCTGACTGAGTTCTCAGGATTCAGAAAGACAAAGCTCAGGATGAAAATTTCCGATTTTGATGAGCTAGTTCAGAAGAAGATCGCTGAGAGGAGAACTACTGAAGTTGGTGCCCCTAGCAGCAGAGATAAATCTCAAGATGGGGACCAATAGGGAGATGCTGAGGATCAGTTTCAGATGGAGAAGGAAACTTCTTGTGCTGATCAACCTGAAATCATTCAACCTCAGACTGAAGCTAGCACTCTTCAGGTACTTTTTGACACTATTCACAATTATGCCAAAGTTACTGAAGTTTCTATCTTTAACTCTGAATTGTCTGATGAACAGACTGAGGCTCAGATAGAGACTGGAGCTCAGGATGAAGCTGACGACAGACCAACCCTCAGGTTGTGTCTGAACCTCAGATTGATCAATCAGCACAGAATGTGCAAAATGTTCCTGAGATCGACCTCACTCCCTTAGTGGAGAAGCTTGAGAAGGTTGAGCCAATGCTGAACAAAATCACTCAGATAGAAGAGACATTGGCCAGCCAAGCTCAGAAGATGGAGAATCTGAGTTCATCTTCAGAACTGGTGCAAATTCAAGACACTCTGACCTCAAAGATGACCTCCATGGAAGACAAGCTGAATGAGAAGCTGGAGGGTGTCAAGGCTGAGCTGAGTGCTGAACTTAAACAGAAGCACCAGGAGAGAACTGAGTTTCTAGAGGTGAAATTGGCAGAGAAGAACGAAGTACTGATCAAGTCTGCTGTTGAGGAAATGAGCTCAATGCTCATGACCAAGATGACAGAGATGTTTAAAGATGCTCTCTCTGGTCAGTTTGCCCATCTTTCTGAAGAATTCTCTGTGGCAAAAAACCACCTCAGGAGACTAGAAGATGAACAGGATCAGTTAGCAGGAGAGGTGCGCTGTGTAAGCAAAGAGCAATACCATATAGACACAGCACTCTCAAGACTTCTTCCAAATTACGGTGCCAAGAAAGGGGAAAGGCCAGGTGAAGACCTCAGGAAGTTATTGGCACGTACTTTGGAGAAAAAGGCGCAAAAGGAAGCTGAAAAGAATATCCTATCTGAAGCCTTGAAGGAAGTCGAAGCTACTGAGAAGCTGAAGTTCAGTAAGGTGGAGAAGCCGATCTACACTCAAGTTTCTGAGGAAACCATGCTTGAAGTTGCGAGAGAGAAACTGAGTGATAGATCTAAGGTTGGAACAAGCCAGGTTGCTGCGGAATTGCCTATGAAGAGGAAAGCCTTGGGCATTGTTGAACCTGAGAGCAAGCGTGCTAAGGCTTCTAAGCCAGTACAAAGAAAGTTGATTGAAGAATTAAAAGAGTCTGCAGGTCAGCATCAGAGAAAAGTCTTCAACACAAAGAATGCTCTGAAGACACTCCAGATAGAACAAGCAAAGAAAACTGCTGCTTCGGTCTCAGGCGTGCCTGTGATCAGGAAGAAATTAGAAGAAGAGCAGAAGCGAAGGAGTGGATTCAAAAAGTTTGCGAGCAAAAGGAGAGGGACATCAAAAGCACAGAAATGGCCACACGTTGACAAATGGATGCCCATCAAATTCAACGATTGTTGGGAAGAGGTCAAGAGAACCTTCTGGTTCTACTATGATGTGCTCAGGGAATGGAGAGGGGAAAGCTCAGATCCAAATGAAGCATTCATTGAATATCTCCTAACCTTCTATCCTAAATATCTCCAAAGCTGGATGAACCTTGCAGATGAAGGAAAGGTGCAGATAGTAGCCCCCGGTCCATATACCTACCCTCCTCCAAGACTTGATAATGGCTTGGTGAATGAGAAAGCCATTACTCAAGAAATTGCTCAATATGCTGTTCAGTTGGGTTTGACAGGAAACAATCCGGATATCATTAAGGAAAGAGATGCGCTGAAGAAGAGGTATTTCGTAATGTTCAACCTGGAAGTGCCCGCTGATGAAGTTGAAGAAGATGCAAACTGAAGAGCAGAAGACTGAAGAGCCAAATCTGAAGACTGAAGACTTACCTGAAGACACTTGTAATTTTTCTATCTTTTTGTCTTTTATTTTTGCTTTTGATAAACTCATTGTAAGCTGTAAACTAAAAAATCATCATCAATAAAGCTTTATCATTTATGCTCAAAAGATAATATCTCATTATCTTATTTACATGTCTTTTACTTTTGATATGCCTGAATGATGTCTCTGAATTAAATTATGTGTTTAAGGGGGAAATTATTTGAAAATTAAGTATTTGGTGATGAATCATTTAAAGAGATTCATTACTGAAGAAATTGCTAAGAGACTAATTGTTAGGAGATTCTCTACTTAGGAAATTGTTGGGAGATTCTCTGTTCAGGAAATTGCTGAGAGTTATAATCAATCTTGTAATAGGATAAACTGAAACCTGAGCTTAGGTTAAATGTCTGTAACAAGATAGGTTTTGGCATCATCAAAAAGGGGGAAATTGTTGGGAGATGAATTTAATAAAGATATGATTTTGATTAATCCCAAAACCCTGAGTATGACATGTTCAGAATAATCTTGATAGTTGAGTCAGGATTCAGTTTTAGAGTATTCAGGATGTTATCTGCAAAATGTATAGTCAGCAGATATAGATCAAAGTTAGATCTAAAGACTCAAGAACTCAAGAAGTTTCGAGGAAACCAAGTTTCAAAGATGAAATCGAGAATCAAGACTCAAAGGAGAAATCGAGAATCAAGACTCAAAGGAGAAATCGAGAATCAAGACTCAAGATGAAATCGAGGAATCAAGACTTTTGAAGACTCAATTTTTGAAGACTCAAGATATCGGTCCAAGATACATGTAAAGACTCAGAAGACTCAAGACTTCGAAGACATCAAGAATCAAGACTCAAGACACGTAAGATGTAAGAGTGGAGAATCAAGATCAAGAATATCGAAAGACAAGAATTATGAAGGCTCAAGAATATATGAATGCTCAAGATAAACTGAATGTTCCGAGGCAATCGAACATATCTATCTCAAGGATGCAACATCGGTAAGATCGCGATTCCTTAGAAAAATAGATATTTGCCAAGACATTCAATATGCAGACAAAAGGAACTAAGACAAAGTGTTGTTAAGGTTATATCAACTCAGAGATTGTAACCAAAAGAGCCGTTGAAGATGTCTACCTTTAACTGGAGACAAAAGTCAAAAAGAGGAAGACAACATCGCACTATACCGACATCGATAATGACAGTCATTTGAAAAAAGATTTCGTAAGTACGGTTCCAGATCGCAAAAAGTGAAGACCGGCTACATGAAAGGCTATTGCCTAAAACGTGTTAGGAGTCTCAAACCCTAAATATAGCCGTTTCTCACACACCATAAGAGGAAACTCACGAAGCTATCTCTCCAACGGATAGTTTTTCAAGAGTGACCTTGGTGTATGCCTATAAATACTTGTGACCCTCTACATTGTAAGGTGACAGGAAATTTGTAAGCAACTCAAGAGCTCAAACTTATTATTGCAAGTTGAAGCACTCGAAAAACCAAAAATTTCCCAAGTGCTTTATTTCGAAGAGAGCTCACTATACTAAGCCTAGCTTGATAAGATATATCCAAAGCTTAGTCGAGATATCCTAGCCTTTGCATTGTACTTCATTGTAAAGGATATCTCATCCTAGTTGGAAACCAACCAAGAAACCCCAAACCCTTTAGAAGGTAGTTTGAGTGTGATTGTTGGTGAGAAGAGTTGTAAAGAGTAAGTAAACTACGCGGAGTAGTCAGAAAGCTCTAGAGGTAAAGTTAGTAAGCTACAGAGGTAGTCTGAAAGCTTGTTTGTGTTTGAGTAAGTAAACTACGGAGGTAGTCAGAAAGCTCAAGGTCGGGTTGAGTAAGTAAACTACGTGGAGTAGTCAGAAAGCTCAGGGCCGAGTTGAGTAAGTAAACTACGCGAGGTAGTCAGAAAGCTCAGGAAGTGATTAGTGAATTTCTCTGAGGATCAGAGAGAGTGGACGTAGGAGCTTGAGTCTCTGAACCACTATAAATTGCTGTGTTGTTTATTGCTTTCTTTATCTGTGCTTAACTGTTGCATTGACTTAAATCTGAAAGCATATTTTTCACTGATATTCAGTTGGAATCAATCCACTGAAGTTGCATAACTGAATCACAGCCTAATCACTATTCCATTCAAAGGAAGGTTTTCAGCAAAGCTTAAAACGAGTATAAACTAAGGGCCAACCATTCCGCACATCTGAGTAGCTAGAACAGATAGTTATCAAACTGAACTTACTCTTCTGGGGGTTCAGTAAGTTAGTTATCTGATCCAAGCAACTCAAGATCTCTGAAACTCATGACTCAGTTGGGATTATCTGAGGTTTCTGAAAGCAGCTCAGGATCACTGTCTTAGTAGACTTTGACTCAGAGCGATTTGTGCTTCTCAGGACCAAATCATCAGGACAACATGACCCAAGCTGACCTCAGTAAGAAAAGTTTTAAAAACACTGAACACGTGTATTCCCCCCCATACACGTGTAAGACTCGTTTGCACCGGGACCAACATTGTTACTCATCTGTGGAAGACTTCTGCCTGATGAGCAATGCTGATGATTTCAACAGCTTCGATGATCTGATGGTCTCATCTGATGATGACATCTGCCTCATGGCCAAGGAAGAAGATCAATCTGAGGTATCTTCTAAACCTTCTGTATTTTCTGTTTCCACACCAGCTGTGCTGAGCACACCTGCTGGACAGATTGACCTGCAGCTCTACAGTGAGCAATTGCTTGATGATCACTCCAATGTAGTAGACACTTATACCATAGTGGAAGCTGAGAACGACAAGCTAAGGATAGAGAACATTCAGCTTGTTAAAGAAAATGCTGTCAGAAAAGCTGCTGAATTAAGATCAGCTGAAACTGTTCAGAAGATGACTACATAACTGGAAGTTCTGAAAGTCAGTTCTTCTGATCAGGATAAACTGATTAAAGAACATCTAGTCATTAACAAACAACAAGATGATGATTTCAAAATCCTCCAAACTAAGTTTGATGAACTCTTCCGACTGCATGAGAGTCTAAAAACAACTGAGGATAGTTTACGTAAGAAAATAGAGGTTTTCACAAAATCTTCTAAGACCGTTCAAGATATGAACAACTATTTTTGTACGTCAACTAATAAGAAGGGAATTGGTATGAAAACCCTTCTGCATCCTCAAAAGCCCCGTCTAGTTTACTTTAGAAAAGTGTAATCAAACGAGTTTCTGATCACGATACACGAAAAGCGAAATCTGTATCAGATAAGGGAAAAGGATCAGCTGACCAGGCAAGACAAGTGTCTGATCAGAAAGGGAACAAAAATGGACCCCAACTGATCAAACATCAGTCGAGGAATCAACAGAAGAACCCTATTCTTCTGAAGAGACCTCAACCTGATCAGCAAATTAGGAATCAGAAATGACAACCTCTCAAAGGGAAATCTGATCTGAAACCTAATCAAGTCCAGCTGCCTAACAAGCAAGCTAAGGGTAAACTGCTAAGACCATCTATGCCAAAAAGATATGAATCTTTTAATGGTAGCAGTCGTACCTACCCTTACAATCAGAAACCTAGGGCTGTTGCACCTGAGCCCCACTGGTTTAAAAGAAGACAAATATCAATGAAAAATCCCAAGTCTTCTGATTCATCCAAGGCTCATACTAATAATCATACTGACCAGATTGCATATGAAGAGACGTATGATTATGTAGATGTTTATGGGAGACAAATCAAGCCATTTGTTTTCAACAAAGGTGCCAGCTATGTTTGGATCCCGAAAGGTATTTCTAACCCCCCAGGACCTGATTCTACTGGGGTACCTAAAGCCTGATTTGATTGCAGGTTCGCGTGGGTTTGGCCAATAAAGGAGGTGTACAAGCAACTATCTGGTACATCGATAGTGGATGCTCAAGGCACATGACAGGAAGCAAACATCTCCTTAGTTCATACACAGAACAAGAAGGCCCACGTGTACTCTTTGGTGATGATAACTTTGGTTTTACCAGAGGATTCGGAACCTTAGAGAATGATGATGTATAGGTTACAGGAGTCTCGTATGTCGATGGTTTGAAGCATAATCTGTTATCAGTTTTACAATTCTGCGACAACGGATTAAGTGTTGAGTTCTCGACTGATCAGTGCATTATCAAGAATCGAGCTACTCAACAGATTTTGTTAACTGGTACAAGAAAAGGAACGATCTACACTGCTGATTGGAACAGTTGTCCAAGAAATGCATGCCTGGTTGTTAAGAGTTCCAAAAGCAGCTGTCACAACCCACTCTCAGATAACCAAATAAATAATATGTTCGAAATAAATTTACTAAAATTGACTTGTGACTTTTTATTTTTATTAAACAGTTAACAGAATGATAAATCCTTTGAACACTTAAAAACTTGATAAGAACGACTCTTAATATACAAAACTATATATATAATATATATATATATATATATATACAACTTGAACACAAGTCCCATAGGTCGTCATCCATGTATACAACTCTCAGAATCTGCAGGTACTCCAACCACCACCAGTGTACGTTGACGAAAATTACCTACAATGCATAAACTAGGTGAGATATATAAATCTCAGTAAACAGAAATTATGCATGATAAAAACTTCTTTCAAACTCCTCTCCAAACTTCCTTTCACCCACTCTCTCTCTCTCTCTCTCTCTCTCTCTCTCTTCATTCATAATGGGGCCCCAATTTACCAGATACATGCCGGTAAAACATCTGGATACACGCCAGAATAAAACTTCTGGATACACGCCGGAATAAAAGATCTGGATACACTCCAGAGTAACACTTCCGGATACACGCCGGAATAAAATATCTGGATACACGCCAGAATGAAACTTCCGGATACATGCCGGAACAAACTCAATACACTGACCACCACTTGGCCAAAACACCTCACACTCATATCTCGATGTACTCGTATGTTCATGCATGATGTGCACGATGCAATGCAATGCAGGACAGATTAACTCACAAGTGTCACATATCACATACCCAATTTACATAAAATATCGAGCTCACGAGCTCTTTACACGGTGATCACTAAATGTCAATCAAATCTCACAATCCACATATTATCCACGCATTGTCCACGTATTCTCAGTTAATCAAAAATATACCTTATAATCCACATATTTCCAATTGCATATAAATTAAACACGGAATAATATGTTTATACATTGTAATTGCAAATGAATTTCTACTTACCTCAAATCCGCAAAGTGTTTATAACTCAAACTCTTAAATCACCTTATCTCCTTCCATTGTCGAATCTAACAGTACCAACTATAAATATCACTTCAATTATTAACCAATTAATTAGTCATATTTCAATTAAATACAACTCAACTAATAACCATTTTAATCTCTTTTATTAGCATAAACATTTTCTAACGCATTTTAATGTTTGACTAACTAAATTTAATTTCATTCCTCAAGCTTCACAGAATCTGAAACTTAGTATTCAATTCATGTCATTTTTACAAGTACAATGAAGAATTAAAACACCAGCTAACTTACTTTCAATTTCTTTTCATGCTTTCATTAATCAATATCATTAGTGATAATTATTTATTTCTTCAATACTTATACAGAAGTATACTATGACTTACATCTTATTGATTAACAATCCAGAATTATGAAAGGTTTATTAGTTTCTTTGCAAAATTAGTTATTAGAATGATATTAGATAATATGATAACTAATTTCCATCTAAATTCATTAATAGCGTATACTTTTAATCTCAATATTAACATACCTGTAATCTACTTCTTCTTTACTTCCTCTCTTTCCTCTTCTTCCTTTCTTTTTTTTTTCGTCGACCTTATGTGTGGATAAATATTGTGACTAATCAAAAGGTTTAAGGTATGTAGAAGCTTCCCCATCAACCGCCTTTTTAGCTTCTCAAGTAAGTCTTCTCCCTTTATTTTCCTATTTTATTGTTATTAATATTAGTATTATATACTTATACTTATTACTTACTAGGACTTAAGTGAATATACATGTATGCACGTAAGTGTATTAACCAACATGCACTTATTTATTCCTTAATAGACATTGGTCACATACATATATGATATTCACGTGTGTATAATATTTATGTATTAATGAATTTATTTACTTTAATTACTAAATCTATTAAGCTATTAATTAATAAATGAATTGTGAGAAGTCGGGGTATAACAACAGCAGTTGGCTCTGGCACAAGAGAATGAGTCATCTGAACTTTAAAACTCTTAACAAGATAGCAAGGGTCTCCCGAATGAGGTATTCTCTAAGGATCAGACATGTGTCGCATGTCAGAAGGGAAAACAGGTAAAAGTCTCATTCAAGGGAATCCCAGGACCAGCATCCAGCAGAGTACTGCAACTGCTCCATATGAATTTATTTGGACCTGTTACCCCACTTAGTCTCAGCGGACGCAAATACACTCTGGTAATCGTGGATGATTACTCCAAGTTTACCTGGGTGGTATTCTTATATAAGAAGAATGAGACAACAACAAAGATACCCGAGCTGCTCAAGAAATTACAAAATGAGAATGGTGTCAGTATAGTGAAAATTAGATCCGATAAAGGTACAGAATTTCTGAACTCCTTTATTACTGACTTTTGCACTAAGTTTGGAATACAGCATGAAACATCAGCTGCAAGAACACCACAACAGAATGGAGTAGCAGAACGGAGAAACAGAACACTCAAAGAAGCTGCTCGTACTATGTTAGCTGAACATGCCACTCCAAACTATTTCTGGGCAGAAGCCATCAACACTGCATGTCACACTCAGAACAAATGTGTTCTGATTAAGGCTCACTTCAAAACACCCTATGAACCGTGGAAGGGCAGAAAACCTCGTGTTTCTTACTTCCATGTTTTTGGGTGCAAGTATTTCATACACAACAATGGGAAGAGCCAGTTGAAAACCTTTGAGGCCAAGTCAGATGAGTGTATATTCTTAGGATATTCCTCAACCAGCAAGGCTTTCAGGGTGTTCAACAGGCGAAACCTAGTTGTGGAAGAAATACCTCATGTGGTCTTTGATGAGACATCTTCTGAACAAGAGAAATCTGCCTCAGAACATGCAGTACCAGATCAACCGGTACCTGATGCACAGAAAATGGATCAACTAAGTATTAAGGAAAAAGGATCAGATCACGTAACAGTGTATGTTCCAAAACTTGATCTTACTGATTCACCAGGTCAATCAGACCCAAAGGTACGTACAACTGTCAATGAAGAAGTTTGTACAACTGAGACAGTAGCAACTGAACCATCTGGTTCAGGGGGAACACCTGATGTTCCTACGGACATACATCAGCATATGATGATTCCAACATCAGCTGAGACTTGTCCATGTCAAGTGGATCCTATTACTGCACCACTCCCACCTGCTAGTGACTCAATATCAGATGAGGATGATGACATCCAAACTGATATACATCAGAAAAGAAGGACTTGGTTATATGACCATCCAACTGATCTGATAATTGGCAATCCGAATGCCTGAGTCCAGACTAGACATCAGGTTGGTGAAAGTGTCATGTATTGTTGTTATCTGTCTTTGAAGGAACCAACCACCATAGAAGAAGCTCTACAAGATGCTAGCTGGATCCTAGCCATGCAAGAAGAACTAGAGCAGTTTGAAAGGAATCAAGTGTGGAAACTGGTGGACAGACCAACTCATCAAGATGTGATTGGCACAAAGTGGGTATTCAAGAACAAGAGAAATGGGAATAATATCATAACCAGAAATAAGGCAAGACTTGTTGATAAGGGGTATTCACAATAAGAAGGAATTGATTATGATGAGACCTTTGCACCAGTCGTTCGCCTAGAAGCCATTCGGCTATTTCTGGCTTATGCTGCCCACAGAGGGTTTATTGTGTATCAGATGGATGTAAAGAGTGCATTCTTAAATGGGGTACTAGCTGAGGAAGTTTATGTTGAACAACCTCCTGGCTTTGAAAAAGGCAACCAGGTGTACCGTTTAAGAAAAGCTCTTTATGGCATGAAACAAGCTCCTAGAGCCTGGTATGATACACTATCTCAGTTCTTGATAAACAGTGGATTCACTAAAGGAATAGTGGATAGAACCTTATTCAGAATAGAAGATGGAGAAGATATTCTGATGGTTCAGATCTATGTGGACGATATCATCATCGGATCTCCCAACAACAACCTATGTGATAGATTCAGCAAACTGATGCAAGGGAAGTTCGAGATGTCCATGATGGGTCAGATGAATTACTTTCTGGGTCTTCAAGTTAAGCAAAGTACAGAAGGGATATTCATCTGCCAGACAAAGTATACCAGGAATCTGTTGGCTAAGTTTGGAATTCAGAATAGTAAGGAAGCCAAAATTCCTATGATGACTGGATTTAAGATGGATCCAGATGAGAATGGTCAGAAAACTAATCAGAAAGAATACAGGGCTCTCATTGGATCTCTACTATACCTGACTGCCAGCAGACCAGATATAACTTTTGCAGTAGGTGTATGTGCCAGATTTCAGGCAAATCCAATGCAAAGCCACCTGGATGCAGCTAAGTGGATTCTTAAGTATCTGAAGGGGACGGTAAACCTTGGTTTATTCTACCCATCAGATGATAATCTAGAGCTTAGTGGGTATTCTGATTCTGATTATGGAGGTTGCAGAATAGATAGAAAATCAACCTCAGGTACATGTCAGTTCTTAGGTAGTAAGCTGATCTCTTGGTTTTCAAAGAAGCAGACATCAGTTGTCACATCTACTACTGAAGCAGAATATATGGCTGCAGGAAGCTGTTGTTCCCAACTGCTCTGGCTTAGTCAGCAGCTGAGGGATTACAACATTGTAGCTACGAACTATTGCAATTACTCAGAATCCTGTTTTACATACAAGATGCAAGAATGTGGATGTCAGACATCATTTTATAAGAGATCAAGTTGAAAAGAAGCACATCAGAATGGAAAAGATCCATACTGATAAGCAGAGAGCTGATATCTTAACCAAGCCACTAGCTGAAGTCAGATTCAGAGAACTCTGTAATGAGCTAGGACTTTTGGATCTTGGAGAAAGTGCACCAGAAATGTTTGGTAGACCGGTCTCCAGAACCAGTTGGTTAAGAGACTGACCAGATAGGAAGAATCAGTTGAGTAAGGTACCTCAACTGATCAGATCTGATCAGAAAAGGGGATATCAGATTGGATATTCCAACTTTGTAAGATGATTAAGCGACTGTCCAATAAACAAGTTGCATAAATATTAAGATGATTAAGGCAAAAATCGCATAAGGAAATCGAGTCAACTCAACAGGGAATTAAAAGAGAAATTCATTGATAAAGACCCGGAGGTCGAGATTTTCATTACAATAGACCCGGAGGATGAAAGCTAAACCCTAAACACGATGAGACTTCCCGCTTTAAATTAACACGAGTGTCATACATGTGGTGCAAGGGATTTAGTATACAATACTAAATCCATATTACATGTCAGAAGTGGCTCATCGTCGTTAATCCTGTCATTCATGTCATTCCCATCGGCTCCCAAACCACAGACGGCCACCTCCATATTGGCGGCGTCAGATCCTTCACCTGGGTGACAGTGAAGCTTGGCAATGGCCGCATGATCATCCTCCGATGAAGACGAGATCAGAAATGGGGGAAGCTCAGGGATGGACTGAGAACCGGAGGTCATTTGTGTAGAGTAGAAGAAGCCTATTGCCGGAGGATGCCTTGAAATTGAGGACTTGCCGGAATTCTTTTCGCCAAAATTTTCCATGCACAAGCTTGAGAACGATAAGTGTGGGGAGAGAGTACAATGGGTTGTATGTCTAAAACCCCGTCTTATTTGTAGAGGAAAAGCGGGGGTGGAAATGCAAAGTTTGAACTTTCGAGGCCCTTCTAAAGAAATTGGCGTCGCAAGTGGTAGTGCGTAGGTGATACGCGACTGCTGGTTGGGTTAGTTCACATCGTATGACGTCACAAAGTGTCCAGGCCATCATTGTGGGACTGTCACACATCACGCCGATTCAGGAAATCGAGGCGACTGTTTGACTCCCCGAGGATGAGGTTTTGGCGGGAGCGCTTAGCCCAAGATCTGATCATCAGATTGGATCAGCAGAAATCTGATCATCAGATTGGATCAGCAGAAATTTGATCATCAGATTGGATCAACAGAAATCTGATCAGCAGATTGGATCAGCAGAAATCTGATCAGATAAGTGGGACATTGTTGGGAAATACTAAGGGATAGGCTACCATCAGTAAGGTCAACAGCAATCAGGCTAACCAGATCAAAACACAGTGGTAACTGACTGATTACACTATCAGTCAGTCAGATATGTTTTCTGATTTATCTTTATGCCTATTCGATGTTAGATATTACTGTTCACATTACTTTATGACATCATGCCTGCAAGCATTAAATGCGGACGTGGGATTTTTGTGTTAAATGCATTTATTACGAACTTTTAAGTCCAAAAGTCTGCCATTTTTAATCCCTGACCGCACGATTTAATTACTTTTCAACCACTCAATCTTAATCGTCCAATCAAGTCAAGGACACTCAAGTATTTTCAAATCTTTCGTGCAAAATTTTATTTTCCCTCTCACTTATAAACCCTAAAATACCATTTCTGGATCCTTTTCAGCTTCTCTACATTCAAACACGCATTCTTTTTCCAGAAAACAATCAACTCTTTCAAATTACTCAAGCGATTCCTTATCTTCTTCAAAATCACTCAAATCTCTTCTTTGGTAATTTGCAGTGTTTAATATTTGGTATTTCATATGTACTATGTGTTAGGGTTACAAGTTTTGTGATATATATGGTATTAGTTCTGTTGTGTGTATGCCTATACTTATGATAAATCACTGATATATGTTTATATGGTGATATGTTTTCAGATAATGGCATCTACACAATACTGTGATTACTCCTCCATGATTAAGCAAGTCATCGATGAAAAATATGTTTTCTTCCACATCACTCGCGATCCGGAATCCATGGAGATAATGGAGTGTTTGATATCTTGTGGACTAGAACAATTTTGCTATAGACACTTAGACAGTGTATCTATAATCGAATCCCTGGAGTTTTTGCAGAAATTGCAAGAGACGGACAACAAGGAACTATATTCCTTCATTGGTGGCAACATGATTGATGTCACAAATGCAGACTTGCAGAGGATATTTGGACTCCCAATGGGCAGAAACTACCCTGATGAATTCAATGTCGGGATGTCTGATAAGGAGTATTTGCAGAAAGTGCTTCTGAGGCCAGGGAACATCGCAAATATCACAAATGTCAAGGTTCCCTACCTCAGAAGGAAATACCGACTCTTGTTCGAGATTGTTTCCAAGGTCATTTTGGGGATTGCCTTCAGTCCAGACGCATTAACCTAACAGAAGCAGCATGTCATGACTGCTATCATTGAGAAGGCCCCAGACATGAATTGGATGAGATTGTTCAAAAATCGACTGCTGCAGGAAACTGTAAAATTTGTTGTAAATGAACAGAACCAGGTGGTGCTGACCAAAAACATATGCAACATACACAAAGTCAACATCATCCTTGCTGATAAGATGCCCAACTATCCCTGGTCAGACATTGGGAGGAAACCTTACTTGGAGAAGTTCAAGGCAATTTTGCTAAAGGATGAGGAATTGCCAGGACAATCAGATGATGACCTTGCTCTGTATGTGCCAAAGTCTAAGGCGACATCATCTGTGCAGACGAAGGCTAGAGCTGCAAAGAGGAAACAAGTTGTGAGTAAGCCTTCTGATGCAGGTGCGAAGCGTCAGAAGAAACTCACATCAATGCTGCCAAAGAAGGCGGGAATGCCTTCTGAGGGTCTTAGAGATGAGGACAGCGATGTTGAAATCATAGGATCTCAAGGAGATCTGCCAGCAGGACAGGAAATGGTGTTGGTGGAAGAACCTGGTCAGGTGGAGGCCAGAGAGACCGATGTACAAGCTGAGGAGGCTCAGACTGAGTCTGAACCATCTGACTCAGCTCATCTGAGTTCTCTATTCAAGGGTCGTGAAGCCACTTTCTTCCCCAACTCACCCACACCTCCTTCCAGATCACCTTCACCCATAACCCACTTATCACCATCACCTGAACCTTCTCCCAAATCACCATTTACCCCTTCTCCTTCCCTTACCCCCTCACCCAAAAAACAAACACCATCACCTGCCCCAGAACCCGCTCAATTGGAGCACTCACCAGATGTTGCTGGTGATAATCTATGTGTATCCATCTCCCACAACCCCTTCAACACAAGGATAATTCTTGGCTCGCCTGAACAAGAAGATACCACCATCTACTTTCTGCGACGCCAAGTAAATGCTTTTCTGGACCAGCACTTCCCTGATCTCATCAATCATCCTGGGATCAGAAAGCAGATCGAGGAGATTATCTTTTGGAGAGATATCAGGCTCAAAGATATTGAAGATTTCCTCATTCTAATGAACGCTTTGGAGCCTGATTACTTTGTGGATTTGGAAAAGAGGGCAAAGCAAAATGCCGGTGTATCCAGTGCAGCCGAACTTGGTACAGATGATGATATCAAATGGCTGGTGCACCAGAAGCTGGGCATTTCTGAGGAAGACGAGGAGGATGTTGTTGATACTTACACTGAGTATGAGCAACCTGTCGATGAACCAGTTATGGGTGCTGCAGATGAGACCCTGATTGGCGAGGCTTCAACATCTGGTCAGGCTGTTACTATCTCTGCCGAAACCTTGGAGCTGACTACAAAGAATATACAAGATGAGGTTAAGGCATCTGTCGATCAGCAATTTCAAACGCTAACTCAAAACCTGATAGACAGATTCAGAGAGGATCAACATGCCTTGGTAGAGACAGAATGGAAGCTGACGATCGACAAACTGATGTACTTGCATGATCAGATTACAGCAATAGTAATGAGCCGCATCGATCCATTATCTGATAAGCTGTCAGCAGAGGTCTCCATTCTATCCGACATTGGCACCCTTCTGCAGAGCATCTACTCATCATTGGGGAAGACAGATATAAGTCTTGATGCTGTATGGAGAAGACTGGAGGGCTCCATCAGTAAAGCTCAGAAGGCAGTGCAAACCATTCTTAATCGGGTAATGGGACCTCCCCCCACTGTTCAGATCACCCCTCTTGCAGTTGACGAGCTAAGATCTGAGATGCTAAGGGAGTTCAATGCCCTGAACATCAGGATATCAAAACTTTTTGCTGAAACCAAAAAGGGGGACGAAGAGGGTGGATCAGAAAAACAACAACCCGCAAGAACAACTGCTGAGACTCCTAATACGGAGGTTGCTGAGATGTTACATTTTGTTGAAGAACACAGCAGGTTGATTCAGTGTCAAGACAAGGCCATATCTGAACAGAAATCCTCTCTTGGTGATCTGATAACAAGGGTGGACATGATTGAAGATTTCTCATCATCTGTTCAGAAGAGATTCAATCAAGAAGATTTGGCGAAAAGTCTTGACCTTGCGAAGAGGAAGAATCTGCTGGGCCAGAAGAGAAAGGACGGAAAAAGTAGAAGGCCAAGCAGATCAAGAAGCCTGTAGTGACCCAGTCTCAATCGCAGGTGACAGCTGCAGATAGTGAAGAGCAACAGATGAGGCGTGGGGTCATAGAAGAGGCTATTAAGAAGAAGAAGCTTGCTGAAGCTGCCGGTCTAAACCGAAGGTATGTCAAAAGAAAGAATAAGAAAGCAGCAGAAGTAGAAGAAATAGATTGGGAAGAGAGAACCTTTCCTGAGGAGGTTGAAGGTATTCTGGTGGCCCGACAAGACTTGCTTCCTGAATGGACAAGGATTAAAGTCGACTGGCTGAGCGATGTGCATATTATTCAGAAGATACCAGAAAATACCGATCAAGGAGCGCTCGATGCTGAATTTCTAAATTGGCTGGAGATCAAATACCCAAAGTTCTACAAGGTGGTGATGCATGAAGGGAAAATCATGTCCTTAATCCCTTCTGCACCCAAATTTCAGACAATGATCCCACCACTCAGGGCAGATAACTCTCTTGACCCAGTAGGATTTAAAAAGCTCTCTACGATTTTGCTAAGAAAGGAGATATATTTGAGAGAGAAAGACTAGAGGCCTTGCTGCAGAGAATGTACAAGATTTTCAAAATTCCAGCAGATCTTCAGAGATTCTCATTTTGAAGAAATCAGAAGATGTCTTTTCTTTAGATCAGATGATAGGTATTTCTTGTACTTGTAATCTTCAACTCTTATATATAAAACAAGTTACCTTTCTGATCTTAAGACAACATCTCATTGTCTTCTGATTTCTGCTGTTTATGTATTTATTTTTTGCATGGTTATCTGTTTTTTCTGATTAAGTGTTTTGGTTCCATCAAAAAGGGGGAAATTGTTGGAAAATTTGTATTAAGTTTTTATGGAAGTTCCAAAACAGTTTGTAATAGGACCAGTCAGACCTGTTAGCTGACTGATGGCTTAGTATTAGGATAGGATTGTTAGTGTTAATGTCCTAGAGACAATCTATTGTAAGGACATAATGCTCAATGATATTCAGTTTGATTTAATATTATAGTTTACTTAATATTAATGTATGGCAATACACTTGTTTGAATATTATGTTTGTTGTTTGCATTTATTCATGCAAGTGTTCCCATGAGTCATTGTTGTCATTGAGGTTGTGAGAACTCAGATGACTTAAGCATGATTCTCAAATAGCCCCAATCAAGGATCATCAAGAATGAGATATTGATGATACAATGGAGATTGGTGTGCGATTTGCATCATACTCTTAGAGAGTGTAGTAAGATCTCACTTACTACGAGATACTAGATATCTCATGATGGATGCACAAATACCTTAGAGGGTATTGGTATACCCATCCGAGAAACCGTTTGATGTATTTCCACTATATGTGTCTACGGGTGTCTCGGTTAGTGGGAGCGATGCGATACTCCTTTGACTTGAGGTCAATACGAACGACATGTGTGGGATGATGAACTTTGACCATGACCAATGCTTGCACCCTTCCATGGGTAGATACGGCTTGAATTGGGTTCATCACGAAGTTCATGTGCGTGGTAGTTGAGCCAATAATAGGATTTATTCCTCAAAGTGGATTTAGAGAGAATACTCATCTTCTCATCATAATTGGATCAAAGTCATCGGCTGATGCACGTCAACTTAGACTTTGTGGCTAAGTGTGACATACATGATCAATTAGTGATTGAAGATAACATGATTAAGTTATTTGAATAGACACTTCATCATGTTCAAGACTTAATCGAGTATTCGCGAATGAAATGAGGAAATTGTAATAGCCCATGTTTCAGTTACAGGTAGTTGCACGTTTCTCGCAACGTACCTCATATATTGAGAATGTCTGATTTATTTTCTAGGGTTCAATTAAGACCATTAGTTTGACTAATCGCTCGATATATGAGGGCCTATGGGTCACACAACAATTAATTCCCTTTTACGGATTATAGTTAGTTGATTAAATGTTAAATTGGATTTAATGTTTAATTTATGAAGAATTAATTAATAATAGATTAATTTGGAATTAATTATTATTAATATTTAATTAAATTGGATTTAATTAAATAAGAATTCCCAATAACTATATTTGGAATATAATTGTAGGATTTAATGTATATGAAAATAAATCGTAGGGATTTTCATATAAGACATTTAAATCCGTAGAGATTTATATTTAAGGAATTAATTTAATTCAAGATTAGGGATTTTATTTCCCTAATCAGGTTAACTTAAGTTTTAAGCTGGACCTTTCCTATATATACAAGCTCTTGAGAATTAACAAACAACGTTAATTCATATTTCTCCATAAAATTTAGAATAGGAATTTTCCTAGCAAATTCCGTCTCATATTCAACGCTGGCATATCTCTGCAAGTCCGTGAACGGGGATTACGTGGATACCGTAGTAGAGAAATTTGCTCTCGAGTTACTGTAAGATTTCTCGTTATGATTATTGTAATCTGTATGCAATTAATTGTTCTTTGTTGGTGAACTTTAATTTCTGTTGCGCATGTATTACGTGTTTACGTGTCTTTAAATCCCAACAGTGGTATCAGAGCTTCAGACTCTTGATTAATTGCTAATTGATTGTTTGATTTGTAATAATTTTTTTTTTTTTTTATAAATCAAATTGCTCTCGGTAATTTTAAATGTGGATGTTTTTAATTACTTTGGGTGTGTGTGTTTATTGTTGATTAAATAAAACTCCCCCCTTTTCGCTGGTATACTTCGTCCCCTTCGCGAGATTAGGGTTTTCTGGGAAAACCACATACGCCACCACCGCCTCGCTCCGACGCCGTTTTTCCGTCCCCACGGATGAGTCAGCGGCGAAGCCACGTGACTCGCGCTAGCCTCGCGATGTCGCGTCGACCCGATTTCAAGTGGATTGGATCCGCCACGATGCGGGCCGAATCGCACCTCCCTTCGCACGGCGTCGTTGCCCGGTGAGTCTCGATGTAGACGACCTCGCTCTCGTATTCGTTTGACGATTTGATTGGGCGAAGCCCCTACTCCGACGAGCCTCGCGACGGCATGCCACCGCGAGGGGTAGCGGCGCTGCGAATTCTGAGTCGTTTCCCTCGTGGGTCTGTCTGACTCGCTTTGATTCGCGAGCGCCGATGTCATTTCCGCCGTTTCGCCCCCGATCTGCAACTCACGTCTCCGATTTTGATTTGGGACGATGAGTGTTGGTATCCTGATTGCTTGGAGTTCAGCGACGAGTCACCCGCACGCGCCCAGCGGCGGCGGCGACTCGCCTGCTTGCACCGATGATTGCCTTTGCTTGTTGCCTGTTCCCTGTTTTGGTTCTGTGCAACTTGAATTTTGCAGATTTTGGTTCTGTTTGTTCGAACTGGTTGGACTATTTCAAGTAATCTTAACAAACTGAATTCCAAAGGTTGATTGTTCTTATGATTAATTGGATTAAATCTGACGAACTGGGTTTGAACTGTTGGTTTCGAATTGTCCCGATTGGAAAAACGGTCTTGGGCAGTGACGAGGGAGGGCAATTTTGCAAATTGAATTTCAAATAGGTCCCTCCGTGCAATTTTAGAAATTGCACTTGAGCCCCCATATTTATTAATTGAAATTAAATTGGATTTAATTCGTTAGAATTAATAAATTTTGGGTTTTAATAAAATGTATTAGTTGGACTAATGACAGACTTAATTAATTGGATTAATTAAAAGTCAAAATATTAATAATGAATTTAATTATTAAAACTTGATTTTAAAATTGGATTTTAAAATTATAGTTTAATTGATTAAACGGGTTATTAATTCTCACTTGGTTAACGTGTTTTATATTCTGTTAACGTCTTTTACGTCCGCATTATAATTGTTTAGGTAGGCGACGCCCAATAATTGTCGGATCGTATTAATTGTTTGGGTAGACGACGCCCATATAAATGTTAGTCCGTGTAAATCATGTTTGGGTAGGCGGCGCCCAATCATTGCTCAAATGTGATGTAGATTAACATGTTGGATCTCGATTAAGCAATTAATACTCAGCCTTTAAAATGTTCCTCAATAAAATATGGTTTTCTCATTGATTTGATAAGATGTCTTCCATCAAAATTAAAAGAAAACTGGAGATTTCGTTCCAATGAGTATTTAAGGCCCTCGTCTTTTGCTCGGATTTACATCTAACGGAACTTTTATAGGGACATGTAATGTAGCCGCTTGATGGTTGTAAACCAACTTAACTTTGTTTAACTCGCCCTCGCGGGGACAAAGGGTAAGGGACATCAGTCGAACTAGGTTCGACAAACTAGGAGTTGCAGTTTGCAATTGGTTTGGAGACCTACCAGTTATGCTATTATGATATTCAGCCCTCGCTGGGATTATGATAGTAGGAATGTGGATCCTAGTCCATTACAATTTATATTTAATATAAATTCGTACTCTTCCGATGAGGTCGTTGAGTATGTGAAAATAATGGAGACAAAATAAACACAAAAGAAAGGCCATGTTTATTTTGATTGTTAAACATTGATCATAGGAATTATGTGTTTTAATTCCCGTTTTATTTTATTTTTCTTGGTTAGTTGAAACGTATAACTGTTATTGAGATGTGTTTTGGAAACAAAAGAAATTGGCTAGGCCAAATTTTCTGGACTGACACCGAAACATGTGTTTGGTGCTAAGGCAAGAAAAGATTGAGTACGTGTTGGACACGTGTATCCCGGTTACCCTTGCAGCTGGTACTCTAAGGCAGCCACGTTTGACGTAGCAGCTCAGAAGAAGCATCAAAAGGATGCTTCCCAGGCTCAGTGTGTGATGTTGCTCGGCATGACTCCCGATATGCTTAAGGCAACATGAGAAAATGGGTCTCTTCTAAATGCTCAAGCATCTGAAGGATCTCTTTGATTCTAAATCTTGTTCTGAGTTTTATAAAGTGATGAGAGATCTATTCAAATGCCGGTCAGCTGAAGGAGAGAAGATTTCACCTCATGTGCTTAAGATGATAGGTCTAATTGATAAACTTGGTAATTTAGGCTTTGAGCTAAAGGATCAACGTTTTCATTTATGCTATCCTCCAGTCGCTCTCGGATTCATATTTTAGCTTAATTGTGAACTACAATATGAATAAGACGAATGCGACCATGCCAAAACTTCACAACATGATCAAGACTTTTGAGTTCACTATCACTAAGATGGTGTTCAAAAGAAAGAGCGGGTAAATAAAGATGTGTGCCTCTACTGTAAGTAGAAGAGGGTACTGGAAGAAGGACTATAAGGTTCTGGTTACTAAAAGGGAAGCACTGGGTGCTTCTGGTACTAGAACGTGTATGTTTGTTATTAAGATAAACATGTTCACTAATAGCGCTAACTGCTTGGTATTAGATACCGGATATGGCTCACACATTTGTACGAATGTGAAGGGGCTCATATGTCTTAGGGCAGTTAGGCTAGGTGAAGTCGTCTTACACGTGAAATGTAGCAAGAGTTGCTAACTGAACGTGTGAGACTTATGTGTTAGACTTACCTTTTGGTTTTAGATTAGAACTTAATGATTGTTGTCTAGTTCTTTCTATTACTCGCGACGTATATTTGTTGCATTGTGGATATGATGTTCTTAATATACAAAGTAAACGACTCAAACTTAGTAATCATGAAAACTCGACTTACTTGTGGCATTGTAGACTTGATCATGTAAACGAGAAAAGAATTGCAAGGTTAAGAAAGTTAGACTACTTAACCCCATTCGACTGTGAGTATTATGGAAATTGTGAATCTCATCTCATGGACAAGATGATCAACAAACTCTTTTCTGGGAATGGGGTGCATGCCAAAGAAGTTCTAGAGTTGATCTACAACTGTTAGGAGATGAATTTAATAAAGATATGATTTTGATTAGATCCCAAAACCCCTGAGTATGACATGTTCAGGATAATCTTGATAGTTGAGTCAGGATTCTGTTTTTAGAGTATTCAGGATGTTATCTGCAAAACGTATAGTCAGCAGATATAGATCAGGCTAGGATCTGAACATTCTGAAGAACTCAGTAAGTTTATGAAGAAACCGAAGTTTCAGTATGAAACTGAAGTTTCTGAAGACTCAGTGTGAAATTGAGATACTGAAGACTCATTGTGAAACTGAGATACTAAAGACTCAGTGTGAAACTGAGATACTGAAGACTCAGTGTGAAACTGAGATACTGAAGACTCAGTATGAAACTGAGGAACTGAAGACTCAGTATATCAGTCAGTATATCTGTAAAGACTCAGAAGACCCTGAAGACTCAGAAGACTCTGAAGACAGAAGACTGAAGACTGAAGACTGAAGATCAAGAATACTGAAGGCACAATAATTACTGAAGACTCAGTAATGTACTGAATGGTCAGTATAAACCTGAATGTTCCGAGGCACTGAAAATATCTATCTGAAGGATGCAATACTGAGAAGATCGCGATTCCTTAGAAAAATAGATATTGCCCAAGACATTCAAATGCAGACAAAAGGAACTAAGACAAAGTGTTGTTAAGGTTATACCACTCAGAGATTGTAACCAAAAAGAGCCGTTGAGTTGTCTACTTTTAACTGGAGACAAAAGTCAAAAAGAGGAAGACAGCACTGTACCATACTGACACTGACAGCGACAGGTCACTGAAAAGATGTTAGAAGTACTAAGTTCCAGACTGCAAAAAGTGAAGATCGGCTACATGAAAGACTATTGCCTAAAACGTGTTAGGGAGTCTCAAACCCTAAATATAGCCGTTCTTCACACACCATAAGAGGAAACTCACGAAGCTATCTCTTCCAACGTATAGTTTTTCAAGAGTAACCTTGGTGTATGCCTATAAATACTTGTGACCCTCTACATTGTAAGGTTACGGGAAATTTGTAAGCAACTCAAGAGCTCAAACTTATTATTGCAACTTGAAGCACTCGAAAACCCAAGAATTTCCCAAGTGCTTTAAATCGAAGAGAGCTCATTCCACTAAGCCTAGCTTGATAAGATATATCCAAAGCTTAGTCGAGATATCCTAGCCTTTGCATTGGTCTTTATTGTAAGGGATATCTCATTCTAGTTGGAAACCAACCAAGAAACCCCAAACCCTTTGTAAGGTAGTTTGAGTGTGATTGTTGGTGAGATTGGAGTTGTAAAGAGTTAGTAAACTACATTGAGGTAGTCAGAAAGCTCTAGAGAAGAAGTGAGTAATCTATCTTGGATAGACGAGAAAGTTTTGTGTGAGTTTTGAGTTAGTAAAACTGAGGAGGTAGTCGTAAAGCTCAAAATTAGAAAGGTTAGTAAACTACAGAGGTAGTCGTAAAGCCTTAGGAAGTGATTAGTGAATTTCTCTCAAGAGATCGGGGGAGAGTGGACGTAGGAGCTTGAGTCTACGAACCACTATAATTTCTTTGTGTTCTTTGCTTTCTGTTTTTTGCTTGATTTATCCGTGTTGCATTCTTGTGTTTTGAAAGCATATTTTCACCGATATTTCAGGTTGGAATCAATCCAATCGAAAGTTGCATATAATTGAATCACAGCCTAATCACTATTCCATTAAAGGAAGGTTTTCAGCAAAAGCTTAAAACGAGTATAGATGAGGATGAGTGTATTGAGTCCAAGATTTCTGTTTCGCATCTTGAACAATCAATGAAGTATGTGGATTTTGTTCGAGAGCTTTATATTGTCCCTAAGCATTTAAACGACGTTTTTGAGTTGTGCGATAGGGGAGATGACCCCTCATTGTATATGTTGGGACGGGAGCAAGAGTATCTTGATGGGATTACTGAGAATCCTGTTAAGTTTGAAGCAACTCTGCATAAGCGGCATTTAAAGCCGAAGTACAGAGTGTTGATGGATATTGTGGGAAAGTGCATCATGAGTCGATCTGGAAGCTTTGAGCAGATCAACACTCCCAAACTCCGACTGATGGCGGCGATTGAGGACTCACCCACCAAGGAGTTCAACTGGTTGAAGTATCTGATCAAGGTGGTGAGTGAGCAAGCCAAGGTCATAAAAAAGGAGGATGGCGTAATTTCGATCAAAGGAAGGATCCTCCATGCCACCAAAATAGATTTTATTTTGGAAATGTGCCGAGAGGAGGAGGATATCTTTTCCAACTCTACTCCATTCCCTAAGTCCAAACTAATGTTCAAACCCATTGCTGCAATGAGGACTATCAAAGGGAAGAAAGAGAAAAAGGTGGAATCACCAGTTGCGGCTGCTGCTGAAGAAAGCCAACAAACCAGGGGGAAGGTTTTATTGGATGCCAAGAAGGAGCAGGGTGAGAAATTGAAGAAGCAAAAGACCCTTGCTCCAAAGCGCAAAAGAATGGTGGTTCTCACTGATGAGGATGAAGAAAGTGAGACTGAGGAGATTCAGCCTGAGAGCAAACTGCTCAGAAATTGCCTTTACTTGTATTGGCTCAGGCTATCTCAAAGGCACAGGATCAAACTGAGGAGCAAGTCTTCTCTGAGGTTCTTGAGACGTCGCTTAGTTCTGATAAGTTCTCTCAAGAAATCTTTCAAGGACCTCAGACCTCAGAGCAAGTACAGATTCCTGCTGAGGAAGCACCTGCTCAGACCTCAGAAAATGTTCAGATTCCCTCTGAGGAAGTGCCCACTCAAGTCTCAGAGCAGATCGAAATCCCATCGAGGAGGCGCCTTTTCGGACCTCGAGAACCAAGTCGATTCAGACCGAGGAGCTTCCCGCCCAAACCTCGAGTTTCTTTGAGCCTCGGGAGCCGATGAATTTTGATGAGCCCCCTGAATGAGATCATTCGAGAGTCGATCTTTCAAGAAAAAGACTCAATCGATCGAATGAGGGGAAGTCTGACCGCTGTCGAACATCCTCTAAGACATCTTCTTCGGGGAAGTTAGCCTTGAGGTAACTTTTGACACTATTAATAATTATGATTCAGATTAAAAACCAAAAGTTCCTATCTTTAAATCAGAATGTCTCGATAGTTGGTGCCCCGAGCTCCAAAGACAAAAACTCGATGGGGACCAACGTGGACACCCAAGCTCGTGAGAAAGAATCGACATCGATCGGGGTCATTTAACATCCTCGGATCGGGGAAGCCTTTTAGGTAACTTTTGACACTATTAATAATTAAGGCTCAAGTTCCTATCTTTTAAATCGAATGACGATACGAGACTGAAGATGAGGTGGACACCAACTCAGAGGGCACAAGGGAGCCCGATATGCTCGTGTTCCCCGAGATCAAGATGAACCCAACTCAGAGGCACCCTCGATATGATGGAGAACCCCGTGATGGAGAGAAGGTTGAGCCAATCCCGAACAAAATTGCTCGGGATGGAGGAGGTTTAGGCCAACCAAACTCGGAAGATCGACAAATTTTGAGTTCTTCTTCTTGAATCGGTGCTACTTCAGATACTCGATGACATGTCGACCTCCATGGAAGGAAAATTAGAAGAGAAGATGGAGGGGGTCAAGGCTGAGCTTAATGCAGAGCTGAAGCAGAAGCATCAGGAACAGACTCAAATTCTAGAAGCAAAGTTGGTAGAGAAGAATGAGATGCTGGTGAAGAATGCTGTTGAGGAAATGAGCTCAATGCTCATGGTCAAGATGACAGATATGTTCAAGGAAGCTCTCTCTAACCAATTTGCTCATTTGTCTGAAGAATCCTCAGAAGGCTCGAGGAGGAGCAAGATCAGATGGCAGGGGAGGTGCGGAGTGTCAGTAAAGAACAATACCATATGGACACAGCACTCTCCAGGCTTCTGCCAGAGTATGGTTCCAAGAAGAGGGAAAGACCTGGAGCTGATCTCAGGAATTTATTGGAACATACTCTAAAAGGCAAGGTTGTTAAGGATGCTAAAAAGAAGATCATTGCCGAAGCCATGAAGGAGATAGAGGCCACTGAGAAGCTAAAGTTCAAGAAGGTGGAGAAGCCAATCTACACTCAGGTTTCAGAGGAAACAATGCAAGAAGTTGCAATAGAGAAACTGAGTGGTAGAGGAAGAATTGGTACAAGCGTAGCTGGTGCTGAATTGCCCATCAAGAGAAAGGCTATGGCGATGGAAGAGCCTGGGGGCAAAAGAGCAAAGTCTTCTAAGCCAATTCAGAGAAAACTATTGCTGGATATTGAAGAATCTGAGGTTGAGCCAAAGAAGAAGGTCTTCAATACCGTAAGCTGGCCGAAAAACACTCCAAATTGAACAAGCTAAAAGATTGTCGCTTTTTTCGTGTACCGGTGATCGAAAAAAAGGTAGAAGAAGAAAAAAAAAGAAGGAGTGGGTTCAAAAGTTCGCAAGCAAGAGGAGAGGGAACACAAAAGCACATAAATGGCCGCATGTTGACAAATGGATGCCAGTCCAGCTCAACGATGCATGGGAAGAAATTAAGAGAACTTTTTGGTTCTATTATAATGTGCTCAGAGAATGGAGAGGGGAGAGCTCAGATCCCAATGAGGCTTTCATCGACTATCTCCTGACCTTCTATCCTAAATATCTTCAAGGCTGGATAAATCTTGCGGATGAAGGAAAGGTGCAGATAACCACCCCTGGTCCATACGTGTACCCTCCTCCCAGGCTGGAGAATGACTGTGTAAATGAGAAAGCCATTGCTCAAGAAATATCTAAGTACGCCATTCAGTTGGGTCTGACAGGGAACAATCCTGATATCATTAAAGAAAGAGATGCGCTGAAAAGAAGATATTACGGAATGTTCAACCTTGAAGTCCCTGCTGATGAGGTGGAAGAAGATCAGAACTGAAGAGCCGAGCTGAAGAACAGAAGAAGACTAAAGAATGAAGACTCAGAAGATTCATGTAATCCTTTATCTTTTTTGTCTTTTTTTATTTTGTTAGATAAGATTCATTGTAAACTTGTAACAGTCTACCTATCATCAATGAAACCTTATCATTTATGCTCAAAACATAATACCTCATTATCTTATTTACATGTCTTTAATTTTGATATGCCTGAATGATTGTCTCTGAATTAATTGTTGGGAAATTAAGTATTTAGTGATGAATCCTTTGAGAGATTCTTTACTGAAGAAATTGTTGGGAGATTAATTGTTGGGAGACTCATTATGTATGGAAATTGTTTGGACATAAAACCAATCTTGTAATAGGATAAACTGAAAACTGAGTATAGGTTAAGTATATATTTATAACAAGATGGTTTTTGGCATCATCAAAAAGGGGGAAATTGTTGGGAGATGAATTTAATAAAGATATGATTTTGATTAGATCCCAAAACCCCTGAGTATGACATGTTCAGAATAATCTTGATAGTTGAGTCAGGATTCAGTTTTTAGAGTATTCAGGATGTTATCTGCAAAATGTATAGTCAGCAGGTATAGATCAGGTTAGGATCTGAAGATTCTGAAGAACTCAGTAAGTTTCTGAAGAAACCAAGTTTCGAGATGAAATGAAGTAATCAAGACTTCGGTGAAAATCGAGATATCAAGACTCGATTGTGAAATCGAGATATCAAGACTCAAGCAGAAATCGAGATATCAAGACTCAAGATGAAATCGAGGAAATCAAGACTCGGGATGAAGACTCAAAGATATCGGTCAAGATATATGTCAGAATACTCGAAGACCCTGAAGACTCAGAAGGCCCTAAAGACTCGTAAAACTCAAGAAGACAAGATCAAGATCAAGATCAAGATCAAGAATATGAAGGCACAAGAATTATCAAGACTTCAAGAATGTCATTGAATGCTCAGTATAAACCTGAATGTTCCGAGGCACTGAAAATATCTATCTGAAGGATGCAATACTGAGAAGATCGCGATTCCTTAGAAAAATAGATATTGCCCAAGACATTCAAATGCAGACAAAAGGAACTAAGACAAATTGTTGTTAAGGTTATATCACTCAGAGATTGTAACCAAAAAGAGCCGTTGAGTTGTCTACCTTTAACTGGAGACAAAAGTCAAAAAGAGGAAGACATCACTGTACCATACTGACACTGACAGCGACAGGTCACTGAAAAGATGTCAGAAGTACTAAGTTCCAGACTGCAAAAAGTGAAGATCGGCTACATGACAGGCTATTGCCTAAAACGTGTTAGGGAGTCTCAAACCCTAAATATAGTCGTTCTTCACACACCATAAGAGGAAACTCACGAAGCTATCTCTTCCAACGGATAGTTTTTCAAGAGTAACCTTGGTGTATGCCTATAAATACTTGTGACCCTCTACATTGTAAGGTTACGGGAAATTTGTAAGCAACTCAAGAGCTCAAACTTATTATTGCAACTTGAAGCACTCGAAAACCCAAGAATTTCCCAAGTGCTTTAAATCGAAGAGAGCTCATTCCACTAAGCCTAGCTTGATAAGATATATCCAAAGCTTAGTCGAGATATCCTAGCCTTTGCATTGGTCTTTATTGTAAGAGATATCTCATTCTAGTTGGAAACCAACCAAGAAACCCCAAACCCTTTGTAAGGTAGTTTGAGTGTGATTGTTGGTGAGATTGGAGTTGTAAAGAGTTAGTAAACTACATTGAGGTAGTCAGAAAGCTCTAGAGAAGAAGTGAGTAATCTATCTTGGATAGACAGAAAGCTTGTGTGAGTTTTGAGTTAGTAAACTACAGAGGTAGTCAGAAAGCTCAAAATTAGAAAGGTTAGTAAACTACAGAGGTAGTCAGAAAGCCTTAGAAAGTGATTAGTGAATTTCTCTGAAGAGATCAGGGAGAGTGGACGTAGGAGCTTGAGTCTGTGAACCACTGTAATTTGCTGTGTTCTTTGCTTTCTGTTTTGCTTGATTTATCTGTTGCATTACTGTGTTTTGAAAGCATATTTTCACTGATATTTCAGTTGGAATCAATCCACTGAAAGTTGCATATAAATGAATCACAGCCTAATCACTATTCCATTAAAGGAGGGTTTTCAGCAAAAGCTTAAAACGAGTATAAACTAAGGGCCAACCATTCCGCACATCTGAGTAGCTAGAACAGATAGTTACCAAACTGAACTTACTCTTCTGAGGGTTCAGTAAGTTAGTTATCTGATCCAAGCAACTCAGGATCTCTGAAAACTTAGGACTCAGTTGGGATTATCTGAGGTATCTGAAAGCAGCTCAGGATCACTGTCTCAGTAGACTTTGACTCAGAGCGAATTGTGCTTCTCAGGACCAAATCATCAGGACAACCTGACCCAAGTTGACCTCAGTAAAAGAAAAAGTTTTAAAATCATTGAACACGTGTATTCCCCCCATACACGTGTAAGACTCGTTTGCACAGGGACCAACAACAACAATGTTTGTGGACCATCGCCCACTCTAGCTATGGGTCACTTCTGATACTTCATCACTTTTACTGATGATTTCTCAAGATACGGATACGTGTATCTAATGAAACACAAATTCGAATCTTTTGAGAAATTTAAAGAGTTTAAGGCTGAAGTAGGGAAGAGACTTGGTAAGAGTATCAAGACTCTTTGATTAGATCGAAGAGGTGAATACCTTAGCCATGGATTCACTGATTACTTGAAGTTACATGGAATCCAGTTATAATGGACTCCTCCCGGAACACCTCAGATGAACAGTGTGTCCGAGAGGAGAAATCGAACCCTGTTAGACATGGTGAGGTCCATGATGAGCTTTTCCTGTCTTCCAACATTCTTATGGGATACGCGTTACAAACCTCAATTTACATTCTGAATAGGATTCCATCTAAATCAGTTGAACATACACCATATGAACAATGGTGTGGCAAGAAGCCACCTTTTACACATATCAAAACGTGGGGTTGCCCCGTGATTGTGAAAAAGATGCTTACTGATAAGTTGGAATGCAAAGGTGAAAAGTGTTACTTTGTGGGATGTTGGGATATTTTAGTTTTGATGAATTATGCCAAATCATTATCAACTTGTGTTATTGAAGCTAATTTACAGATAACAAGTTGAGGGGGAACGAGAGAACAAATTGAGGGGGAACTCACGAAATCAGACGTAGATGATCGAGATTAGACGAGGTCATAGAGACCAGACCGACGAGATCGATGAGTTAGATGAGTTTCGAAGTTAATCGATGAGTCAGGCAAAAATCGTAAGAGAAGAAAAAGCTAAGCCACCGATCGTAAGATCATATGACTGTAATGCACCGATCGATGATCGTAAGAACAACGAGCCGATATGGTGATCAAGAGCGCATAAGCCGACGTAAAGAAACCCACCGTAAGATCGTAAGAGAAGGTTGCGATCGTAAGAGGAGAGATGAGATCGACGAGATCGACGTGATCGAGATCGATATGAAGATGAGCAGATGATCAAGATCGACGTGATTGAGATCGATGTGCTAAACCGATATGCTAAACCTAATATAACGACCGATGCTATCCCGAGATGTTGATCTCGAAGATGTGTTGATCCGTCACCGAAGCCGATCGATCGTGCAAAGAAGAAATCGATAGCTCGAGTCAAAGTGGACCAATGTCGATGTCCGATTCAGAGAATTGAACTCGGGCCACCGAAAGTGTCAAGATGCCCGACGCATACAAGGTCCGGCCAAGAGAAGTCTCATCGAATCAAGTATCCCGAGGCTCGAGATAAACCCGAGGCTCGGATGAGAAATCGAGACTCGATAAACCTCAAGACTCGAGATAAAATCAAGACTTAGTATGTCTCGAAGACACCGAGACTCAGAGAATCTGAATGATTCCAAGGCGAGGAATCGAGGAATATAGCCGATTAGAATCACCGACGTGGACCAATGAGAGGAAGACAACCACTCAAGAAGTCATTTGTACTTACAAAAAATAGTATGGATTTGAATGTGATTCTCTCCAACGGTAACATTCAAATCCACACTATAAATACAAGGTCTTTCATCATTCTAATGTGTGGATGCGTGGAGATTATAGCACGAGATGCTTCTGAGCCAAAGAGAGTTATACCCAAAGCATTCCCACCCTAGAACACAAGTCCAGTAGATATACAAATATGTTCAAGAGTGTTCTAGAACCCAATCTAAGCAACCCACGATGTATCCTAAGCTTAGAGAGATTTTTTCCCAACCTTAGCATTGAGGCTAAACAAATGTAAGGAAAATCTCAACCTAGTTGAAACCAAACAAACCTTACCCAAATCAGTCGGTTAAGTTTGTAGGTGAGTGTGAACTTCGGTAAACATCTAGCAATCCCGAAAGGGAGGGTAGGCAATCAGTGAGGGTGATAAGTCCCGTTGGAGTGTGAACTCGGTAAAATCTCGTAGAAAGCAATCCCGTGGAGGGTGATAAGTCCCGAGGCAAACCCGAGAGGGTGATAAGTCCGATTGGAAGGAATTTCCCTAGAAGCAGGGGAGAGTGGATGTAGGAGCTTGAGTCTCCGAACCACTATACTTTGTTGTGTTCTTTATTGCTTTATGTTCTTATATTTTCATATGCATTCGATTATAAGCAAGACACAACACATGAGCTTAAAAGGTGAAAAATCTGGAATCACCATTCCTTCACCCCTGTTTTATATGCACCGCAATGAAATGTTTTGCTTTCGCACGCGCAAAATGGGTTTTCCCACCGGGACCAACATGGGATATCCTAAGGAAACTAAAGGATATTACTTCTATCTACCTGAGAAACAATCAGTGATTGTTTCTAGGCAGACCAAGTTCCTCGAAGGAGTCTATGTCTTTAAGGAACTAGGTCGTAAGCTGATAGAACTTGAAGAAATTCAAGAACCACAAATTACCAAAGAGACTGAAATCTTGTCAAAGCAACATAACAAGGAATCAGTGGGAGCATTCAACAACTTTCACGGTGGGAGTCTTTCACTAGGTGATCGTCTTTTAGCCAGTGGGAGAGTAATTGGAGTATGCTTGCCAGTGCAAGAACATCCAAGTGGGCTGAATGAGAACAACATAGTTCAAACTCCCGCCCAAGAGGAATATGAAAGTGTAGCTCTTGAGGACTCTTCGGACATTGATGAAATAGATGCACCACAAAATTTTCATGATCAGAATATACAACCTGCACAACCACAGCTTCGTAAGTCAATTAGGAATCGTAATCCACCCATTAGATACGGTTACCTCTTGGAGGAACTCAAAAATGTGGACATACTGGATAAGGACGATCCTAATTGATTCAGGGAAGTGGCTTGAAGCCATGAAATCCGAGATGGACTCGATGTACACCAATCAAGTCTGGGACTTGGTTGGGTTTCCTATAGGGGTTAGACCTATATGTTGTGATTGGGTCTTCAAGAGCAAGACCAATACAAATGGCAAAGTACAAACCTACAAAGTTAGGTTGGTAGTGAAGGGTTATAGTCAACGCAAAGGCAATGACTATGACGAGACCTTCTCACTAGTTGCAAAGATCAAGTCCATTCGAATTTTACTTGCAATAGCAGCACACTATGATTATGAGATTTGACAGATGGACGTCAAAACAACTTTCCTCAATGGAGACATTGATAAGGAAGTGTTTATGACTCAACCGAAAGACTTTATATCTAAGTCAAATTCTAATCTAGTATGCAAACTAAAGACATCCATTTATGGATTGAAGCAAGCTTCTAGAAGTTGGAATATCCGATTTGATGAAGTTATCAAGTCTTTTGACTTCATCAGAAATTCGGAAGATCCTTGCATTTATTGTAAACGCAGCGGGAATAATTATTTTCATAATCGTGTATGTCGATGAAATATTGATTTTGGGAAACAATATCCCGTTAATGCACTCCATTAAAGATTTGTTGTTAAAGACCTTCATGATGAAGGGTCTTGGTGAAGCCTGCTAAATCCTAGGGATCAAGATCCACAGGGATAGATCCAAGAGGATGTTGAGGCTATCACGGTCCACCTATGTAGATAAGGTGTTGAAGCGTTTTGCAGTGGAGAACTCTAAGAGAGGGTCTCTACCGATAAGTCATGGGATAAAGCTGTCAAAGAAGGATTGTTCTTCTAGTGAAGCTGATATCAAGCACATGAACGATGTCCCATATGCATCTGCAATTGGATCAATCATGTATGCCATGACTTGCACTAGGCTAAATGTGGTCTACGCTATCAACACCACTGGTAGATACCAACAGAATCCGGGTGAATCTCACTGGATTGCTGTCAGGATAATTCTGAAGTATTTTAGACGAACTAAAGAATTTTTCCTTGTCTATAGTGGACAAACAGATCTAGTAGTGACTAGTTAAGCTGACACAAGTTTCCAATCCGACTGTGATGATTACAAATCACAGTCAGGTTATGTTTCACTCTCAATGATGGGGCGGTCAGTTGGAATAGTTCCAAGCAAGAGACGACCACAGATTCAACAACCGAAGCTGAGTACATTGCTGTGTCAGAAGCCTCAAGGAGGTTGTCTGGATTTTATAGTTCTTAAGAGAACTAGGGGTAGTTTCGAGTGCCAGTTGTCTAATAAACTTGTATTGAGACAACGTTGGTGCGATTGCGCATGCAAAGGAATCGAGATCGACAAGCAGTACCAGGCTTATCATTTGATCCGATAGATCATAACGATAGGAGAAATAGAATTAAAATGTATTCCCACATATTTAATTTGGCATATCCTTTCACCATAACACTGGGTGTTCATGTACACACTAGACATTTGATGGTCTAGGGGTTAGACATGTAGGTGATTGACTCTAGTCCAAGTGGGAGATTGTTAGTGTTAGTGTCCTAGAGACAATCTATTGTAAGGACATAATACTCGATGATATTTAGTTTGATTTAATATTATATTTTACTTAATATTAATGTATGGCAATACACTTGTTTGAATATTATATTTGATTGTTTGCATTTATTCATGCAAGTGTTCCCATGAGTCATTGCTGTCATTGAGGTTGTGAGAACTCAGATGACTTAAGCATGATTCTCAAATAGCCCCGATCAAGGATCATCAAGAATGAGATATTGATGATACAATGGAGATTGGTGTGCGATCTGCATCATACTCTTACAGAGTGTAGTAAGATCTCACTTATTACGAGATACTAGATATCTCATGATGGATGCACAAATACCTTAGAGGGTATTAGTATACCCATCCGAGAAACCGTTTGATGTATTTCCACGATATGTGTCTACGGGTGTCTTAGTTAGTGGGAGCGATGCGATAATCCTTTGACTTGAGGTCAATACGCACGACATGTGTGAGATGATGAACTTTGACCATGACCAATGCTTGCACCCTTCCATGGGTAGATACGGCTTGAATTGGGTTCATCACGAAGTTCATGTGCGTGGTAGTTGAGCCAAGAATTTGATTCATTCCTCAAAGTGGATTTAGAGAGAATACTCATCTTCTCATCATAATTGGATCAAAGTCATCGGCCGATGCACGTCAACTTAGACTTTGTGGCTAAGTGTGACATACATGATCAATTAGTGATTGGAGATAACATGATTTGAATAGACACTTCATCATGTTCAAGACTTAATCGAGTATTCGCGAATGAAAGAAGGAAATCGTAATAGCCCATGTTTCAGTTACAGGTAGTTGCACATTTCTCGCAACGTACCTCATATATTGAGAATGTCTGATTTATTGTCTAGGGTTCAATTAATACCGTTAGTTTGACTAATCGCTCGATATATGAGGGCCTATGGGTCACACAACAAGTAATTCCCTTTTACGGATTATAGTTGGTTGATTAAATGTTAAATTGGATTTAATGTTTAATTTATGGAGAATTAATTAATAATAGATTAATTTGGAATTAATTATTATTATTATTTAATTAAATTGGATTTAATTAAATAAGAATTTCCAATAATTATATTTGGAATATAATTGTAGGATTTAATGTATATGGAAATAAAACGTAGAGATTTTCCTATAAGGCATTTAAATCCGTAGAGATTTATATTTAGCGAATTAAATTAAAAGGAATTAATTTAATTCAAGATTAGGGATTTTATTTCCCTAATCAGGTTAGCTTAAGTTTTAAGCTGGGCCTTTCCTATATATACAAGCTCTTGGGAATTCACAAACAACGTTAATTCATATTTCTCCATAAAATCTAGAATAGGAATTTTCCTAGCAAATTTCGTCTCAGATTCAACGTTGGCATATCTGTGCAAGTCCGTGAACGAGTATTATGTGGATACCGTAGTAGAGAAATTTGCTCTCGAGTTACTGTAAGATTTCTCGTTATGATTATTGTAATCTGTATGCAATTAATTGTTCGTTGTTGGTGAACTTTAATTTCCGCTGCGCATGTATTATGTGTTTACGTGCCTTTAAATTCCAACAAGGATGACCAGTTGAAATGTATAGACAACTGATGTAAAGGATAGGTCACATATTGAGGGGGAACTCAATATGCATAGGTCAGATGAGGTCAGAAGATCTGAAGACCAGATGAGGTCAGAAGATAAGAAGACCAGATGAGGTCAGAAGACAAGTTAAGTCAGAAGACCAGACGAAGTCAGATGATCAGGTGAAGACATGAAGCTCAAGTTCAGAAGACCTGAAGATCAGATGACTACCAGAAGATCAAGACCAGAAGACCTACATCAATCGAGTCTGCTAGTTGTGCTAAGACAACTTGCACCAGAAGACTCTATCTGGTAGACAGATCATTTTTATTTGATCAGGTCAGCTCACACCAGGTGTCAACTGATGTTACACCAGGTCATACGTTGTCAATCAGAACAAGAATAATGTCAACTTTAGTTGGTAGAACAATCACTGAAAAAGTGTACTTGTTAACCAATGAGAACGTGACACGTATGTACGGAGCCGACAATGCGGGATTCGGCGCTGCAAAGTCAAACGGCTAGAAAGGACAAATATACACGCTTTCGGCCATGCCGTTCCTGAAGCACGTCAAATCAATCCTGCAACCTACCAAAAATAGCCTGAAATTCAAATTGCTCTCCAACTGCTCTTTGATTTTGAGGTCTATAAATATGGGATTGCTCTTCATAGTGAAGACACGGAAATTATCATCAAGCTCAAGCCATAAGCAAATTTCCGCACGAAGAACAAAAAAATCAAGTTTATTTTATAAGTGTTCATCCCATTAGTTCTTAGCATAGAGTTCTTATCCTCTAGCTTTAGGCTACCTCAAAACTAGGATAGAATTCCAGTTGGAACAAACAACAAATCTTTATCCAAACTCAAAGTTAGGTTAAGTTTGTTTAGCAAGATTTCAGACTAGGGTTTCTAGTTCTGATTTCTGGGATTGGTTGAGCGAGAACTCTATAAACATCTGTTGGTTGTACTGTGTTGGACTAACACAATAAACTAAGTCCAGTTGGTTAAGTTGGTGCCCCTTGTGATAGGGAAGAGTGGATGTAGGACTGGTTGTCCGAACCACTATAAAAATCTTGTGTGTATTTACTTGCTCTTAACTGCTTTACACTATTGCACACAACTTGACTTTAAAACTGCATACATATTCTGAGTTAGGATCAGTCTGCATCAAGCAACTGATCTGATCAGCTTGACATTTCAGTCAGCTGATTGAAAACAGACTTCAGAATCTGATTTGATAAAACTGGTTTTTCACTCGGGTTAAAACTAGTTTCCGCACATCAGTTAAACTGATAGACACTGAACTGATTTGCCATCAGGCGATCAGTAAGTTGGATATCAGTCTAAACTGATTCACACGCACTCTGATCAGGCAACCTGCCATCACACCTGATCTTGCACGAAAAGCTTTCAGAAGTCTATTCACCCTCCCCTCTAGACTTCTGCCCTCACAAAACCCGTTCGGGACCTACATATTTGTATTTTTTTTTGTGCCCCCGTCATAAAGAATTTCTTGATTCGTCTCTGCGTAAACCCTTTTTTTCGAGTATTAATGTTATTCATATGAAGTGTTATTGTCATTGTTTATTAAGTACGTAATTTATTAATAATGACACTTCACATATAAAAGTATGTATACATAACGATGACACTTCATATACATAACAGAATAAGCTTATATGGACTTGAGCTCACATAAATTTTTGCTATATTATTTATCTTCTTTTTTACCACGTTACAATTTTTGTTTGTGAACTCTTCGAGTACGTATAGACAATCAAGCTTAAGAAGTGTGCATGGTAAGATTCAATAATGATATTTTAAAAAAGTATATTTCTTGTGAACTCGAGTTCATAGTGAATTCTATCACTGATATATATAAATAATACTATTTGTTGGTCCCGGTGCAAATGAGTCTTACACGTGTATGGGGGGGAATACACGTGTTCAGTGTTTTTAAAACTTTTTTCTTCGAGGTCACTTTTGGGTCGTTGTTGTCTCGATGATTTGGTCCCTGAGAAGCACAAATCGCTCTCGAAGTTAAAGTCTCTTCGAGGCGGTGATCTCGAAGTTGCTTTGAAACCTCGAGATAATCCCAACTGAGTCCTGAGTTTCAGAGATCCTGAGTTGCTTGGATCAGATAACTAACTTACTGAACCCTCAGAAGAGTAAGTTAAGTTTGGTAACTATCTGTTCTAGCTACTCAGATGTGCGGAATGGTTGACCTTTAGTTTATACTCGTTTTAAAGCTTTGCTAAAAACCTTCCTTTAATGGAATAGTGATTAGGCTGTGATTCAGTTATGCAACTTCAGTGGATTGATTCCAACTGAATATCAGTGAAAAATATGCTTTCAGATTTAAGTCAATCCAACAGTTAAGCACAGATAAAGAAAGCAATAAACAACACATCAATTTATAGTGGTTCGAGACTCAAGCTCCACGCCCACTCTCTCCGATCCTCGAGAAATTCACTAATCACTTCCCGAGAGCTTTCTGACTACCTCGCGTAGTTTACTTACTCAACTCGCCCCCCGAGCTTTTCGACTACTCCACGTAGTTTACTTACTCAACCCGACCTTGAGCTTTCTGACTACCTCCGTAGTTTACTTACTCAAACACAAACAAGCTTTCAGACTACCTCTGTAGCTTACTAACTTCACCTCTAGAGCTTTCTGACTACTCCGCGTAGTTTACTTACTCTTTACAACTCTTCTCACCAACAATCACACTCAAACTACCTTCTAAAGGGTTTGGGGTTTCTTGGTTGGTTTCCAACTAGGATGAGATATCCTTTACAATGAAGTACAATGCAAAGGCTAGGATATCTCGACTAAGCTTTGGATATATCTTATCAAGCTAGGCTTAGTATAGTGAGCTCTCTTCGAAATAAAGCACTTGGGAAATTCTTGGTTTTTCGAGTGCTTCAACTTGCAATAATAAGTTTGAGCTCTTGAGTTGCTTACAAATTTCCCGTAACCTTACAATGTAGAGGGTCACAAGTATTTATAGGCATACACCAAGGTCACTCTTGAAAAACTATCCGTTGGAGAGATAGCTCCGTGAGTTTCCTCTTATGGTGTGTGAGAAACGGCTATATTTAGGGTTTGAGTCTCCCTAACACGTTTTAGGCAATAGCCTTTCATGTAGTCGGTCTTCACTTTTTGCAGTCTGGAACTTAGTACTTCTGACATCTTTTTCAGCGACCTGTCACTGTTAGTGTCAGTATGGTACAATGTTGTCTTCCTCTTTTTGACTTTTGTCTCCAGTTAAAGGTAGTCACCTTCAACGGCTCTTTTGGTTACAATCTCTGAGTTGATATAACCTTAACAACACTTTGTCTTAGTTCCTTTTGTCTGCATTTGAATGTCTTGGCAAATATCTATTCTTCTGAGTAATCGCGTTTTCTTCAGTATTGTATCCTTCAGATAGATATTTTCAGTGCCTCGGAACATTCAGGTTTATACTGAGCATTCAGTACATTACTGAGTCTTCAGTAATTACTGTGCCTTCAGTATTCTTGATCTTCAGTCTTTAGTCTTCTGTCTTCTGTGTCTTTAGAGTCTTCATGGTCTTCTGAGTCTTCAGGGTCTTCTGAGTCTTCAGCGTCTTCTGAGTCTTCTGAGTCTTCAGAGTCTTCTGAGTCTTTAGATGTATACTGACAGATATACTGATTCTTCAAGCTGAGTCTTCAGTTCCTCAGTTTCATACCGAGTCTTCAGTATCTAAGTTTCATACTGAGTCTTCAGATTCTCAGCTTCTCACTGAGTCTTCAGATTCTCAGTTTCTCATTGAGTCTTTAGATTCTCAGTTTCATACTGAAACTCCAGTTTCTTCATAAACTTACTGAGTTCTTTAGAGTCTTCAGATCCTAACCTGATCTATATCTGCTGACTATAGATTTTGCAGATATCATCCTGAATACTCTAAAACTGAATCCTGACTCAACTATCAAGATTATTCTGAACATGTCATACTCAGGGTTTTGGAATCTAATCAAAATCATATCTTTATTAAATTCATCTCCCAACAATTTCCCCCTTTTTGATGATGCCAAAACCTATCTTGTTACAAACATTTAACCTAAGCTCAGGTTTCAGTTTATCCTATTACAAGATTGGTTTTATTTTCAACAATTTCCTGAACAGAGAATCTCCCAACAATTTCCTAAGTAGAGAATCTCCTAACAATTAGTCTCCCAACAATTTCTTCAGTAATGAATTTCTTTAAATGATTCATCACCAAATACTTAATTTTCAAACAATTTCCCCTTTAAACACACAATTTAATTCAGAGACATCATTCAGGCATATCAAAAGTAAAAGACATGTAAATAAGATAATGAGATATTATCTTTTGAGCATAAATGATAAAGCTTCATTGATGATGATTTTTGAGTTTACAGCTTACAATGAGTTTATCAAAAGCAAAAAAAAAAACAAAGACAAAAAGATAGAAAAATTACAAGTGTCTTCAGGTAAGTCTTCAGTCTTCAGTCTTCAGATTTGGCTCTTCGGTCTTCTGCTCTTCAGTTTGCATCTTCTTCAATTTCATCAGCGGGCACTTCCAGGTTGAACATTCCAAAATACCTCTTCTTCAGTGCATCTCTTTCCTTAATGATATCCGGATTGTTTCCTGTCAAACCCAACTGAACAGCATATTGAGCAATTTCTTGAGTAATGGCTTTCTCATTCACCATGCCATTATCAAGTCTTGGAGGAGGGTAGGTATATGGACCGGGGGCTACTATCTGCACCTTTCCTTCATCTGCAAGGTTCATACAGCTTTGGAGATATTTAGGATAGAAGGTTAGGAGATATTCAATGAATGCTTCATTTTGATCTGAGCTTTCCCCTCTCCATTCCCTGAGCACATCATAGTAGAACCAGAAGGTTCTCTTGACCTCTTCCCAGCTATCGTTGAATTTGATGGGCATCCATTTGTCAACGTGTGGCCATTTCTGTGCTTTTGATGACCCTTTCCTTTTGCTCGCAAACTTTTTGAATCCACTCCTTTGCTTCTGCTCTTCTTCTAATTTCTTCCTAATCACAGGCACGCCTGAGACCGAAGCAGCAGTTTTCTTTGCTTGTTCTATCTGGAGTGTCTTCAGGGCATTCTTTGTGTTGAAGATTTTTCTCTGATGCTGACCTGCAGACTCTTCTAACTCTTCAATCAACTTTCTTTGAACTGACTTAGAAGCCTTAGCACACTTGCTCTCAGGTTCAACAATGCCCAAGGCTTTCCTCTTCATAGGCAATTCAGCAGCAGCCTGGCTTGTTCCAACCTTAGCTCTATCACTCAGTTTCTCTCTCGCAACTTCAAGCATGGTTTCCTCAGAAACCTGAGTGTAGATCGGCTTTTCCACCTCACTGAACTTCAGCTTTTCAGTAGCTTCGACTTCCTTCAAGGCTTCAGATAGGATATTCTTTTCAGCTTCCTTTTGCGCCTTTTTCTCCAAAGTACGTGCCAATAACTTCCTGAGGTCTTCACCTGGCCTTTCCCCCTTCTTGGCACCGTAATTTGGAAGGAGTCTGGAGAGTGTTGTGTCCATATGGTATTGCTCTTTGCTTACACAGCGCACCTCTCCTGCTAACTGATCTTGTTCATCTTCTAGCCTCCTGAGGTGGTTCTTTGCCACAGAGAATTCTTCAGAAAGATGGGCAAACTGGCCAGAGAGAGCATCTTTAAACATCTCTGTCATCTTGGTCATGAGCATTGAGCTCATTTCCTCAACAGCAGACTTGATCAGTACTTCGTTCTTCTCTGCCAATTTCACCTCTAGAAACTCAGTTCTCTCCTGGTGCTTCTGTTTAAGTTCAGCACTCAGCTCAGCCTTGACACCCTCCAGCTTCTCATTCAGCTTGTCTTCCATGGAGGTCAGAGTGTCTTGAAGTTGCACCAGTTTGAAGATGAACTCAGATTCTCCATCTTCTGAGCTTGGCTGGCCAATGTTTCTTCTATCTGAGTGATTTTGTTCAGCATTGGCTCAACCTTCTCAAGCTTCTCCACTAAGGGAGTGAGGTCGATCTCAGGAACATTTGCACCTTATGTGCTGATTGATCAATCTGAGGTTCAAACACAACCTGAGGGTTGGTCTGCACCTGAGCATCAGCTTCATCCTGAGCTCCAGTCTCTATCTGAGCCTTAGTCTGTTTATCAGACAATTCAGAGATAAAGATAGAAACTTCAGTAACTTTGGCATAATTGTGAATAGTGCCAAAAGGTACCTGAAGAGTGCTAGCTTCAGTCTGAGGTTGAATGATTTCAGGTTGATCAGCACAAGAAGTTTCCTTCTCCATCTGAGACTGATCCTCAGCATCTCCCTGTTGGTCCCCATCTTGAGATTTGTCTCTGCTGCTAGGGGCACCAACTTCAGTAGCTCTCCTCTCAGCGATCTTCTTCTGAACTAGCTCATCAAAATCGGAAATTTTCATCCTGAGCTTTGTCTTTCTGAATCCTGAGAACTCAGTCAGGATAGCTGTCTCCTCATTCCACCAGTCTTCCCCTCTGAATGCAGCAATGTTAAGCATCTTCGGAAGAGTCTGATTGAGGATGAACACCGTCGACCTTAATCTGAAGAAGATATCTTGCAGATCAGGGAATGAGCTGAGCTCAGGGTAGCGGTCAAGGATGAACCGTTCTCCCTTGCTCCTCCACTCGGTTTCTTCAGCTTCGCCCTTCTTCAATCTCGGGCTTTCAGGTTCAGTCGAAGCATCAGCTGAAGGATCAAGAAGTAGATCACTCAGGAGCTCATCAATAATAAGCTGCTCCTGAGTCTCAGCAGCATCTGAATGTTGTGCAGTCAGGTCCTCAGTTTGCATCTGAGTGGGTTCTGGGGCCTGAGCTGGCATGATCTCAGATTGACTCTGAGTTGGCTCTGCTGTCTGAGCCGGCACATCTTTGGAAGGAATCTCTGTGGTCTGAGCTCCTTTAAAAATTTCCTGAGAAATTTTATCTGAACTGAGCGATGTCTCAAGCACCTCAGAGAAGACCTGCTCCTCAGTCTGGTCTTGTGCCTTAGAGATAACCTGAGCCAAGACTTCCAATGGCGATTTCTGAGCGATTTGGCTCTCAGGTTGAATCTCTTCAGAATCACTGCCATCTTCATCGGTGAGAACCACCATTCTTTTGCGCTTGGGAGCGAGGGTTTTCTTCTTTAATTTCTCACCCTGCTCCTTCTTGGCTTCCAACAACACCTTCCCCCTGGTTTGTTGGCTTTCTTCAGAAACAGGAGCACTTGGTGATTCCACTTTCTTTTCTTTCTTCCCCCTGATGGCCTGCTTCTTCACAGCAATGGTCTTGAAAAGCACTTTGGACTTAGGGAATGGGGTCGAATTGGCAAAGATGTCCTCCTCCTCTCTGCACATCTCCAAAATAAATGCAATTTTGGTGGCATGGTGGATCTTGCCTTTGATCGAGATAGCACCGTCAACCCTTTTTATGACCTTGGCTTGCTCACTCACCATCTGAATCAAGAATCTGAGCCAGTTGAAGTCAGTGGTGGGTGAAGCCTCGATCGCCGCCATTAATCGGAGCTTCGGGGTACTAATCTGCTCAAAACTCCCCGAATGACTCATGATGCATTTGCTCACAATATCCAACAAAACTCTATATTGTGGCTTCAAATGCCTCTTATGCAGTGAATGCATCATGAGTAGCCTCATGAGGACTCATGATGCATTCACTCACTATTGTTATGTTTATACATGAACAATTTTATTATTTTTACGCCATGGGCATATTTTTCTCCCAACATTACCCTTATGCCTCACTAAGAGTCCGTTTTCTACCATTGATAACAAGGGATATGAAAATTATTCCTCAATTTTCACTATTTGTTATATTTATCATAAATATAGTTTCCCTCAGACCCGGTAAAAAACGGAGGCCCACAATCTCATTTTCCATTTTAGGGGGATTTTGTATACCACCTTCCATGTGGTAATTATTTTTTTGATAACTCGATATTCGACCCAAAAACTAATTAATCCGGAGGACCAGATTACACTGTCTTTTAGCAGGGGCCCCACTTCAAGTCAGAGCAAAATTTTGTATGGACAGAGACATCACAAGAGTTGATCGTACCTAAGAGGTACCGAACTTGAGACCTAGAGAGAATCATACTCCTAAGTCCTAAATCTACACCACTTGGCCAACCTTGAGGGTTTCCACGTGGTATTTGAAATACTAAGAAATATCCTTTCAAAATTCCTTCAAATCTATCACATGATTTCATATCACCTCAAAACCCATACCACTAAACAAACATGCTCTATAAAAAAAAGTTCATTAATTCAACCTGTACCACCATTATTTTAGCTCGTATCACCTTTAAATTAACCTTGTACCACAATATTTCAGCACATACCACCTTTTATTTTATCCCGTACCACCATTATTTAGGTCTGTACCACTTTTAAATTAACCTCGTATCATTATATATCCAGATCGTATCACCTTTTAATTAATCTCAAACCACTATATATTCAACACATACCACATTTCAAATAATCATGTACCACTATTATTTAATTTGTATCACAATATATATAGCTCATACCACCATTATCTTAACTCGTATTACCATCAATTAAGCATGTATCAACATTTAATACATCAAAATATCATGTAGTCATGTTCAGCCAATAATTTAAACACTAAAACCACACAAGATGTTATATTTAATAAAATCATCATACATAAGTTAAACTAATTTTTTTTCGACATGTCTATGTCAAATGAATCCTTATCTTCCTGTGTACAAAAATTAAAAATGAGGTCTTCTTCCTAATGCAATAATGATGCTCCGATTTTGCGTCGTAAATAAAGTAATTACCATCCCATGTCAAAGCAATCTTTCTGCACGAATTGAGATAAAGACACATTCACACCAAACATTTTTCCACTATACATGTAAGATTTATTCTGCTCCAAAAAATCATTATTCTCAAGCAATGGTGACAATAAATGTCCAATGAGAAATAATTGTTGCTTTATAATTTGCAAAAGTATGGTTGTCAGGAAGAAAAGTGGTAAATGGAGAGTGTGTATTGACTTCATGGAATTTAACAAGGCATACCCAAAAGATATTCCCTCCCACATATTGACGTCATGGTTGACACCACAACAAGGCATGGACCTTTAACCTTCTTGGATGACTATTATGGACATACCAGAACTTGATGCATATTGAACCAAGAAAAGATCACATTTATAAGTCATCAAGGTATACTAGGGTTTTTGGACTAAAGACATACTGGGGACACGATCAAGGTTTACATTGATGATATGCTTGTCAAGTCAAAGAAAGGAAATCACATAAAGTATACAAATATTCAAAGTCTTGCAGAAATACAGTATAAAATTGAACCTTACCAAGTGTTCATTTGGAGTCCTAGTAGGCAAATTCCTAGGGTACAACGTTACCCAAACGGGAATCAAGGAAACCACATATCAATTCGGGGTTATTGTCAACATTCATTTCTTAGAAAGTTTAAAAAATAACTAGGAGGGTGAGTACACTCCACCGCTTCATCTCATTGTTCGTCAGACAAATGCCATTTATTCAACTACGCTGTTAAAATGAACAAGCTTTTGAGTTGATTAAAGACCATAAAATATTATTCCAAGAGCTCAAAAAATACTTGATGACACTACTATTGCTGACACCGCCAAAGGAAAGTGAAGATTTGTGATTTTATCTTGATGTCAGCACAATATCGGTAAGTAAGTTTTTATTGGACATAGAGACCATGAATTTGCATGTAACACGAGCAACAATTGTCAATGCATTATGTTAGTAAATCTTTATTGGACAAAACCAAGTATTCATCTTTAAAAATACTGACATTAGCTTTAGTCACAATTGCTAAAAAAATTGAGGCATTACTTTAAAACTCCTCATATGTATTATTATCAGGACTAACTATCCAATTAGTGGTAACCTCAAATTCAAATTTCATATACAACAACACCACAAATTTGTGACTTTGTGGCTCATTTTACTGTTCATTCACAAGTTGGGGCTTTGAGCAGAGTTTCATACATATTGAAATTAACGAGGTTGTGGTATAAGAAATTGATAATTAAAGATATTGTGGTTTCAAAATAAAAATAATAAATAATTAAAGATACTAAACAACAGACTCAATGAGATTGAGATAATAATATATGACTTGCATCTCATATCACCGAAAATTGGTTGTAATCGGCAAAAAAAAAAAGTGAGTTCGGGCAAGGGTTAAAATTGCAACTAGATTGCTAAATTGGAGTTCTTTTTTGCAATTATTCAAAAGTTCAGTTAAAATTGCAATTATGTTTGAGGTTGTGATTTTGGCGGCAGTTAAACTTTACTATCACATATATATATATATATATATATATATAATGCTTAGATAGGCTGGCCTATTCGAAGGTTTTTGTATAAGTTTAAACCTAGCCTATTTAATGTATTAAGCTTAAAAAAAAAACCTTACTCAAACTCATCTGTTAAATAAAGTCAGGCTAGACTTTAAGTATGTCATATGTTGGGTATCCTAGCCTATATATGATATACGCTACAACTACAACGTATAAATATTTTATGATGTTTGGTTTCCAGTGATAAATCCAAAATTTTAAATTTAGGAGTACGGAAGATAATTGAAATAATATACTTAAAGAGACACATAATTCGATACAAACTAAACAAAAAATATATACATAACATTCAAATCAAATGGTAATTACAATTGAGTCCATCGAGTCTTTACATGTTAGAAGTGATCTATAACATAACAAAAAAGTTTGTATCAAATTTGTTAATAAATTAACCAAATTAACAATCGAAAAAATAATAAATATGAATTAAAGGTTTTAAACTACTACTTTTTAATGTGTTGCTTTTCTTAAGCTAGGAAGGTAATTTTGTAAATAATGGGTATACATAATTTCTCCTCTGTGATTCAATTTAATAAATAAGAAAAAGGCTCTAGGAATGTTAGGAGTTAAATGTGCAGTGGCAAGATGCTTAATGAAACAATTTAATAAGAAAAAAACTCTAGGATTGTTTAAAGTGTGTTAATTGAGATTCGTACATGTTGATAGGGAAACAAAACAAGGAGTTCACCACAAGGGCAAATGAACGTGCGATTGATAAGGGAGTTCACCACTAGGGCAATGAACTATAAGTGTTATCTATGGATGTAGTTTATGAATTATTCTTTCAATTTGTGGTACAACACATAAACCCTAGTAGATCATGTGGTTTTCATAAGGAATCTACCGTGCATATATATATATATATATATTGCAAAAACTTTTATGCAATATTGCATACTGTGTTTATGTGTAATTATAGTTCAATTGGCTTTTTTAATTTTTTCGCGGGTCGGCAACGTGCTAGTCGGAGTAGGGCATATTGTTGGCGGGTCTCACGGGCATTCTTATTCCTCGTGTCGTGTCCAACAGACACCCAGATTTCTTCTTCTTCATCGCGTTGCAACAAATACAACTAGATCTCAGTTGGTTTTCACGACACTGCGTCTCTAGATTTTTCCGTTCTTCTTCTCTTCTCTTGTTCTTGTTCTTATTTTTCTTTTTTCTCTTCCATAATCTTCTCGCTTTCTTCAGTTTTCTCATCCTCGCAAATTTACAAGTCCTTCCATTCTTTTTCCTCTTGATTTTCTAACACGGTCTTTCAGATCCTTTTGCACTCTTCTCACACTGTTCTTTAAATATGTAATTGTGGATTGAGGATTTTTTTTTGCGCTTTTACTGGTGTTTGTTACGTTTTTATTCATATGGTAACACTTTTTTATTTATGTAGTAACTCATGTTTTTTAGTAATATGTAACACTGTATACATGTCGTCATAATACTATGTGAATACTCATGTGTTACCATATGAACAACAATGTGTTACCTTGTGGCACATGTGCTACTTTGTGAACATTCATATGTTACATTATGTTTTAATACGTGTTACGTAAGATATGAAGTTTTTCAGTATAACATGTAGTAACATTTACTTATCCATTCAGTAACACATGGAGAATGACAAGAATATTCTTTTAAACAAAAAATGATAATGTAATTTTTATTTCATGTAGTAATACATTTCGTTTCTATAAGTATCACATTTTTTTTCATGTAGTAACACATAGATCCATGACAACATATTATGCTCCCCAATAGGTTTTTGTTATGTGTTTGTTGTATGCTTCTCACAAACATATGGACCACTATTTTATAATCTTTATGTGTTTATTTTTCTTTATTTTTGTCTTTTTAGTTAATATTCTTAAAAACCATTCTTAAACAATATTTTTTTACTTGTTGTTTGCAGATTCAAAAGGTACTTATATAACAGTTGCACTGAAACATGAAGGAGAGTGTAGAACTGAACCTATTGCACATAATATGTTGGTGGTTCAGTTGTAAAGCTAGAATACGTTACAACTAAGCAATTAAGCTTTAATGCTCTTAAAAATTCTACAGTTTAATACTTTGGTGAACCCTTAGGAATGAGAAAGTATTAAATTTTGATAAAAAAAAACTCATTTAGGGTGATGAGCAATGATGAAGATGTGAAAGTGTGGGAAATTTAACATGTCCCTCCTAGAGAGATGGTGGTGTACATTGTGGATGTGGAAGATTTGGGTAATAGTGTTAGTGAGGAAGATATGTGTAATTGTGTTACTGGGAAAGGTTTGGGTAATACGGTTAATGTAAGTGAGGAAGATATGTGTGACATTAAGCAGGCAACGGGTAAGGTTAAGTCTGTTCTTGACAATTCAATGGGAAAGGGAAATGATAAATCTATTCAAGGGCTTAGGGAAAAGGGTAATTGTATCTTCCACCTTGTTGATGAGAATGACTTGGAAGCGGAAAATGACTTGGATATGGATATTGAGAGACAATGTGCAAGGAAAGGTAAGGTTATCTGCCACCTTGTTGATGAGGATGCTTTGGGTAGGGAAGCTGATGGGTTTATGCAAGGGGAGATGTATAACTCTGACTTAGAAGACTTTAGTGATAGTGACTATGTCATAGACGAAGAGAATGAGAGTGAAAATGGTGATGTATTCTTTGAAAAAATATGTTATTGATAGTAGGATCATCAATGTGGAAGATAGTGAGTCAAGTTAAAGTAGTGAAGCGAGTGATGGTGTATTGTGTGATGGTAATGGTAATGGAGATTTTCATGAGAATAAATTTTTTGATGGAGAGCAAAATGAACATAACTATCTCATATTCAATCCTGATATGATTTTTGAACCTAAATTTGAGCTAGGGATGATTTGCAGTACGAGAGATGAATTATTAAAAAAAATGTCTGTTAAAATGCCATAAAGACTAAGAGGTCAATAAAATACACAAAAATTGCACATATTGGAGTTTATGCAAAATGCAGTGAGGAATGTGGTTGGAAAGCACACTTGATAAAGATTGAGGGTGAGGAGAGTTTTCAGATAAGGCAATATCAGGGTACGCACACTTGTGTTACTAGTATGAATTAATCCTATTAATTCAAATAATAATCACCAACAACATACATGTGTATAAATAATTCACGTAAAATCCTACACATGTGAAATCTAGGAGTTTACACGAATCTTACCCTCGGAGAGACAACCGTTGAGAAGTAGGTACAAGCTTTCAACAAACCAACTCAAGTGCCTTCTCAAGTATTCCCAAATCCTTGCTCATTGATCCGGTGGGTAATCCTTACGAACAATTTAACAAAGGGAAAAAGAAAATATCTGTTGCACCACCTTTGTGGATTTCTAATTTTTCCAACAATGGAATTTTGTTGGGGGTGAAAAATTCACCCCTATTTATAAGCATAAGGGGTGAAAATTTTGAGACAATAATTAAATATGGGAAGAACTTTATTTCTTGTCCAAGAAGTAATCTTGAATATATCCAATATATTCATTTTTCCATAAACTAGTAATAGAACATGTGCGATGCACGACTGTAGTTGAACAATTATTTTAATAATGAGTAATATGATTTTTGGAAAAATCTTTAAGAATAACGTTTTAGATAATTCATATTTAATACACAAATTTAAATTAAATCCATTTATTAAGTACTTAATCTCGAATTACGCCGTAATGTTAGTGAAAGCAGATAACAAAGATTTTTCTCAATCTTCTAGATATTTTTTTTCAAATCTTTTTTTAAAACCGATATAATTTATTAATATTTATTCTAAAGATTTATTTATTCTATTTTTTTTTTTCAAAGAAGTTTGTCAATTAATCTTCTAGATTTTTTTCCAATTTTTTTTTAAATCCGTTATAATTTTTTCCCATAGATATGTCTCCCGATTTGGCAATAATTTTTTGTGGGTGGTTTCTGCTTATATATATATATGTGTGTGTGTGTAGATAATTATCCACAAAAATCTCCTTCCTTATTTTCATGCAATTTTCAAAAAAATCCCATAAGAAAAGTCAAAGTCAAAGATTCTTGAATTTATGAGATAATCTTGTTATCTTCCATAAAATCTTTCCAAGAAAATCTCTTTCTTTCTTTTCTTATATTTTTCAAAAAATTAGGAAAAATTAGCAACAATTTTTTTATTTATTTTAATCACTTTTTCGTTAATGGACTTATATTGGGCTACTTGAGGGGCCTTTAGGAGAATTAAGATTGGACCTCCCAATGGACTCTGAATTACAATATTGAGCCACAATATTATTCAGCTCATTAATATTAATTTATTCCACTATAAAATTAATATTGCACTATCCATTTTAACTCATATTTACAATAATATGGCTCTCGGTTATTATTTTCCATGCTTAAGATTATTTAGTTCATTAATTAATTAAGCCACTGAAAAGTTTTATATTAATTAACATATTTTCCTGGAGTAAGGACAACTCAACATTACTATACATACCGGAACTTAATCCACATGCATGATTTGGTATGTTAAAACTTATGAGTCCACCAAGGGGACAAATCAAACAAAACTCTCCTTGCAAACGATTCTTTGTATTAAATCTTAGAAATTGTCATGTAACTAATTATATTGCTCAAAATACAAAGTATCGAATCGCTCTCTGATTCTCTACCCAACATAGATCAAAGCAATAAATATTAATTACACATAATCCTATTTAAGGGATATAGATTAAGAAATCAACAACCACTGAGGTCTAACTTTTCATCCCTTAAGTCAGTACGAAAAAGTTTATCCTCTCTGTAAGTCCGCTTCAGCGCATCAGAATGCACTAGTGTAATCTCTTGGTCAAGACAAGTTAATTTGAGATTTACACATCAACCTTTTACCAATGGATTGTTCATTTTCATCTAGGTTGTGAATTTGTATTTATTTACAAGGATCTGTTAATGTGATATTCTGTGATATGGTATCACCACATTAACTACAATGTAACTCGTACTGATATTGAACGGTTTTGAATAAATAATTAACATTCATTCATATTTAAAGCAACAATGATAAAAGATTTAATCTCAGTAAATAAGCTCAAGATTCAGTCTGTTATACAAAGTAAAATCATACTTTCACTTATAATCCAACACTAGATGCACTAAAGAAGGGTTTTAAAGCAGGCTGCTGGTCCATCATTAGAGTATATGGATGACATTTAAAAGGTCCACATAAAGGTATATTGTTAACAGATGTAAGTGTTGATGCCAATAACAGTTTATACCCTATTGCATAGGTTGTTGTGAATACTGAGTCAAGGGAGACATGGCAGTGATTTGTTATATGCTTGAAGTATGACTTGGAGCTTTTTAGTACTAATGAATACAGTCTCATGTCTGACAAGCAAAAAAGACTTATTCTGGCCTTTGCAAAGGTTTTCCCTGATTCACCACATTGTGTCAGGCACTTACATGGCAACTTCAAATAAGCAGGTATATTTTCTAGTTTTTTGTAATTCTTGTGCTTGGTTAATATTATTGCTAGTTCCTTATGTATTTTAATAATAAATGAAGGTTTCAAGGTATAACTGTATAAGCATGCACTATGAAGAGTTGCAAATGCTACTACAATAGCAGATTGGAAAGCAAAAATGATTGAACTGAAAGAGTTAAATGAGGTTGCCTTGGAGTGGCTTGATGGTAAACTAGTTGAACAATGAAGCAAGTTTCACTTTACTGATGACCCTAAATGTGACATGTTTCTCAATAACGTATGTGAGTCCTTTAACTACAGTGTCCTAGATGTAAGAGAGATGCACATCTTAACAATGATTGAATGGATAAGGGAATGGTTGTTGGACAGGTTTCAGCATAATAGAGATGTAGCATCAGTGAGATGGAAGAGAAGAATTTGTCCTAGAATCAAAAAAATTCTTGAGAAACGTTCTGCGAAGTTAAGGACATGCAGAGCCATGAAATCTGATAACATCCATTATCAGATAAGATGTACTGATGGTTCTCAATATTGTGTCAAGATCACACTTTCAGATGTAGATTATGTGAATTAAGTGGAATTTCTTGTAAGCACGTCATTTCTGCAATCACTCATCAAATAGGAGATATAGAGGTGAGTGATATATAGTGGACTTTTACAAAAAGAGCTATGCGACTACAATTAAAGGGATAAATAGTCCAACTCTATGGGGTGACACATTCTATATCCCACCACTGCCTCCAGGGATGTCGACACATGCTAGTAGGAATGAGTCTGATGAACCTGAAGTAAAGACTAAAAAAAGAGTGGGAGAGGAAAAAAACCAACCAAACTGAAGAGAAGACAAGTCACTACAAGATGTACTACTTGTGGCTTTCAGGGCCACAATAATATATCATGCAAAAGGGATAATCCAACAACTAAACAAGTAGAAGAAAATTGCAGGTAATTTATTTATTTATTATTATTATGTTCTGTATATTATTTTTGTACTTAACATTGAATAAATTTATTAGGTGATAAGGAAAAGGTCTACATCAAACAGAAATGAAGGAGATACAGTGGCAACTACATAGGCAAATAAGAAAGATATTACTTTAATTTCTTCACATGTTGTTTAATATATTTATTCACACAGCTATTTTAATTTCTTCACGTGTTGTTATTTCAATAATAATATTTGTCATAAATAGGTTGTAAACCCTCCAATGAGAATTGATAATCAAAGACTTATGTTTGCCGCCCAAGCTAGTTACACAAGAAGCAATCGGTGAAGTTTTTGAACCATTTGGATTCCCAACCCAATAGTCACAGATGGAGCAAGTAACCAACTCAACTAGAGTGCCTGAACCAAGCTCGTGGGAGCGACTCCAGCAGAGTAAGAAATCAAGTGTTCAAATTGGAGGACCTTCACCTTCATATGGAAAAGATTTATTCATTTATCTAGTTTACTGAAGCAGGAAAGGCTCAAGAAGTGAACCATTTGGCATTTTCTTTTGTTTTGTTGAAAATGTTAGGGATGTGAACCCTCATTTTGCTGAATTAAGGGACATGACCATGCTTAAGGCATGTGAACCCTCAATTTGGTTTAATTAGCGGTTGTGATCCCTTATTTTGTTGAATTAAGAGATGTGACCCATGCTTAAGGGATGTGAACCCTCAATTTAGTTTAATTAGGGTTGTGATCCCTCATTTTGTTTAATTAGGCAGTGAATCCTTTTTAATGGCTATGTGAGTCTGTTGATAATTGGTAGGTAACTTGATTTTTTTTTTTAAGTTAATGTTAATGTCCTAAAGGTGTATGGATTCATATTTGATTTTTTTGCTTCATTTGATCTTTGCCAATGTCCTAAATGCAAGCAATAACACCAAATGGATTATAAAAGGAAAATTGAGAAAGGAATATAAAGCTTGTTGATGTTGCACGGATGTTGTTCCATATGTTGGACAACATTCTGCACAACATCACGAATTTGTCCTTTCTCCTAACACTGGCTCTGTTTTAATAGATGTGTCTTTCTATGTTTCCTACATTGCAGGTTGATGATAATTCGGTTATATTGTAATTCGGTTGCATTATGGATGAATGAGAATAAAAGATCATGGGTGGTTACACCAAGATCACGGAGTTGATGGTGGAGAGTTTCAAGGCTATCCAAACCGAGTGGATATGACAATGCAGTTAATTCCCAAAGTCTATAAATACACTGCATTGGTCGAAGTTCAAGTTTGAGGAAAAGTGAAATACCATTTGCTGTACTCCAAACTTTAGAGAATAAAGTGTGAGGGTCGATGTTATTCTATTTGTACTGGTCGAGTGCATTCCTACATTTCCCATCAGTATTGATTTTATCTTATTAGATCGAGTGTTAGGTTGAGTAAGATCATTAGTCACTTGATTGAATAGATTGCTTTTGGTGTATGGTTTTTCACTACATCTTTTAGGATCTTGTAAGATGTTCTTGTGTATCTCACTACTTGTTATAGTGATGTTTTTAACCATGAGATTTGTATAGTCTGAATTAAGATTATACACAATTTTGAAATCCTTTGCACTGCGTTTTTAATATTTCCCCTGTCATATGTTGTTTTACATGTTGCACAATATTTTCAACAACATTCTAAAAATACATGCACACACTTTCAAAGCCTACATATCATAGTTGCTCTCATAAAAAAATCTTTAAAAACAGAGATTACACAATGTATTTTCCAGTCATACATTACAAAATAGAAATCCAAGACAATTGTTGCAATTATATCACACCCTTAATTTCAAAAATATTTTGTCCAACATACTTGAAATTAAGATACATTTTTTCCCAAATCCGTGAACTAAACAACCCAACTAATACAATTTCAACGCTCTTAATTGCAAATACATTTTACCAAGAAATCTTCTAAATTAAAACAAAAAATTTCCTTCTTCATTCAGTAGAGCTGACAAATCCCTTCAAACACAAAAACATCAACAAGATTGAGATAAATGCACCGAGTCATAGTAGAGTTATTCGACTAGCTTTGAACTTCTCAATATTAGCATGTTTTGCATTTATCCTTTGTAACAAGCCAGGAATAATCGTCTTTGACCTCCTACACATAGGAGGGTTTTCCCATGCCCAAAACAAACACCCACCTCTGTGAAAATTTGTGTGCAAATTTTTTTTTTATCAATAATATAACATATTTTTGTGTGTATAACTCTAGAACCAAAAATTATAAACATGAGAATATAAACAAGCTTTTTACTTTGGAGTTTAGGCACGTCGTAAAACTTCTTCCTGGGTTGTCATCAGTCCAAGACATATTATCTTGTGTTGCAATAGGAGACATACTTAGGGTTCTTCAATTTGGGAAGAAGTGGGCGATTTTGACTCTTTGGTGGGCTAGGGTTAATCTTTCAAACTAGAAGATAAAGTGAGAGCAGCCTCTTGATGAACATATGTTTCTTGTTAACTATAGGAAATGAGAAAACCATTTTTTTATTATGTTTTTTAAGGAAGAGTGTGATTTAATAAAAATGATATGAAGGAGGACATGACTTATTTAATTGAGGTGGCGCTTACGGGGCAGAGAAGCTCGAATCGGATGTAATTCGTGCTCAAACGACCTACATTTAAAGATTTTAAACATTATTATCCTAAATTTACAGATTTTAAAAATTATTGTACTACATTTATAGGCCCAGGAAGATATTGTCCTTAAAACACAACCCCCAACCCCCCCAAAGTTATTGTCCTTTAAAAATATTTTTCCCTCAGTTTTTCTTCATCTAATTCACTTTTCTTATATGATAGTCCAACTTTTTTTGATGTTATTGATATGAGTTTACCTTTTTGCATTTATTTATTTGCAATAGCCCAGAGATTGGTGACAGTCTTCCGTTGGACCCCAAATAGTTTTGATGTCTTTGCTATTTTGTCCCTCACAGGTTTGCCATTAATGTGTTCTTTAAATAAAAATTGGACTAGATTATGCTTCTCCTCAAAACTTAGATGCTTTGCTTCATTTGTAGACATTCTGATTAAGTGTTGCATTTATGATGTGGATGCAGAGAATGAAGACTACCCTTTTTTGGAGAAGTTATTGTGAAAGCAGGTTATAAGTGAAAACACTTTATAAAATGTGTTGAAGTAAAGTTACACTTTAGGAAGGAATTGATGTTTGGTGAATCTTTTGGAATTTATGATGTGGATGCAGAGAATTGATGTTTACCCAGTTCGTCACGAAGGACTACGTCTGGGGGCGACCAAGCCAGAAGCGTTTCACTATTTTCTCTGTCATCTCTCCCCCTTGCTTACAAATGGAGATATATATATATATATATATATATATATATATATATATTAGGAAGTGAGCTGTAACCCTAAAACCCTGAGCCATCTGACAATTAGCCCAATAATAAACAAGTAATGTCCACAATATTTAATATATTTACAACACTCCCCCTTGGACATTACGACGTGATGTTCATGCCTAACTAAATTTTTGCTAGAATAATACAAAGAGAAAAACTTAGTAAATAAAGAGAAAAAGAAAAAGGTACAATTAATGATCTTCTAAATCCAATCTTCAAAATGTTCCCCCTGAAGACAACAGTCTTCCAAGCCTTTTGTAATATGCTTACACACTCTTCTGGAGTTCATGCAGGTAAAAGAATTTAGGGGATATATGCTTTGTCAAGTTTCCTTTAGCATTCCTATTATTCATATGGGCAACAAAAGTTGCATTTTTCTCATAATGGATGGTAGGAGATATACCATTATTACATGAATCATAAATGTATTTAATCAATATATTGCAAATGTCGAAGATACTGAACATATGCTTTAATGTTTTTGATGCAGCAAGGCGTATAGATTAACGAAAACATCTTCTAAGATACGTTGATTCAAAGATTGAATACCCGTAAAATAGGCACACAGGGAAAACCCTTTTCTTAATTCATCATTCAACTGAATAAAACGTTTACAACTGAGCACTTTAAATAAGAGCGGAAACTTAATTAAGGATAAATACTAATCTATGGAAATAAATCAAAACAAATCATATCTAATAAATTAAAGATCCTAATTAAAACTAATTCCCTAATAATCTTGATTCTCCAAATCTGCTCATAATTATCCGAGATTGCTATAAAGATCTCGTCTCCATCATTCTCACCCTCTTTGAAATGATTCGTCCTCGAATCGAACCCGATCTCGTCTCCAAAGTAATAAAGTATAATCATCAAATAATTGAGCTCAAATATATCAGTAGTTCGAGTATGGCTCAAAACCTTCAAGCGATATGACGGAGGTTTAAGTGCACTACCAACAAAATAACTATCATTAATTATAAAAAAAAAAAATTATCTAGTGAGATATAACCTTCATTATTATCGAGGCAAACTTCGTTTGAAGTTGTATCGAGACCCCAAAAATTGGCATCGTAATCATTTTCCGTATCAAAATTTTTGCACAGATCGTCTTCAGGCTCGTCATCAAAAATAGGAGACAGAAAATCAATTACGGGCTCCTCTTCATCATAAACAGGTGGCTCATCATAGTCACAATTGTCAAAATAATTAACAGGCCCATCACAATTTTTATGAAAATTCTCTTCATTAGAAAAAGGCCAAAATTTTTCATTTGAAAAACTAAACTCAAAGTGTTCCAAGTTAGAATTTGGCCCAAACTGATCATTATTGACACTAAAATGTGGCCCAAATTCGTAGTCAAAATTCCTGGGCCCACTTTCCTCATCATTGTCTGAAAAAGGCCCACTCCATGGTAGCAGCCCATCTGCGTACAGATTGTGTAGGGAATCTGATACAGGCGCCGCGACTTCGTCTTCTTCAATGGGAGGGGTGATGAATTCCGTCGGTGCAATTGGTGAGGCAGAGAAATCCAGATCGTCGGGCGTTGTTCTCGCTGTGGAGAATGACGACATCGTCTGAAAATTATGGTGAAAAGCGGACTGGTATGGAGGTTGTTCATCTGGCGAGGTAGTGAAGCTAAAAATCCGTCGATTCAGGCGTGACCTCGTTGGTGGAGCGAACAGTTGGTGTACGGATTGTGTATCATCCTCGTCCGAGTCGGTAGGGTATTCGTCGAAAACAGGTGGTGGGGCACGCGGAGCACGCTGAGCGCGTTGTCCGGTGACCCGTTGGTCGCGATCGGCAGTTGCATATAGGGTAAGCAAGTGCACAACTTTGGCCAATTGGATTGTGAAATCGTCCAATCTTTGCGCAAGGGCGTCATCTATGTTGGATTTACGACGAGGCGACATCGTAGGTAGGGGTGAGCAGAATACGGTAAAAACTAAAAAACCGTACCGAACCGAACCGAAATATAAATTCGGTTCGGTTAAATCGGTTTTCGGTTCGGAATCGGTTTTCAATTTTAAAAATATTGGTGTTCGGTTTCGGTTTGGGTTTTTCGGTAAATATACCGAACCGAACCGATATTTACTTAATATATATATACCCTCCCTAACCCTAATTCAGATTTCAGCATACTCTCATTTTCAATTTTCCATCCGCAGCTTTCTTCTCTCTCTAAATTCACCACCACCGCCCACATGATTCGCATCGCGCCAAGCCGACCACAGGGCTCACGGCGAATCCGGCCCACCTGGCGGTTACGCAATCCCCCCTTCTTGCTTGGACGTAGTCCCTCCTCCGCCACGACGCTAAAAATTTCCACCCGCCCGCTCCCCATTTCTCGACCTCTTCAATACGTATTTAAGCGTCGTTATACCTCTTTCTTTATTGCTTTTAATTGTATTATACACTCGACTCAATTTTTTCGTTTCATTTCACCTTTTGAGAGAAGCTCGTGAGAAATCGATTTAATTAATTAGAGAACCTCCGTGAGTTACTTCACGAAATTTCAATAAATTATTTATTTTCTATTTATATTTTCTTATGGTTCGATTGCTAGCGAGTTTTACTAAGAATAATTTTTAGTTGTGAAAATCCACTGCCCTTCTTTGTTATAATTTTAGTTGTGAAAATCCACTGCTCTTCTTTGTTATTCTGGATATTTTGCTGCTTTAAAGCTATGCACTAACTGTTTAGTTAATCACTACAAGGTGAAATGAGGAAATTGATATCTTGATATTTAGCATTTGAAAATAATGATTGTAACTAATATTATATCATTTTAACTAAGAATATTATATCATTTTCTTGAGGTTCGATTGCTAGCGAGTTTTACTAAGAATAATTTTTAGTTGTGAAAATCCACTGCCCTTCTTTGTTATAATTTTAGTTGTGAAAATCCACTGCCCTTCTTTGTTATTCTGGATATTTTGTTGCTTTAAAGCTATGCCATAACTGTTTAGTTAATCACTACAGGGTGAAATGAGGAAATTGATATCTTGATATTTAGCATTTGAAAATAATGATTGTAACTAATATTTAGCATTTAGCAAAATATATCATTTTATGTTTTAAATGTTAAACAAATGTTGCATACTCTAAGTTCAGTTTGTTTCATGTATGTAGATGTCAAGCTCGAATACACTAACTCCAGAAGGAGGTGTGGGCAGCAATGCGATTGAAGAAGAAGAAAATGAACAATTGGAAGAAGAAGAAGCATCTGAATTCCTTTCTGAAAATCCAGTGAATTCTCAATCAACAGTGGATAATAAAGTGAAGGGAAAACCGATGAAACCAAGGTCAAAGGTGTGGCCACACTTCAATAAAATCAAGAATGCAGAAGGTGTTGAGGATACAGCTAGGGGTGAGCATTCGGTAAAAACCGAACCGAACCGAATTAACCGAACCGAATTAACCGAATTTCACACCATAATACACCGAAACCAAACCATTTAAGCCTAAAACCGATTAAAACGGAACCAAATTTTTTCGGTTCGGTTTCGGTTTAAAACCGAAAAAACCGAAAATTTAACATTATTGAATTAAGTCATTTAGTAACACAAAAATTCAACTAAGTGATGATACTGTTGTCCATACTCCATAACCATAACAATTCAAGTCTGAAATTCAGAAATTCAAGTCCATAACCATAACAATACATTCGTAAATTCATAACACAAAAAGGACTCCAAATAGCCTAATTTATGGTTGAGTTCTGATCCATAACAATGCAAAAATATAACCTAAAAAGTCGCAAATATGTCCAAAAGCGCAAAATATAACCCAAATAACAATGCAAGACTGAATTACAGATCCATAACAATGCAAATGTAAGTCTAAAAAGCGCAAATCTGTCTAAAAAAAAGAAGACAAATGCGATGATGATCTGACCCGTCTCTCTATCTCCTCCAAATCTACGTGTTGGTGTTTGATGTTGCTGCTCCAGCTCCTTCGGTTCCAACATTTGGCAAATCTGAAAAAAATTAGAAAATAACCTGTTAATAAATAAAATAATCAAGAAAATTAAAACATCAAGAAAAGATAAATTAGTCACATAAGCTTAATTACCATTCTCAAAATTCTCAAGTTCCTCAAGTTGTTCTTCGACACATATAGAACTTCGTGAATTTGAAGCCAATCTTGCCCACACACCAAAGCCAGTGAGTTTTAGGAGTTAAAGAACTCCTAAATACATCTAACACCCTACCACCTAGGCACTAAATGGAGACTCCGCAACAGCGGTTGAAATTGGAGCGACTAAAATATCACGAGTCATTCTTGAAAGAATGGAAACATTTCGAGTTCACACTCCACCACTTTAACACATCCAATTTCCCCTCTAACATAGCTTCACTCAAGTAGACTTCTAGTTCGTTTTGCTTGCTTCCATCTATCCCACTCTCCATTCTTCGTTTCTTATATCTAGCTTTAGACAACGACTCATCATAACCATCTATTTCACAATGGGACACACCACTAGAGCGTGACTTGTTGCCACTATCATTCACTTCACTCCTTTGGTTGATACTTATTCTCATACTCCTAAACACCTCAAAAAGCTCGTTCCTCACAGATTGAAAGATGGTGCCACCTTTTCCCCCCCTATACATTTCGCTCAATGAATACTCCAAATAGCCTAATTTATCACGTGGATCAAAAACATTAGCCCAAAAGATGATTTTATTCATTTTTTCCAAGATCTCCCCAATATTTATCAAATTTCTTTTTCATAGACTCACCCAAATTTTTAGTATCCCTATCCGTACTATCCTTCCAATCATTCAAAATGCAGCACAAATCGCTAATCTCACTTAAAAATGTGATAGATGTGACATAAAATGAACCCAAAATCGACAAATCAACTTATGAAAATGCTTCAATAAATCAAGATACTTACGAATACAAGTCCAATGTTGTGAGATGGAACTTTTTCCTCCCCCAAATCAGTCCTTTAACTTGTATCTATTTCATCATACTTCTCAAATGCCCTTTCAAACTTTTCAGTTGTACTAAGCATGGTGTAGGTTGAATTCCACCAAGTAGGAACATCTAAACACAATGAATTTTTACTTTCTATTCCTTCCAAATCCACACACTCTTTAAATCTTGTTATTCTAGCAGGGGAATTCCTAATGTACCTAATCAAGATCCCTCACACGTTTCTTTGAATCATCAATATCTTTTAAGCCATCTTGTACTACTAAATTAACTACATGTGCAATACATCTCATATGCAAGTATTTACAACTCCCAACACCAGTTCCCCAATTCAAAATTTTCTTTTTCATATGCTTTATAACCCCATCATTAGAACTTGCATTATCTACTGTTATAGTGAACACATTTTTCAATCCCCAATCAAGAAGACAATTTTCAAGTGCTTTACCAAGGTAGTCATCTCTATGACTAGAAACGGGTACAAAATTGATTATCTTCTTATGTAAATTCCACCTATTATCAATTAAATGAGCAGTAATGCACATGTAGTTAATTCTTTGTAAAGAAGTCCAAGTATCAGTAGTAATACACACTCTTTCACAGTTTATCTTCATAAAAGACTTCAATTTTGACCTTTAATTAAGATACAATTGACAACAATCCCTTGCCACCGTCCATCTAAAAGGAATTTGAAACCTAGGACATGCTCTATTCACAAAATCCCTAAACCCTTCACCCTCCACACACTTAAATGGTAGCTCATCAACAATTATCATGCGTGCAAGTGCTGCCCTAATCTCATCCTGATCAAATTTCCAAGTACTAATAGTAACACAACTACCATCAAGATCAGGCTCCAAATTCAATAATCCTTGTTTCAATTCTTGATTAAGTGGGTTTTCCATGCATTTTCTATAGTGGCCATTTAGTGATGAAGTACCATTTTTTTTTAGGATCACATCGAAGTATCAACTTACAGTGGATGCACATAGCTGTATCCTCAACACCTTCTGCATTCTTGATTTTCTTGAAGTGTGGCCACACCTTTGAACTTGGTTTCATCGGTTTTCTCTTCACTTTATTATCCACTGTTGATTGAGAATTCACTGGATTTTCAGAAAGGAATTCAGATGCTTCTTCTTCTTCCAATTGTTCATTTTCTTCTTCTTCAATTGCATTGCTGCCCACACCTTCTTCTGGAGTTAGTGTGTTGGGATATTTTAGTTTTGATAATTTATGCCAAAACATTATTAACTTGTGTTATTCAAGCTAATCTACATATAACAAGTTAAGGGGGAACGCAAGAACAAATTGAGGGGGAACTCAAGAAATCAGAAGAAGATGATCGAGATCAGACGAGGCTGCAGATGACACTGACCGAGATCAGATAAATTAGACGAGTTCCGGAGTTAGCTGATGAGCTGTGCATAATAAGAAGTGAAGAAAAAACTAAAGCCAGCAAATCAGAAGAGAAGGTTGCAGATCAGAAGATGAGCAAAAGAGACTGATCAAGATCGGGCGGATCGAGATCGATATGAAGAGATGGCGGATGAGACCGATCGAGATCGGGCGTGATCGATATCGAGATATGATGTCGATATGCTAACTCGATGAAGATGACTGATGCTATCCCGAGATGATCCTCGAAGATATGTTGATCGATCGGTCGGTGATCGGATCGGACAAGAAGAAATCGGATAGCTTCGAGTCAATGTGACTGAGGGTCGATGATGTACGATTCGTAAGAATTGAACTTCGAAGCATGAGTATCGGATGATCGATCGACAAAGGTCCGCCAAGAGAAGTCTTTGAATCAAGAACCCCGAGTAAACTCGAGACTCGGATAACACGAAGGCTCGGATAACTGAAGGTTCGGATAGCTCGAGATAACACAAGGCTCGAGACAGAATCGAAGATCCGAGACAAGAAGATCTGAAGAATATAGCCATTAGAGACTCAAAAGAAACTGAAGAATATAGCCGTTAGATTCAACTGACGTGGACCAATGAGAGGAAGACGACAAGCCTGAAAAGCTGCAAAAAGCCACAAAGTAGTATGGATTTGAATGTGATTCTTTCCAACGGTAACATTCAAATCCACACTATAAATACAAGTTCTTCCTTCAGTATCAAGTGTGGAATAAATGCGAAAGAGTGTGGAGAATGTAGCAAACGATGCTACAGAGCTAAGAAGATATGGGTTCCAGCAGTTCCCAGCCAAGGTCGTGTGCCAGATGATGCGAGTCCTGAAATATGTCCTGATCGTAGCACGGCTAAGGCATTCAACATGAATTGTGCTCCCAATCCTATACACTCAAGCATTCCCACCATAGAACACAGAGCTAGAAATACATGCATATATTCAAGAGTGTTCTACCCTAGATCTAAGCACAAATGTTATATCCTAAGCTTAGAGAGATTTTCCCATCCTTAGCATCGAGGCTAAACAAATGTAAGGGAAAATCTCAACCTAGTTGGAAGCCAAACAAACCTTACCCAAATCAGTTTGATAGGATAAGTTTGTAGGTGAGTGTGAACTCAATAAACATCTATCGGCAATCCCGTGAGGGTGATAAGTCCCGCTTGAGTGTGAACTCGGTAAACATCTATCGGCAATCCCGTGAGGGTGATAAGTCCCGCTTGAGTGTGAACTCGGTAAACATCTCGGCCATCCCGTGAGAGGTATAAGTCCCGCAGGTTAAAGTCGGTTAAGGTTCCCCTGTGTTAAGGGAAGAGTGGGCGTGGGGATGGTTTTCGTCCGAACCACTATAAAATATCGTGTGTTCTTTACTGCTTTATGTTCATACTTGCCATATGCATTCGATTACAAGCATAACAACACACATCGTTCTTAAAAGCGAAAAATTTGGAATCACTCTGCCCTCACCCCTGTTTTATATGCATCACGACATGTTTCGCTTCCGCACGCGCAAAATGGATTTTACGGATTAAAATCGGGACTTTCATAGTGTATTAGAGCTTGACATCTACATACATGAAACAAACTGAACTTAGAGTATGCAACATTTGTTTAACATTTAAAATAGAAAATGATATATTTTGCTAAATGCTAAATATTAGTTACAATCATTATTTTCAAATGTTAAATATCAAGATATCAATTTCCTCATTTCACCCTGTAGTGATTAACTAAACAGTTATGGCATTGCTTTAAAGCAGCAAAATATCCAGAATAACAAAGAAGGGCAGTGGATTTTCACAACTAAAATTATAACAAAGAAGGGCAGTGGATTTTCACAACTAAAAATTATTCTTAGTAAAACTCACTAGCAATCGAACCGCAAGAAAATGATATAATATTCTTAGTTAAAATGATATAATATTAGTTACAATCATTATTTTCAAATGCTAAATATCAAGATATCAATTTCCTCATTTTACCCTGTAGTGATTAACTAAACAGTTATGGCATAGCTTTAAAGAAGCAAAATATCCAGAATAACAAAGAAGTGCAGTGGATTTTCACAACTAAAATTATAACAAAGAAGGGCAGTGGATTTTCACAACTAAAAATTATTCTTAGTAAAACTCGCTAGCAATCGAACCGTAAGAAAATATAAATAGAAAATAAATAATTTATTGGAATTTCAGGAAGTAACTCACGGAGGTTCTCTAATTAATTAAATGCGATTTTACACGGAGCTTCTCTGCAAAGGTGAAATGAAACGAAAAAATTGAGTCGAGTGTATAATACAATTAAAAGCAATAAAGAAAGAGGTATAACGCACGCTTAAATACAGATTGAATAGGTCGAGAATGGGGGAGCGGGCCGGGTGGAAATTTTTAGGCGTCGTCTTGTGAGGGACTCCGTCTGCCCATGTGATGGAGGAGGATGCGTCTTGCCACAAGAAGGGGTCGACTTCATTTGTGAGCCTATGGCTGGCTTGGCGCGATCATGAATGAATCGATGTGGGCGGTGGGGCGGTGGGCGGTGAATTTAGAGAGAGTGAAGAAAGCGGCGGATGGAAAATTGAAAATGAGAGTATGCTGAAATCTGAATTACGGTTAGGGACGGGAGGGTATATGTATATTAAGTAAATATCGGTTCGGTTCGGTATATTTACCGAAAAAAACCGAACCAAAACCGAACACCAATATTTTTAAAATTGAAAATCGATCCCGAACCGAAAACCGATTTAACCGAACCGAATTTATATTTCTGTTCGGTTTGGTTCAGTTTTTCGGTTTTTACCGTATTCTGCTCACCCCTAGATACAACTATGTGCATCCACTGTAAGTTGATACTTCGATGTGATCCTAAAAAAATGGTACTTCATCACTAAATGACCACTATAGAAAATGCATGGAAAACCCACTTAATCAAGAATTGAAACAAGGATTATTGAATTTGGAGCCTGATCTTGATGGTAGTTGTGTTACTGTTAGTACTTGGAAATTTGATCAGGATGAGATTAGGGCAGCACTTGCACTCATGATAATTGTTGATGAACTACCATTTAAGTGTGTGGAGGGTGAAGGGTTTAGGGGTTTTGTGAATAGAGCAGTCCTAGGTTTCAAATTACTTATAGATGGACGGTGGCAAGGGATAGTTATCAATTGTATCTTAATGAAAGGTCAAAATTGAAGTCTTTTATGAAGATAAACTGTGAAAGAGTGTGTATTACTACTGATACTTGGACTTCTTTACAATAAATTAACTACATGTGCATTACTGCTCATTTAATTGATAATAGGTGGAATTTATAAAAGAAGATAATCAATTTTGTACCCGTTTCTAGTCATATAGGTGACTTTGATTGGGGATTGAAAAATGTGTTCACTATAACAGTAGATAATGGAAGTTCTAATGATGGGGCTATAAAGCATATGAAAAAGAAAATTTTGAATTGGGGAACTGGTGTTGGGAGTTGTAAATACTTGCATATGAGATGTATTGCACATGTAGTTAATTTAGTAGGACAAGATGGCTTAAAAGATATTGATGATTCAGTGAAACGTGTGAGGGATGCGGTTAGGTACATTAGGAATTCCCCTGCTAGAATAACAAGATTTAAAGAGTGTGTGGATTTGGAAGGAATAGAAAGTAAAAATTCATTGTGTTTAGATGTTCCTACTAGGTGGAATTCAACCTACACCATGCTTAGTACAACTGAAAAGTTTGCATTTGAGAAGTATGATGAAATAGATACAAGTTATAGGACTGATTTCGGGGAGGAAAAAGTTCCATCTGTTGCTGATTGGACTTGTATTCGTAAGTATGCTGATTTATTGAAACATTTTCATAAGTTGACTGTGCGCATTTCGGGTTCATTTTATGTCACATCTAACACATTTTTAAGTGAGATTAGCGATTTGTGCTGCATTTTGAATGATTGGAAGGATAGTACGGATAGGGATACTAAAAATTTGGGTGAGTCTAAGAAAAAGAAATTTGATAAATATTTGGGAGATGCGGAAAAAATGAATAAAATTATCTTTTGGGCTAATGTTTTTGATCCGGGTGATAAATTAGGCTATTTGGAGTATTCATTGAGCGAAACGTATGGGGGGGGAAAAGGTGGCACCATCTTTCAATCTGTGAGGAATGAGCTTTTTGAGGTGTTTAGGGAGTATGAGAATAAGTATCAACCAGTGAGTGAAGTGAATGATAGTGGCAACAAGTCACGTTCTAGTGGTGTGTCCCATTGTGAAATAGATGGTGATGATGAGTCGTTGTCAAAAAGCTAGATATAAGAAAAGCGAAGAATGGAGAGTGGGATAGATGGAAGCAAGCAAAAACGAACTAGAAGTCTACTTGAGTGTTATGTTAGAGGGAAATTGGATGTGTTAAAGTGGTGGAGTGTGAACTCTAAGCATTTTCGATTCTTTCAAGAATGACTCGTGATATTTTAGTCGTTCCAATTTCAACCGTTGCATCGGAGTCTGCATTTAGTGCCGGTGGTAGGGTGTTAGATGTATTTAGGAGTTCTTTAACTCCTAAAACTGCTGAAGCTTTGGTGTGTGGGCAAGATTGGCTTCGAAATTCACGAAGTTCTATATGTGTCGAAGAACAACTTGAGGAACTTGAGAATTTTGAGAATGGTAATTAAGCTTATGTGACTAATTTATCTTTTCTTGATGTTTTAATTTTCTTGATTATTTTATTTATTAACAGGTTATTTTCTAATTTTTTTCAGATTTGCCAAATGTTGGAACCGAAGGAGCTGGAGCAGCAACATCAAACACCAACACGTAAATTTGGAGGAGATAGAGGCGGGCTGTATCATCACGTACTTGCTGTTTTTAGACAGATTTGCAGTTTTTAGATGTACATTTGCATTGGTATGGACTGTAATTCAGTCTTGCATTGTTATTTGAGTTATATTTTGCAGCTTTTGGGTTATATTTTGCATTGTTATGGACTGTAACTCAACCATAAATTAGGCTATTTGGAGTCCTTTTGTGTTATGAATTTCTGGAATGTATTGTTATGGTTATGGACTTGAATTTCTGAATTTCAGACTTGAATTGTTATGGTTATGGAGTATGGACAGCAGTATCATCACTTAGTTGGATTTTTGTGTTATTAAATGACTTAATTCAATAATGTTAAATTTTCGGTTTTTTAGTTTTAAACCGAAACCGAACCAAAAAAATTCGGTTCGGTTTTAATCGGTTTTTGGCTTAAATAGTTCGGTTTCGGTGTATTATGGTGTGAAATTTGGTTAATTCGGTTCGGTTAATTCGGTTCAGTTCGGTTCGGTTTTTACCGAATGCTCACCCCTAATCGTAGGAGTGTGGCCTGGATCTAAATACCAACTGATGCAGGGAGAAGCGTGAACTAAACAAATAACCTTCTCAATCTCCGTTGATTCCCATTGGAATACCGGCAAAGAGGAATAAAACGAGGCCTCCTTATAGGAGAAGCACTAACTTAATCTTGCAAGCAAATTGAATATAAATTCAAAATCGGATTTGATGCAGTTCTTAAAACATAGTAATGCACTAAGGACACTTTGATAAGGAACTTCTGGTCCTAAAATGTCATATGTATCATCTTTAGGTCCAAATTTGTCTTTATCCACTTCAAGGGATCGAACAATTACTAGAGTGTTAAGTAACTGAAATTTAAGATAAAATCTCTCCAATACCTTCTCCAAGTAAGTTGATTGATATATAAAGATTCATTTTGCTTTAGGGAAATGCTCGATCTGCTGGTCAAGACAATACTTGATTTCACCAATGTTTTATTTCAAAATTCAATCTCTAAGATTAAATTAGCTTTATTTGATTTCCTTACTTGTTCCAACAATATTTAGATTATCACCAGAAACCGAGATAATACAAACACCACCAAAATAATTTCTTTGTAAACACATATGGAAATATTTCAATGTTTATTTATTCCTTCCTCGGGAGGAATTAATTGAGTCGATCGTGGAATACTCGACACAAATATTTTATGTCATATAATGACCTTTGTAATTTTAATGTCGTACATAGTACGATTCTAACCATTCCTCATCAGGGGAATTTTATATTCATCAGGGATCTTCATATAAATATTGACATCTATTGATCAATATAACAATGCGGTCACAACGTTTATCAACTGCATTTCTAAATTTAATTTTTACTAACTGCCAGAGATATTAAGTAGCGGAATTTTATTTCTTACATAACAGGAGTATATATTCTAAATCTATATCAGGTCTCTGCAAAAACCCATGAGCTACTAATCTCGCTTTGTACCTCATTACATCATTATTCTCATTTTCTTTTCGTACATATACACATTTATATCCAACAGGAATAACGTTTCGGGGTGTATGTACGATATAGTTAAGGATATTAGCGAGTCGAACTCTGCCTCAATTGCTTCTTCCTATTTTACCCTGTCAAAGTGCTTCCGGCTCAACTATTGACTTTTGGGTACTGGATCCAAATTTTTAATAGTGAGAGCAATTATGGCAACGAATAAGTTGTCGACAACATTGGTAAATTTCGCCTGTATTTATAATTTCTATATTTATATCAACCAGGTCTTCATCATTTCCCATAATATTTTGATCTGGTCGTTCCGCAATTCTAGTATTTTTATTATTTTGTGTACGTGCTTCATTACTAGAATTTTCATCTTCGGGATGAATCTCTTCAAGAGACTTCAAGAGTGACTGAATATATTTGTTAGCTTTAGTAATTACCGCGGATTTATGTCTTACATAATAAGGGGTCCTTTACGCTTCTGGCGTGTAGGGGCATTAACATATATAATTGCCTAAAATTAGCACATTTACTCTTTTTGGTGCATTTACAACAAGTATATGTGCTTTAGTCACTTCTTTATCATGGGTAAATTAATCTGGCAGGTCACTTGCTAAATATTGCAAGTTAATTATACTATGAACTTCCGATTCACTTTGACTAGTGCGTGGATTTAAATATTGAAGATCTTTTTATATTCCACGAAATTTCTCGGCATTCATTGAATTATAATTTCTTATCTCCCCCTAATGCCGAGAAATGATCTTCATCAAATGTGCAATTAGCCAACTGGGCCGTGAAGTGTGGTACACTGTGGTGGTGATATTGAAAACAAATATTGCACATTCTAATATTTGCAGATGGAGAATGTTTAGTTTTTAAGCACTAGTTATAAAAGGGGAATAATCAAGATATGCAGTAGGTCGGATTTGAATTTGATTAGCACCATGTAAAATTTCATGCCTCCAACATGATATAACTAAGTTGGAATTCTTCAATAATAATCTAGTAATTATTTTGATAAAATCTATTAGTAATTCAACTAAACCATTCTCGATGTGGACGAGATTAAATGCTCAATTTTAATTCTCAATGCCATATAATAATCATTAATGTCATCAAATCGATATTAACCATTCAAATGGATTTATTTGACATACTATGTAAAATAGAATTAGTCAAAATCCGACTTATCATATTTTGAATCGCTCATGTCATAACTTGAATAAATTTGCTTCAGGTAAATTAGTACATTTTTCAAAGAATCATCATTTTCAATTTTCAATGTTCCTATTTGCTTCGGGCAAACTAGTACGATGTGATTCTATTTTGCTCATAATTATATAAGGAATCAATTTAAGTGGAAGAATTATCATGTATGATTTATACTGTTTCCACTCAAAACAGGTATAGCAGGGTGAATTTCAACATGAAAAGTTCAAGTCAAGAAGTAATACAGTGAAGAGCAAGTTTGATAATTTTCCTTTTAGTTATACAAGATAATCTTTTACTATAATTGACTATAAAGAAAACTTGATATAAGCTTTCATATGTAGTTCAGATTCTACAAATTTTTAATGAATCAAATCAGCCACAAGAATAAGTGATAATAGGTAAATAAGGAATTTTCACAGAATTCCTAATTTTTACAGCAAATAATTCCCAAGCCTATTCTGCGGCAAGCAATTCTAAATACTGAAATATAAAAGGGATTAAGCTTCTTTACCAGAGCGGAACCTTACTATAAGGGTTCCAGTATTATCTTATGATAGACTGACTCTCATTGATCGTGGGGTTCCTCTTTTCATAGATTGGGATAGTTTCGTCAGCTTTAAACATGTCTTCAACAACCAAACTGGTACAAGTACTCAATATCGAGTCCAAAAGAAAACTCAACAAAGAGATAAATTAGCCAAAAATAAAAGGTAGAGCCACTCCTCCAAAATTATAACTGTTTTAGCACAGTTTCAATCTGATGCTAAAGTTACATTGCACTACTTAAGTTTCATATTTCGCATACCAATTGTGCACACTGTTATTTTACTTAAGAGTGAATGCTTTGAAAAAGCATTACTAATTGCTAATCAGTTATGTGGTATATATTTAAGAAACGAATTGATCATGCATTACAGAAGCATCAGTAGAACATCAAATTTAAATACAAGTCTCAAAATTAAAAACCCACTAAATATACCACGACATAGTTAATAGTTGACACCATCAAACAAAACTAATTCATAATTCAATTATGAAATTTATTACCAATAAAATTCATGTGAATACGCAGTGAAGTGAAATTAAGTATCATAATGCATACACATAAAACCCTGAGAATTAGAATAATACTAGTATAGAACAGAGCCCCAGATCAATAATAAGTAACTTGAATTACTATGAGACTTAAGCATACCATTAACAAGTCAAAGCCTGCGACAATTACAACAAGTAACTATAGGCGAATTCATAATAGACTTAAATGAATAAATCATATATCATAAATCACCCACAAAGCCAAACAACTTCAAGAAGATATGAATATGCAGACTTATATATGAGATATGTAAAACCCTAATCTTAAGATTCGCCGATCAAATAAAATAACTCTAATTTCAAATTAAATCTAAAAACATGTCAAATATATTTTTGTTTCTCATACTTCATAAGGAACCCACATAATATATTGATAATTCAAATTGGAAAAGGAGCAATCATGACATTTAGTGCAGAAATACAGAGAAGCATTATTAGATACACAGATCTGCAATGGAGTTCATATCCTTCATCGGCATATTGCATTAAAACAACAAGTAACGTTTAGCCTTAACATACAATAAAATAAATAATTAAAATCCGTACCTTTGTTATAAGACCTTTTGAAATTTCCATCAATTACTGAATATTCCACCCAGATCGCCAGATTCACCGAATAGAGCATTCGTGCTGATAACGTGTTGTAAAATACAGAATAAACGTAAAGAAAAGAGCAAGAACACATGATTTGTTTACCCAGTTCGTCACGAAGGACTACGTCTGGGGGCGACCAAGCCAGGAGCGTTTCACTATTTTCTCTATCATCTCTCCCCCTTGCTTACAAATGGAGATACATATATATATATATATTAGGGAGTGGACTGTAACCCTAAAACCCTGAGCCCATCTAACAATTAGTCCAATAATAAACAAGTAATGTCCACAATATTTAATATATTTACAACAATGTAATTGTAATTTGCAGATTTCATGTTTGGGGGGGGGGGTGGGGGTGGGGGGGTGGGGGGAGGGGAATTTATTTTGAAGTAAATTGATGTGTATTTCGAATTTTTAGAACAATTGTGCTTTTGATGGGTATTTTATTTGCAGATTTGTAACTTTAACTTTGGTGGAAGTTTTCTGATTTTTTATTGTTTATCATTTAACTGTTCATTTTCTCTCTTTTAATGTTCATTTTCTTAGTGTTCATTTTCAGATTAGATTATGATTATGGCTGAGGGATTAATAGTTAAGCAAAAAGGCACCATTTTCAGATTAGATTATGATTATGGCTGAGGGATTAATAGTTGGAAGGTTCTCCAATGAACAATTATAAAACAAAGAAAAAATAAATAAATTGTTGTATCACCTTTGTGGATTTATAATTTTTCTAACTCATGGAATTGTGTTGGGGATGAAAAATTCATCTCCTATTTATAATAGGGGGGGTGTCAAAAATTTGGGCTCTATTAGGGTTGGGAAATATCTTTTCTTAATCTCCAAGAAATCTTGAATATATATCATATATTCTTCATCCCATGTGTATTTTTTCACAAAAATCTCACACCCTTATTAAGCCTTAAATTTCGAAAATAATAGGGAGAATTTTGCAAGATTGGATCTTTCTTGAATTTATGAGGTATTCTTGTATTCCAAGAATACATATCTTTTTCCATAAAATCTTTCCAAGAAAATCAAGAAAATCTTTCTTCCCTTTTATTTTTCTATAATTCAAAAATCACAATTAAAGAGGCCAAGTGGGAGATTTCTTGAATTAATGGGATACTCTTGTATTCCAAGAATACTTATCTCCTTTCCATACAATCTTTTCAAGAAAATCCTTCTCTCTTTTCTTTAATAATTTCGAAAATAATAAGGAAAAATATGCAACAAAATATTTAATTTATTTTATACACTTTTTCATTTAATGGACTTTATTTGGGCTACTTGAGGGGCCTTTAGGAGAATTAAGATGGATCTCTCAATGGGCTTCTGAATTCCAATATTGAGCCACAATATAATTCAGCCCATTAATATTAATTAATTCCACTATATAATTAATATTGCACTATCCATCTCAACCCATATTACGGTAATATGGCTCCCGGTTATTATTTCCCGTATTTAAGATTATTTTGTCCATTAATTAATTAAGACACTGAAAAGCTTTATATTAATTAATATCTTTATCCTTGGAGTAAGGACAACTCAACATTATTATCCATACCGGAAAATTAATTCCACTTGCAAGATTTGGTATGATAAAGGTTCTGAGCCCACCAAGGGGACTAATCATGCAAGACTCTCCAAGCACACGATTCTCTGTATTAATTTAGCAACCGTCATGTAATTAATATTATTGCCCAAGATATAGGGTATCGAAGACGCAATGATTCTCTTCCCATTATAAGTCAAAACAATAATTACTAATTGCACACAGTCCTTATTAAGTGATAGAGATTAAGAAATCAACAACCACTAAGGTCTAACTCTTCATCCCTTAAGTCAGTGTGAATGAGTTTATCCTCTCTGTAGGTCCGCTTCAACGCATCAAATGCACTAGTGTAATCTCTCGGTCAAGCAAGTCAATCTGAGCCTTAAACATCAACTTATACCAATAGATTGTTCAGATCTATCTAAGTTGTGAAACACGCACTTGTTTACAAGGGACTATTAACGTGATCTTCTGTGATTTGGTATCACCACGTTAACTACAATGTAACATGTGCTATTCTATGAACGGTTTGCAATAAATATATATAACATTCAATCAAATTTAAAGCAACAGTGATAAATAATTTATTTCAGTAAATAAGTGTTTAATACATAGGTTATACAAAGTAAAAGCATACTTTCACGTATAACCCCAACAATCTCCCACTTATACTCAAAGTCTGCTTTTAAGTATACCACAACATATCTAATGTATTCCTACGTGACATCTGATGTCACCTACACCAACCTAATAACATTTCTCCCACTTATACTCAAAGCAGATTAGCAACACACTTGACACTTATTCCTTCCACATGTTTCTCGAATGTTAACTGAGGCAGACCCTTTATGAATGGATCGGCTAGGTTGTCATCCGATGCGATCTTTGCCACCTCTATATCTCATCTCTTAATGATTTCTCGTATAAGATGGTATTACCTTTCAATGTGTTTGCTGGCCTTGTGGGCTCTCGGTTCCCTTGAATTCGCAACTGCTCCGGCGTTATCATAGAATACCGTGATAGTGCTGGGCAAATTCAGAATTACGTCCAAGTCCACTAAGAAGTTCTTGATCCACACCGCTTCTTTCGCTTCTTCACAAGCAGCTACATATTCGGCTTCCATGGTAGAATCTGCGATGCATTTCTGCTTAACGCTTCTCCATGTTACAGCTCCTCCTCCCAGACAAAACACACTACCTGAGGTAGATTTTTTGGAATCTAGGTCCGATTGGAAATCTGAGTCCGTGTATCCCACCGAAAATAAATTGTCTGACTGATAAACCAGCATTCTATCCCGAGTTCTCTTCAGATACTTCAGAATATTTTTAACAGCAGTCCAGTGTTGATTTCCCGGGGTACTTTGATATCTTGCTACCATGCCTATGACGTAGCAGATATTCGGCCTCGTACACACCATTGCATACATAAGGCTTCCTACTGCCGACGCATAAGGAATGTCTCTCATGTCATCTATCTCTTTTTGTGACTTAGGACACATATCTTTGGATAGATGGATTCCATGTCTGAAAGGTACAAAACCTTTCTTAGAATCATTCATGCTGAAACACTTCAAAATTGTATCTATGTATGAAGCTTGCGATAAGCCTATCATCATTTTCTTGCGATCTCGAGTGATCTTGATCCCAAGGATGTGCCCGGCTTCCCCTAAGTTCTTCATATCAAACTGTTTTGATAGCCATACCCTCACGTTTGACAAAACCTTTACATCATTTCCGATGAGAAGAATATCGTCTACGTATAGTACTAAGAATACCAAGGCAGTTCCGTCACACAACTCTCGAACTCGTTTTGATCAAACCCATAAGATTTAATTACCTGATCAAAACATTGGTTCCAAGCGTGAGATGCTTGCTTCAGTCCATAAATGGACTTCTTTAGCTTGCAAACAAGATGATGTTGGCCTTTCGCAATAAAACCTTTGGGCTGTTGCATATAGATTTCCTCGTCAAGACTTCTATTTAGGAAAGTTGTCTTGACATCCATTTGCCAGATCTCAAAATCTAGATGTGCTGCTATTGCCAAGAGAATGCGGATGGACTTAAGCATGGCTACGAGCGAAAAGGTTTTTTCATAATCGATACCCTCTTTCTGAGTGTATCCCTTTGCTAGTAACCTAGCTTTAAATGTTTCTACCTTCTCGTCCGGTCCTCTTTTCCTCTTGTAGACCCACTTGCATCCAATGGGTTTTACCCCACTGGGTGGTTCAACTAGCTCCCACACTTGATTGTGGTCCATTGAGCCCATCTCGGCTTCCATTGCTGTTTGCCAGGATTCTGAATCTTTATCTTGGACCGCCTCTTTGTAGGACCAGGGGTCTGATTCACTATCCCCGGGGATCAAATCCGAAGATTCTCCTATGTTGGGAAATTTGTAGTTTTGATGGAAGTTCCAAAATAGTTTGTAATAGGACCAGTCAGACCTGTTAGCTGACTGATGATCTAGAATCAGGATAAGATGACCAGCTGAAATGTATAGACAACTGATGTAATAGATATGTCACATATTGAGGGGGAACTCAATAAGTATAGGTCATGTTTTGAAGAAGATCAGACAAGTCAGAAGATCAAACAAGTCAGATAGCTATAGTCAGATAATCAGGGAAGAACATGAAGCTGAAGACTCAGAAGACCTGAAGATCAGATGACTACCAGAAGAACAAGACCAGAAGACCTACATCAGAAGAATGAAGATAGTCTGCTAGTAGTGCTAAGACAACTCGCATCAGAAGACTCTATCAGGTAGATTGATCAATATTATCTAATCAGGTCAGCTCACACCAGGTGACAACTGAAGACTCACCACAACATACGATGCTAATCAGACAAGAAGAATGTCAACCTTAGTTGGTAAAACAAACACTGAACAAGTGTACTTGTTAACCAATGAGAACGAGACACGTATGTACGGAGCTGACAATGTGGGATTTGGCGCTGCACAGTCAAACGGCTAGAAAGGACAAACATACATGTTTTCAGCCATGCCGTTCCTGAAGCACGTCACATCATGCCTACAAACTACCTAAAATAACCTGAATTTCTAATTGCTCTCCAACGGCTAGTTCAAATTCATGTCTATAAATATGGGATCAACCTTCATAGTAAGGTGACGGAAATTATTATCAAGCTCAAGCTCAAGCAAGATTTCCGCAAGAAGAACACAACTCAAGATTTATTCTAAGTGTTCATCCCATAGTTCTTAGCACAGAAATCTTATCCTTTAGCCTTAGGCTACCCATATGCTAGGATAGATTTCTAGTTGGAACACAACAAATCTTATACTCAAACCAAAAGTTAGGTTAAGTTTGTTCAGCGAGATTTCAGACTAGGGTTTCTAGTTTCTGATTTCTGGGATTGGTTGAGTGAGAACTCTTAAAACATCTGTTGTACTGTGTTGGACTAACACATTAAACTAAGTCCAGTTGGTTAAGTTGGTGCCCTGCTGATAGGGAAGAGTGGACGTAGGACAGGTTGTCCGAACCACTATAAAAATCTGGTGTGCATTATTTGATTTACTTGCTTTACACTTTGCACACTACTTGTTTCAGTATTACATGCATATTCTGAGTCTGGGTCAGATTTGCACTAAGCAACTGATCTGATCAGTTTGACATTTTGTCATCTGATTTAAAACAGATTACTTAGAATTCTGTTTTAGCAAACTGGTTTTTCACACGGGTAAAACTTAGCTTCCGCACATCAGTTAAACTGATAGACACCGAACTGATCTGCCCTCAGGCGATCAGTAAGTTGGATATCAGTCCAAACTGATTCACACGCACTTTGATCAGGCATACCTGCTATTCACACCTGATCTCACAAAAAGTTTTCAGAAGTCTATTCACCCCTCCCCTCTAAACTTCTGCCCTCACGAAAACCCATTCGGGACCTACATCCTATCCCCATGAATCTCTCAGGTTGTTGGACAACCCTCCCACTACAACGAGGTTCCAGTTGTGTCGGTGTGATGATTGGTATATCAACTTGTACAGTTGGTATAGGAGTTTGCCCTCTTAATTCATCTAAGGTAATCTCACTTTTGGGCTTTATATTGTTCATATAGTCTTCTTCCAAGAATCTAAAGTGTGTACTGATTACAACCTTGTGATCTTCGGGACCATAGAATATGCACCCCTTCATTCCCATGGGATACCCTATAAACAGCCTTAACTCTGACCGTGTGTCCAACTTACCGGCTTCCTTGTTTAGCACGTATGTCGGACACTCCCAGATTATCAAGTGTCTCAGACTGGGCTTGCGCCCGGTCCACAACTCTCTCGGGGTTTTGGGAACCGATTTGGATGGCACTAAGTTCAGAACATAAGTCACTGTTTCCAAGGCATGACCCCAAAATGACTTGGGTAGATCTGAATAACTCATCATGGATCTGACCATTTCTAAGAGCGTTTTGTTTCTTCGTTCTGCCACCCCGTTTTGTTGAGGAGTTTCGGGTGCAGTCAATTGGGAAACAATTCCCTCGTCTGACTGGTAGTTCAAAAACTCATCGCTGAGGTATTAGTCTCCAAGATCAAATCGTAGAAACTTGATACTCTTTTCCCTATGCTTTTCAGCTTCGGCTTTGAACTCCTTGAATTTATCAAAGGTTTTCGATTTATGCTTCATAAGGAAAACGTACCCAAACCTTGAGTAATCATCGATGAAAGTCACGAAATACTCATAGCCACCTCTAGCTTTGGTTGACATTGGATTACACACGTCAGTGTGAACGATTTCCAACACTCCTGTGGCTCTAGTCCCCTTAGCTCCAAATGCCCTCTTGGTCATTTTACCCTCTAAACACGATTCGCAAGTTGGAGATGGTTCTAGTTGTAGGTCCTCCAGCGAACCATCTTTCACCAACCTTTGAATCCTATTCAAATTAATATGACCTAATCTGAGATGCCAAAGAAGTGTTTCGTTCACGTTATCTGAACGTTTTCTCTTATTGTTCGAAACAGTCGATGTGTTATAAGATGCATTTTGTGAGTGGTGTGCACAATTAATAGTATAGAGATTGTTCCGTAAAGTTACATGATAAATAAGCACATCCTTACAAAAATAGTAACTTGCTTATTAAAACGAACAGAATATCCATCAGAAAATAGTTTAGAAACTGAAATAAGGTTTTTTCCGAAAAACAAGAACATAAAGAACGTCTCTCAAAACTAAAACTCTGTCTTCAAAAGACAGGAGCACATCTCCCACTGCTTCAGCTGCTACTCTCGTAGCATCGCTCAGTGTGATGAGGATCTCACTTCCACTAAGTTGTCGGGTCAGCTTGAACCCCTGTAACGTGAAACATACATGATCAGTGGATCCCGTATCAACTACCCACGAATGGGAAGCATACGCTGCTAAACAAGTTTCAACAACTAATGCGTGAGAATTACCTTTCTTTCCAGCCCGCTTTGTTGGGGTTATACTGAAAAGTATATTTTTTACTTTGTATAACCAAACTGGATTTCTTATTTATTTTACTGAAAAAAATTATTTATCACATGTTGCATTAAATATGAAAGAATGTTATATATATTTACTGCATACCCGTTCGATAATTCAGTACGTGTTACGTTGTAGTTAATTTGGTGATACCAGATCACAGAAGATCAAATTAATAGTTCCTCGTGACTAAGTACAAATTCACAACCCAGATGGAAATGAACAACCCATCATGAAAGGTTGAAGTGTAAGGCTCAAATTGGCTTGTCTTGACCTACAGGAGGATAAATTCTTCGGTACTGAATATACAAGAATTAGACCTCAGTGGTTCGTTATTTCTTAATCTTCATCCCTTAAATAGGATAGTGTGAAATTAATAACTATTGCTTTGACTTATGATGGGAAGAGAATCAATGCGATTCGATACCTTATATCTTGGGCAATATTATTGATTACATGACGATTGCTAAGATTTAATACGGAGAATCGCGTGCAAGTACGGTTTGCTTGATTTGTCCCCTTGGTGGGCTCAGAATCTTTATCATACCAAATCTTGCAAGTGAAAATTTATTTCCGGTATGGATAATAATGTTGAGCTGTCTTTATTCCAAGGAAAAAGATATTAATTAATATAAAGTCTGTTCAGTGGCTTAATTAATTAATTGACTAAGATAATCTTAAACGCGGGAAATAATGACCGGGAGCCATATTATCGTGAAGTCGTAATGTGGGTTAAGATGGATAGTTCAATATTAATTTTATAGTGGAGTAAATTAATATTAATGGGCTTGAAATCTTCATAGCCCATTGGAGGTCCAATCTTAATTCTCCTAAAGGCCCCTCAAATAGCCCAAAATAAAGTCCAATTAACGAAAAAAGATAAGAAAATATTTTGCCTAATATTTCTTAATTTTTTTCAAAAAATTGTAGGAAAAAGGAAGAAAAGATTTTCTTGTAGATATTTTGTGGAAAGAGATAAGTATTCTTGGAATACATAATTATCCCATAAATTCAAGAAGTCAAATTTTGATTCCTATTGCCTTGTTATTTTCAAAAAATTAGGAAAAAGGGGAAGAGAGATTTTTATGAAAAAATTTAATTAAGGAGAAAAGAATATAGGAGATATATTCAAGATTTCTTGGAGACCAAGAAAAAAGATTTTCTTCCTTATTTTTCTCCTCAAAAATTCGTCCCCCCCTCCCTTGTCCTATATATAGGGGATGAATCCTTCATTCCCAAGTGCAATTCCATGTGTTGGAAATATTAGAAATCCACAAAGGTGGTGGCAAAATATTTTATTTTTCTCTCTTGTTAAAATCGTTCGTGTGAATCCTCCCACCGAATTACGTTTGTGGACGTGGGACATATTTGAGAAGGCTCTTTGGGTTGATCCATCGTCTCAGCGATTGTCTCTACAAGAGGTACGTAATCTCGTAACTCCTAGATTCCGCATGCTTGGGATTTACGTGAATTATGTGTACACATGATGTTTATTTGCTTATTAATTATTATGTTGAATTGGTTTAGGATTCATTCATGTTAGTAATTAATTAATTAATTAAAATATGTATTTAAATTCACCTCGAATAGATCCGGGCACCCCTAATTTCCCAACACGCTTGGGCTTGGAACAGGCATCCTCCAGTGTTCTTTTTCACCGCAGTTGAAGCACTTCCCCTTTGGATTTCTCTTGACACCCATCCATTTGACTGTCTTTCTTTTACTTTTCTTAGTAGTGGGGTTGCTTTGGTCTTGACTTTTTACTTCCTCATCTATCTTGCCTTCCATTGACCTAGATTTTGAGAGAAGTTTTCTAGTCACCAATGCTTCTTCCTCTTGTACCAAGTGTTTCTCTATCGTCTCCAAAACTTCTTGTAGAATGTCCATAGTAAACATGTGACCGCTCATCACAAAACTACAGTAAAACTCATCGAAACATTTTGGAAGAGTTAGGAACAATAAATCGATTTGAGCCCGATTACAATACTTAGTACCAAGATAAGCAAGCTTGTCGAAATGGAGCTTGACTTTGAGAACATGATCCCTTACGGGTGTTCCCTCCGTCATTTTCAGCATTGCCACGTCATCGCATTTAAACTGATTGATCATGTGGTTTTCTGTTCAAAATATTTTCTCAAGACTCTGCATGATTTCCGCAGCAGAATCAACACCTTCATGAATGTATCTCAAATCATCAGACAAGGAAGTCAAGATTATACATCTCATAGGCTCGTTGGCATGCTCCCAGACATCATACAAAGATCTCTCCATATTAGTTGATCCCTCAGTAGGCTTGTCAGGCTTGGGGATGCCAAGAGCCCAATTGTGTTCTTGTGCAGTGAGGACAAACTTCATATTACGTTTCCAAATAACATAGTTTTCACCAGTTAGTTGATGTTCTTTGAGCATATATTTCAGTGGATTAAAAGGTTGCGACATGCTGAACTGAAATAATTAAAAATTGTATAAGCACAAAATTATCACATAATTTTGATCACATTATTCATATCAAAATCTCAAAACAATATGAATATGCATCAGCCGACATCTCAAAACAGTTTAAATAGGTCACATGGGGTGAACTGTCTATTTAAACACATTCAAGCAGGTTACAAACAAGAACAGTTACAAACTTTTAATTCACAATTAATAGTTGGCTCCCACTTGACCAATATAAAATTGACAGGGACTTCGGGGAAGTATATGCATATTAATTTTATACCTAAGTAATAACCATGATTAAATACATAATTATTATTTCATTTTGAATGAGCCTCGAGGGGAGGGTCATCGTCGCCACTAATAATAATTCACAGTCATCTTTTTGGGAATTTATTCATGTGAAATCTATATTTTGGCTGTTCTGAGGGGGAAATTTCTCCAAAAGAATCCACAAATAAATAAATCATGGAGGTCAAAATTGACGTAATTTTATTATCCGGAATAAAATTGTCTACAAATAAAACATACTTAGTAATTTTTGAAAGTGAGATTTTCTTTATGACAATTCAAATATCATTCAAACACATTAACAAATAATAATGCATGAAATTAAAACAAGTATCAAGACAAAATAAATCAAGTTGGGCACATATATCCATCTGTCATGGTTTAAATTTCAAGTCTCGATCTTGAGAAATCGTCTCTTTGTTTGGCCTTTATCATTCGTCTCGAAAAGCTCCCACTGAAACCGCAACAATTCTTTAAAAAAATGTCCTTCGTCTAGGGTCGGGACGACGTCTGGTGCTTACGCCTACGCCCAGAGGCTCCGTGCATAGGTGTCACGACCGCTCTCAAATAACCAAACAAATAACATGTTCAAAATAAATTTACAAGAAATGACTTGTACGCACATGTGACCCTTTTTTTTTCCTTTCCGCAACACTCTACAAATATAAATTAATTAGACACCTCAAAGCTGTATAAAAGAACTCGTAATAAAGTATACAACAATATATATATATATATACTACAACTCGAACACAAGCCCCAACAGGTCGTCATCCATGTATACAACTCTCAGAATCTACAGGTACTCCAACCACCACCAGTGTAAGTTGACAAGATTACCTACAATGTATAAACTAGGTGAGACATATAAATCTCAGTAAGCAGAAATTATGCATGATGCTGTGAATCTTTGAAAATCCTCCCCATGCACTCTCTTTTGAAATCACCAATTTATTTATAACACTCATAGGGCCCCTGACTCACTGTTATACACCTCCATGAGCTCAATCAATACATATCAAATCAAATGGCAAACACTTTGGCAAACACTGAGTAGCCCACGCCAAGAGCTCACTGGTCGCCTTACTCTCATGTTGCCAAATGACCCACACTAGGTAGCCCACTGATCGCCTTACTCCTAGGTGGTCCAACAACATAGTACATAAAATGGCGGCCCACTCTGGGTATCCCACGCCAGGATCTCCCTGGTCGTCTTACTCCCAGGTCGCCCCTTCCGCATAATCACATAAGATGTTGGCCTACTCTGGGTAGCCCACATCAGGTTCTCCCTGGTCGTCTTACTCCTAGGTCGCCCCTTCCGCCCTCGGTGAATAATCAGTGGCCAACACATACACACTGTCTAATTAAATCTCATCTTATTATAATGCATGATATGCATAATGCAATGCAAATGCAACACAAGATATCTCACAATTCGCGTAAAATTCACATAATATCAATTACACATAAATTGTTTACATAATACTATGTTTATGCATTGTAGTTGTAAATGAATTTCTACTTACCTCGAGTTCTCATCCCTCCTCTCTTGGCCACTGATCATAATCACATAAGACGTTGGCCACTGATTATACACCGAGGACGGAAGGGGCGACCAGGGAGAACCTGGCGTGGGCTACCCAGAGTAGGCCAACGTCTTATGTGATTATGCGGAAGGGGCGACCTGGGAGTAAGGCGACCAACGAGATCCTGGCGTGGGCTACCCAGAGTGGGCCGCCCTTTTATGTACTATGTTGTTGGACCACCTAGGAGTAAGGCGACCAGTGAGCTCCTGGCGTGGGCTACCTAGTGTGGGTCATTTGGCAACCTGCGAGTAAGGCGACCAGTGAGCTCCTGGCGTGGGCTACTCAGTGTTTGCCAAAGTGTTTGCCATTTGATTTGATATGTGTTGATTGAGCTCATGTCGGTGTATAACAATGAGTCAGGGGACCTATGAGTGTTATAAATAAATTAGTGGTTTCAAAAGAGAGTGCATGGGGAGGATTTTCAAAGATTCACAGCATCATGCATAATTTCTGCTTACTGAGATTTATATATCTCACTTAGTTTATGCATTGTAGGTAATCTTGTCAATTTGCACTGGAGTTGGTTGGAGTGCCTGCAGATTTTGAGAGTTGTATACATGGATGACGACCTGTGGGGCTTGCGTTCGAGTTGTAGTATATATTTATATATATAGTTTTATATATTATGGTCCTTCTTATCAAGTTTTTAAGTGTTCAAATGATTTGTCATTCTATTAATAGTAAGAAAAAAAAAGAAATAAAAAGAAGTCACAAGTCAATTCTCGTAAATTTATTTCGAACAAATTATTTATTTGGTTATCTGAGAGTGGTCGTGACAATAGGCACCCGTCGTCCGGCCACATCGAACAGCACGAAGCCAGGATGCCCGCCTGCATCCTAGCCGGCCATCTCAACTAGGCGCCCAGCGCCGTGCGTGCACCCGTCCAGCGCCGTGTTCAGATCCCTTCAAGCACCGTGTGAGTCCTTGTGTGCGTCGTGCGCATGCCCGCCTGGCTGATCCTGCCCGATGCTCGGTCACACGGCCTTGCCCCGCACCCATGCGCGCTTGCCAGCATCTGTCTGCGTACGGTTCTGGATCCATCTTTAATTCCCCGTCTCCGTCTTCGTCTTCGATTCGGTTACAATTTATTTTATAAACAAATAAATAAACCTAAAATCTAGATTAGTCTATTACATTGATCAAATCAAAATAATCTAATCTACTCGTGGATTTTCTCACGAGAAAAATGAATTCGAACGAGTCGAATTAAAAAAAATAATAAATTATTTGCATGTAAATAAGCACATTAAAATACCATGACAATTGTATACCTGCAAAATAGATCTAACAGTTCTACTATTCAATTTCAATTTTAATGAACAACAATTTAAATTATAGTTTAAAAGATCAGAGCCCGAACTAGGGCTCTGATAACAGTTGTTGGGATACGTTATGCCAGGATCTATTGGGATGACCTCATAAACGTAAATTTAAATTATCGATTATTACTAGCATGAATTAACCTACGTGAATTAATATAATAATCAATCCAACAACAACATAAAAACAATAATTCACGTAAAATATCTTAGCATGTGGAATTTCTAGGAGTTTACGTAAACATACCCATTGGAGAGACAGTCTGAGACAGGCAAGATCAAGTATTTGGCTACCAACCAAAAATCCTTCTCAAGTATTCTCAAGTCCTTGCTCAACAACCTTGGTAGAAGGTTCTCAAATGAACAATTATAAAACAAAGGAAAAATAAATAAATTGTTGCACCACCTATGTGGATTTCTAGTTTTTCCAACTCATGAAATTGTGTTGGGGATGAAAAATTCATCCCCTATTTATAATGGGGGGGGTTTCAAAAATTTGGGCTCTATTAGGGTTGGGAAAGATCTTTTCATGATCTCCAATAAATCTTGAATATATCCCATATATTCTTCTTTCCATGTGATTTTTCCACAAAAATCTCACACCCTTATTAAGCCTTAAATTTCAAAAATAATAGGGAGGATTTTGCAAGATTGGATCTTTCTTGAATTTATGAGATATTCTTGTATTCTAAGATTACATATCTTTTTCCATAAAATCTTTCCAAGAAAATCAAGAAAATCTTTCTTCCCTTTTATTTCTCTATAATTCGAAAATCACAATTAAAGAGGCCAAGTGTGAGATTTCTTGAATTTATATGACAATCTTGTATTCCAAGAATACTTATCTCCTTTCCATAAATTTTTTTCAAGAAAATCCTTCTCCTCTTTTTTTTTAATAGATGTTCAATTCTACCTGCGTGCGATTTCACGCCCACTGCGTGCGATTACATGGAGATTGATTTTTCCATCTCCGATCGTCGCTACGCCTGATTGATCTTCGCTAAATTGGTTTACACAATGTCCACACATCTCCGTGCGGACCTAGTTGCCCAAATCCGTTCAAAAACGCTACTGATTCACGGAATTAAAGGGAGTTTTTTGCGTCATGAGGCTTCTGTGATCGTCCTCATATGCGCCTCACCGTCATGATCGCACAACTCTTCCCCACTTTGCAACAAGCAATACCAGTCCATCTACTTTGCAACTGTCTATCTATGATTTCCCTAGGACAACGTTACCCTATTCTGATTTTAGGGTTTCACAACCTCTCTTGACGGCTTGTGAAAACCCTCGCTCACACATGACCGGGATCGGTTCACCACCGTTTTCCGGCCAACAGGGTATTACTTCTAATCCTTCTGCCTCCAATCTTTATTCAATTGCCACGGACTCTACTCGTCCTTCACTTCCCTTGCAGGTCACACACGATCCGGCAAATGGTATCAAATTTGGAGCGTACGAGGGCTTACACTCGTCGGCATTAGAAAATGGACGTTGTGCAACATCCTCAGTTGCACAGCATATGGGTACTGGTTTGCCCCCCTCTCATTACAATCTTAATGTCACGAATATGGGTACTGTTGGTTCCACTTTTTTGCAGGCACGTCAAGAAGGCCCACACACCGTTGCGGTTCGTAAGGGTGCGCACCTTTTCGTGACTATTGATGATACTATTCATGAACTCAGCGTTCGAGAGAATTCAACCACTCTCATTGGCCGAATGTTGTTTGTTTCTAAGGAAAAGCCCCCTGAAATGTCAACATTGAAGCAGACACTCCAAGACATTTGGAAACTTGAATCTGCATGGTCCATGGCTCCTCTTGGACGTGGTTATTTCCAAATCCGCATACCAGATAACACTGAACGTGATAAGATTTTTATGGCTCGTAGTTGGATTTCAACTTTTGGCACACTTCGTATCCAACGTTGGTCTCCAGAATTTAATCCATATAAGGTCCGATCCTCTATCGTACCTATTTGGATACGCATTTATGAACTCCCGGTCGAGTACTTCTATGAGCCTATTGTCCGATCTCTTGCTTCGGCCCTCGGCTCGGTTTTGCAGGTTGATGAGCGTACTCGTAATCGCTCACTTTTCACTATGCTCGTGTGCTTATCGAAATTGACTTGAGAGCTAAACGTGAATACTCAATTATGTATGAGCGTACTGGTTATTGTGGAATTGCATCTGTTGGTTACAAACGTACTCCAGACTATTGTACTCATTGTAATATCATTGGGCATGACTTTGACTCCTGCTACTCTATAAATCCTAAACGTCCACGGAAGGGCCCCAAAGTCCCCGGCCCCGCACAAGCAGCCCCAGCTACTACTAAAGTGGCTTCACAGCCCCATGCGTCAAATCCGTCTAAACCTAAGTGGATTCAGAAGCCCCAAGACCCATCCTTCTCGGCTGGGATCCCCACTCAGCCTGATGAGCTTGCCATGGTTATTCACAATACCCAAACCCAGGAGCAACCAGTTTATATTATCCCCAAGCACCTACCATCATTTAATCTGCCAAAGTATCATTTACCATGTCACACACAAGATAACTTCTGTCCTGCACCGGAGGCTATGATTCCAGCTCATGTTAATAGCTCTCATTGCCCTGAAGCTCATTGCCATGTGGCCTCAAATGCACTGGTTATACACAATCCTACTCCTATATCAAATATGTACTCCCCCTGGATGCAGGGGATACGAACTATGAGGAAGACGACTTCTTCGGAGAGGATTCTCTTCCCTTAGAAGACATCAAGGATGATCCCAACCCGGTCACCGTCTCTACTACCCAACGTGGATTAAAGCCAATTCAGAATCAGATGGTCACCTTCTCTTCTACAGTTACTACTCGGAGTAATTCAAAGCAAAATCAGGTGCGTAGTGAATACAATACCAGACATCGTCGCAAACTCAAGGCTGCTACACAACAGGTGCTCTCTGCCACCGAGGTGTCGCAATGGAACTTTCAAGTTCAACCATCCTTGGGTTCTTCTGAGCTTAATCGCATTGGTTCTTGGGCCGACGAATGTGATCACCAGCCGCCGAAGCACGGCCATCCTTCTGGTTGTCAATGAATATCCTCTCTTGGAATCTTTGCAGACTAGGGAATGACAACACACGTAACTCCCTTAAGAATTTGTGCCGCACTTAGACCCTCTCTTGGGTTGCCATTTACGAGCCGAAGGTTCGCTCTTCATCTCTTCCTCGTCGTTTATTACACCGGTATGATCTTCATTTTTTGCATGAGAATGAGCGTTCTCCTCCTCTTCGCCCCAATATTTGGATCTTTTGTCGTAATTCTATTATTCCCCATGCCACTGTTCTGCTCTCTACTGGCCAGTTGGTTGCGATTCAATTCCTGGATAGCTCAACTAGTTATATTCTCTGTTTTGTTCATGCTCACGTCTCTTACGTACGTCGATGCATGCTTTGGACGGACTTATTATCTTTGCCGTCTGCCCCTCTTTGCATTATTGGTGACTTTAATGTTGTACTGGGGGCACATGAACGGCTTTCTGGTACTACATCTACACATCCAACATCGGATTTTTGAGATTTTCTTTCGAGTGCTGAGTGTTTGGATATTAACTCGGCTGGTTCTCGGTTCACATGGGTTTCTCGTCGACCCCATTTGATGATGGCTAAGCTCGATCGAGCAGTTGCTAATAGCTATTTCCTTGATATCTGGTCTTTGATTAATTTGATTGTGCTTCCAAGACTTTGTTCTGATCATCACCCTCTTTGTCTTTCATTGACTACTGATTCAGCGCCTCATGTTAAACCTTTCTGATTCCAGAAAATGTGGACGCTACATGCGAGTTTTTTGGACGTGGTTCGTTGCTCTTGGTCTCAACCCGCTTCGGGTGACCCAATTGCCCGTACAGTATTCAAGTTGCGCCACCTGAAGGCTCGACTTAAGACTTGGAATCAAAAGACGTTCGGTAACGTCTATGCTGATATTGATCAGGCTTCACTTATTTTGGAGGATATCCAATCGGACATTGCTCAGAATGGGGACACTGATGAGAAGTTTGAGGTGGAACTGCTTGCTTCAGTTGAGCTGAACAAATTACTTCTTCGCCGTAACACTATGTTGGCTCAAAAGAATCGGTTACAATGGCTTCATGATGGGGATCAGAATTCATCCTTTTTCCATCGCCTACATAGTGTCCAGCAAACCATGAATATGATCACGACTTTGATGGTGGGGGATCAGCTCTCTTATGATTCTACCGCTATTGGGAACCATATTTTGGCATTCTACACTGATCTTTTTAGAGATCCGGATCCTGGTGGCCACGATTTCTCTATTCTTGAGGATATCATTTTCCCCTCGGTCTCCGATGCAGACAATTATGATCTCACTGCTATCCCGTAGGATGCTGAGATCCATGCTACTGTCTTTGGTCTCTCTCCAGATAGCTCACCGGGATCGGATGACTTTAGTGGGCATTTCTTCCAAGTGGCATGGGAGATTATTGGTGCGGACGTCATTGCTGCTGATAGGTACATCTTTCTTCATCATAGCCTCCCGATGGGCTTCAATTCGAGCCTTGTTACTTTGATTCCTAAGAAAGATGATGCGTTGAATATTTTGGATTATAGACCCATTGTGATGGGGAATTTTTTATTCAAGATCTTCACTATGATCATCGCTACCCGGCTTTGGAAAGTTGCTGCTTCCTGCTTGGCTCCGACCCAATTCGGATTTATCCCTGGCCGTCGGATTCACACTTGTATCGCTTTAGCTTCTGATGCTGTTAATAGTTGGGATCTGGGTCCCACGGGGAACATGGCGGTCAAGATTGATATTACCAAGGCTTTTGACACTATTTCTTGGCCCTTCCTTCTTGAGGTTATTCGTAGGATGGGGTTCTCTGACCGCTTCGTGTCTCTGGCCACGGTGATTCTCCACTCCATGTGCCTCTCGATTCTAGTTAACGACTCTCCTACGGGTTTCTTCTCTTGCACCCGGGGGGTTCGTCAGGGTGATCCTCTTTCCCCTTTACTCTTTTGCATTGCTGAAGATGCTTTGGCCCGTTTTCTGGATTATTCAGTGGCCTCGGGAACCCTAACGGTGCATCAGAAGCTTCCACGGTTTCTTTTCTATGCGGATGACATTTTGATTTTCATGAGGGGCACACCGGGGAACTGCTCCTGCCTAGCCCAAATTTTGGAGAACTACGGTCGCCTTTCGGGACAGATTTATATCCTACTAAGTCTCGGGTTTTTTCAGTGATAAGGTCCCACATAATGTTCGATCTGCTTTTTCTAGACACACCTCTATTACTGAGGGGAATCTGTCGTTCATCTATCTCGGGGTTCCTATCTTCAGGGGCTCCCCCAAGAAGGCTCATTTGGAGTCTATTACTGATTCGGTGATTAGCAAGTGTGGCCGTTGGACGGGCTCTACTCTTTCTTTTGCGAGCCGCCGTTGTCTTATTAACAGTGTTATCGCCTCTTCTCTTGTCCACTCGATGATGATATTGTTGGGATTAATTCCCCAACAGATATACCGTTGGCCTCGCTCTCTTATTGGCAAACTTGAACAGGCGATGCGAAATTTTCTTTGGACGGGTGATATTGCCCGATAGGGTTTTGTTCGGGTCTCTTGGTCGAAGTGCTGCATGCCCCTAGCCCGTGGTGGGTTAGACATTTGATCTATCAGATTGGCTAATGAGGCTTTCCTATGTAAGTTTTCTTGGGATGTTCTCTGTCGGGCCTCTCCGAGTACATACTTGATTTTTGCTAGGTATTTCTACCCGATGGGCACACCTCGTCATTTTATCCAATTTTCCTCGATCTGGTCTGGTCTTCGACGGCATATTCCTCATCTTATTTTGGGTAGCCATTGGATTATTGGTCATGCTGCCTCTCGGGTTCGCTTCTGGACTGATAATTGGCTTGGATACGTGATTGCGAACCGCCTACATCTTCCAGACGATCTCATCTCGACTTTATCCTATACGGTGGGTGACGTTCTCTTTGACGGTATATGGCACTTTGATGAGGTCTTTTTCGCTCAGTTCCCGGAGATTATGATTGATATTCTTCGTATTCCGGTCTCTTTTCATGGTGATAGACAAATATGGCCAGACTCTACCTCGGGTAATCTCACAGTTAAGGCCGCATATTCTCTAGTACAGGACTCCACTCTTAGGGTGAGCTGGGCCTCTTGGATTTGGGGCACTTTTATTCCGCCTTGTCGTTCTATGACGGTTTGGCGCGCGATTTGGGGTAAGCTTCCGACTGGAGCTGATCTCACTCGTATTGGGCTAGCTGGTCCTTCCATCAGTCCCCTTTGCTACTCTGGCCCGGATGAGTTCGAGCATCTGTTCGCACACTACTCCTTCACGATACGACTTTATAATGAGGTAGCACGTATTTTTGATATTCAATTGGATTATACTTTCGGTTTTCTCGACATCTTCTTGCAGGCTACTCGTGTTCAGTTCGGAAAGTAAATTCATAGCATTTGGCGTCTAGCCTTCATCACTCTGGTTTGGGTGATCTGGACGACCTGGAACCATGCTAATTTTCAGGATATTCGTCCTAATTATCAAGGATGTATGATTCTTCTCTTGACTCTTATTCATGAGGTTGAAGATTTCAAGGTTGGTCACATGCAAAATGAGGTTATGGAACTTGCCATTCTCCGGCGTCTCAGACTTCGGGGCCGTGATCGGCCGCCTTGTATCCCTTTGAGCTTCCGGTGGCTACCACCTGATCCTAGTTGGTACAAGGTTAACACAGACGGTAGTGCTTCAAGTTTGCCAGGACGACTTCACATTGGGGGTTTGTTCCGGAACTCGAGGGGCTTCTTCGTAGTTGTCTTCTCCCGTTCTGCTGGTTGGGGATATCCCTTTGAGGCCGAGCTTGCTGCATGTTTTCATGGTATTCGGTTTGCAGCTGAGCGAGGGTGGTTTAATCTCTGGATTGAGACTGATTCTGAATTGACTGTCCGTGCTATTCGTGAAGGTCCGACTACAGTCCCGTGGTGGGTCCACGCCCTTTGGAGCCAAGTGGAGAACTTCTGTCATGTTCTCAACATTAGAGTAACCCATATACATAGGGAGGGTAATTCTGGTGCAGATAGGCTCTCCAAGTTGGGAGTCTCCCAGGAATGGGTCGGTTCTTGTCCGGATTTCCTTTCTGATGTTTTATTTCATGATATGAACCGTGAATATTTTTGTATTTAGTTTGCTCTTTTAGGGATTACCTTCGCGCTGCGGGGTAATACTCTGTAGAGGGGTCACCTTTTCCCCTTACCCGAAGGTTTTGCCCTAAGGAGGGTTTTACCTTGGGAAGGTTTTTGGGGCCCTGACCTCTGGTTCGACTTGTGGACTTATGGATTTAGGTTTTTTCTTTTTTTCCTTTTATAGATTAGATTTTCGTCGCCTCTTTTCTTTAATAATTTCGAAAATAATAAGGAAAAATATGCAACAAAATATTTAATTTATTTTATACATCTTTTCATTTAATGGACTTTGTTTAGGCTACTTGAGGGGCCTTTAGGAGAATCAAGATGGACCTCCCAATGGGCTTTTGAATTCCAATATTGAGCCACAATATAATTCAGCCAATTAATAATAATTAATTACACTATATAATTAATATTGCACTATCCATCTCAACCCATATTACGGTAATATGGCTCCTGGTTATTATTTTCCATGTTTAAGATTATTTTGTCCATTAATTAATTAAGCCACTGAAAAACTTTATATTAATTAATATTTTTATCCTTGGAGTAAGGACAACTCAACATTATTATCCATACCGGAAAATTAATTTCACTTGTAAGATTTGGTATGATAAAGGTTCTGAGCCCACCAAGGGGACTAATCATGCAAGACTCTCCAAGCACACGATTCTCTGTATTAATTTAGCAACCGTCATGTAATTAATATTATTGCCCAAAATATAGGGTATCAAAGTCGCAGTGATTCTCTTCCCATTATAAGTCAAAGCAATAATTACTAATTGCACACAGTCCTTATTAAGTGACAGAGATTAAGAAATCAACAACCACTGAGGTCTAACTCTTCATCCCTTAAGTCAGTGCAAATGAGTTTATCCTCTTTATAGGTCCGCTTCAGCGCATCAAATGCACTAGTGTAATCTCTCGGTCAAGACAAGTCAATCTGAGCCTTACACATCAACTTCTACCAATAGATTGTTCAGATCTATCTAAGTTGTGAAACACGCACTTGTTTACAAGGGACTATTAACGAGATCTTCTGTGATCTGGTATCACCACGTTAACTACAATGTAACACGTGTTATTCTATGAACAGTTTGCAACAAATATATATAACATTCAATCATATATAAAGCAACAGTGATAAATAATTTATTTCAGTAAATAAGTGTTTAATACATAGGTTATACAAAGTAAAAGCATACTTTCACGTATAACCCCAACAGTTGCGTGCCCTGCTATACCGTGTCGCCGCATTGCGTTTCATACCATTGACCTTGCTGATGTTGATGCTTCAATTCTATTTTTCGATAGAAATTGTGTTTTCACGAGTGACTGTGATAGTTTTTTTGCGTAATAGTAATACTTTTTTCTTCATAACAGTGATACTTATTTTCTCGTACAGTGACAGTTATAGTCTTGATGAGTAACATTAATAGTTAATCTGAGTAACAGTGATAGTTTTTTTATGTATATTGGTGATAGTTTTTTTTTATTTTCATATACCAGTGATAATTTAATAGTGTTATAGTGGTAGTTTTTATACATAGTAGTGATAGTTTACGTGTATAACAGTGATACTTAGTGTTGGGAGATGAATTTAATAAAGAAGATTTTGATTAGATCCCAAAACCCCTAAGTATGACATGTTCAGGATAATCTTGATAGTTGAGTCAGGATTCAGTTTAGAGTGTTCAGGATGTTATCTGCACCATGTATAATCAGCAGATATAGATCAGGTAAGTTTCTGAAGATTCTGAAGACTCAGTAAGTTTCTGAAGAATCAAGTCTCAAGATGAAATCAAGTCTCGATGAAATCGAGAAATCAAGACTCAAGATGAAACGAGAAATCGAAGACTCAAGATGAAACCGAGAAATCAATATAAGATGAAGAAGTTTAAAGACTCGAGATGTCATCAAGACTCGAAGACATCAAGACTCGTAAGACTTTGAAGACTCGAAGATATCGAAGACACGAGAAGATATCAAAGACACGATGAGTTCTTGAAAGACTCAAATAATCAATGAATGCAAGATAACTTTGAATGTTCCGAGACCTTTGAATAATATCTATCTGAAGGCTACAAAACTGAGAAAAACGCGAATACTCAGAAAAATAGATATTGACCAAGACATTCACATGCAGATAAAAGGAACTAAACTAAGTGTTGTTAAGGTTATATCACTCAGAGATATTGACCAAAAAGAGCCGCTATGTTTGTCTACATATACTGAAGACAAGAACCAATCAGAGAAAGACAAAGACTGCTTTTATCGATTAATCGAAATGACAGTGTTGAAGCATGTCAAGAGTATTATGTTCCGCAAAAAAAAAAGTGGTGAGTGGCTACATGAAATCATATTTCCTAAAACATGCAAGGGAGTATTCAAACCCTAAAAATAGTCGTTCATCAAACACCATAAGAGGAAACTCATGAAGCTATCTCCTCCAACGGATAGTTTTTCAAGAGTGACCTTGGTGATTGCCTATAAATACTAGTGACCCTCTACATTGAAGGTTGCGGGAAATTTGTAAGGAACTCAAGAGCTCAATCTTATTATTGCAAATTGAAGCACTCGAAAACCCAAGAATTTCCCAAGTGTTTCACATTGAAGAGAGCTCATTCACTAAGCCTAGTCTGATAAGATATATCCAAAGCTTAGTAGAGATATCCTAGCCTTTGCATTGTACTTATTGTAAAGGATATCTCATCCTAGTTGGAAACCAACCAGAAACCCCAAACCCTTTGTAAGGTAGTTCGAGTGTGATTGTTGGTGAGTTGGAGTTGTAAAGAGTTAGTATACTACATTGAGGTAGTCAAAAAACTCTAGAGAAGAAGTGAGTAAACTATCTTGGATAGTCAAAAAGCTTGTGTGTGTTTGAGTAAGTAAACTACAGTGAGGTTGTCAGAAAACTCAAAGTAGAAAGGTGAGTAAGCTGCAGTGAGTCAGCCAGAAAACCTTAGGAAGTGGTTAAGGAATTTCTCTAAAGGTCAGAGAGAGTGGATGTAGGAGCTTGAGTCTCTGAACCACTATAATTGCTGTGTTGTTTTGCTTTCTGTACTACATTGTTATCTGTTGCATGTTTTTCACTGAAAGCATTATTCACTGATATTCAGTTGGAACCAATCCACTGACCTTGCATCTAACTGATCACAGCCTTAATCACTGATTCATTAAAAATAAGGTTTTCAGCAAAGCTAAAAATGAGTATAAACTTAGGGCCAACCATTCTGCACACTTGAGTAGCTAGAACAGATAGTTACCAAACTGAACTAACTCTATTGAGGGTTCAGTAAGATAGTTATCTGATCCAAGCAGCTCAGGATCTCTGAAAAACTCAGGCTCAGTTGGGCTAATCTGAAGCTTCTGAAAGTAGCTAAGGATCATTGTCTCTGTAGACTTTGACTCAGGGCAATCTGTGCTTCTCAGGGCCAAATCGTCAGGACAACCTGACCCATCTGACCTCAGTGAAAGAAAAGTTTTAAAAATCACTGAACACATGTATTCGCCCCCCATACACGTGTGAGACTCGTTAGCACCTGGACCAACAAGTGGTATCAGAGCAGTGGTTCAACTTGACCACTCGCTTTGGTAAGCCATAGTCTAATTTGCTGAAAGACTCTGGTGGTCTACTGAACAAATCTATTTGCTAATATCTTACAAGGCTCAGACATCATTCCTTCTAAGAAACTTCCTATGTTCTCTGTTGAGAGCTATGATTTATGGAGATTAAGAATGCAGGCTCATCTGCATTCAAAGCATGAAAGAATGTGGAGAGTGGTTTCTGAAGGACCATTCAAATTCACTGTTGTGAATCCCAGAATTACTGAAACTGAGAGAAATGATCCCAGAACTGAATTTCCAAAGTTTGATGATCAACTTACTCCTGATGAGAGAAAGTTAGTCAATCTTGACTATATTGCTAAAGATACTTTATATAGCACTATTGATGATGGTGTTATGGGGATGATTTCTCACTGTAATACTGCAAAAGAAATATGGGACACACTCGCTGTTATGTGTCAAGGCACAGATCATATTAAAGAAAACAAACTTTATGTTGCTATTGGAAAGTTTGATAGCTTTGAAATGGAAGATGGTGAATCCATTGACAAACTTGAAGTCAGATTCACTAGCATAATGAATGATTTGAATGCTCTTGGGAAAAGATACCCACAGAGAGAAGTGGCATTGAAAATTCTTAGAGGACTATCTAAGAAATGGGATATACATGCTGTGGTGATTGAAAACACCAAAAACATTGATCCCATGCCATACCAACAAGTTTTCTCTGAACTGAAAGCTTATGAGTTTGTGATTGACAAGAAATCTAAGAAAGCTAACAGTAAAGATGATTCTTCATCTAGCAAAAATGTGGCTTTCAAAGCCAAAGAGAAATCCTGTAAGTCTAGAGAGTCTGAGAACTCACTTGCCAAAAATCAGGATGAGCTGGAGGATAAGCTAGTACTGATGGCAAGGAGGTTTGAAAGACTCAATAGCAGATATGGGAAATATAAAAAATATTACAGGAATCACAGGTACCAGAGAGACTCAAAAGCTGAGGACAAATACCCTGAGAAAAGAAAGGACCAGAAAGCTGAAGGATCTTCATCCAAAAAGAAGGACTCCAAGACCAAGGAGGATAGTGATCAGGATGACGATGCCAACAGACGTTACAACTGTCAGAAGAAAGGTCACTTTCAATACGACTGTCCTGAGCTAAGTGCTAAAAAGAGAAAGGAAAGACAAGCCAAGAGAGACAAGAAGTTCTCCAGCAAGAAAGTCATGATTGCAGAAGAGGAAGAACATTCTGAAGAAGGTTCCAGTTCCTCAGATGAGATGTTCTCAGATAGTGACAGTGATGATATCTGTCTAATGGATGTGGAGGAGGTAAATTCCTCTATCTCTGTTGTTGCTCCTACACAAGCACATGAGTTCTCAAGTTCTACTGTAGACAGTAACTTTGACCTGATGGATTCTTTTGAGAATCTTATGAAGGACTATTCTGTGTTACAAGAACTGCTCAATGAAACTCAAGAGCAGAACAAGGAACTAACTGCTGAGAATCTGAAGTGGAAAGACTCTAAAAATGCTGAGATCACTTCTCAATTGATGGGAACTACTGATGAACTAGATGTTCTGAAAGTACAACTCTCAGCTTATCAGAACTGAGTTCAATGACCTCTTTGAGAAGCATGAAACTCTAAAGAAATGTGAGGATAGTGCGCAGAGAAAGTTAGCTCTATTGAATTCTGCATCTAAAGTAATAGATAAAATTCAGAGTTATCAAAGACCTGCAACTATAAAAGCTGGATTGGGATATATTCCAGGGGGAACCTCACAAGGTCTAGAACACTCAGTAGGAAATTTTCAGGCCAGTACTTCAAAGCCTCAGGCTAAGAATACCAACCTGAAGAAATCTGCACTGAACCATCAGAGGAGTTTTCAGAAGTGAAACACTCAGCAGAGATATTCTCAACTGAAAAGACCAAGTCCTCAGATTACTGAAAGACCACAATTTCAGTACAGGCAACCTAAACCCCACTTGTCTAAGGGTAAAGGTTTCCTGAACCCAAGTCAGCAGAGACAGAGACCAACTGCACCAAAGCCAAGGCATTTGAACAAAAGGCCTGAACCCACGAAGAATTCTAAGGCTCATGATCATGCTAAGGCTGGCACTCATACACAGGATACTGTCAAGGCACCTAGGGTGGTGAATGTGTATGTAGATTTTTATGGGAGACAAATCAGCCACTCTAAAGTAATTAGAGTTGTTAGGCAGATTTGGATTCCAAAAGGTACAGCTAACCTGGTAGGACCCTACACCAAATGGGTACCTAAGAACTGATCTGTTTTTCAGGTGAAAGACAAGGGCACTGAGCTGAATGAAGACAACATAGCACTGATGAGTGGAAATGAATTGGCTCCCTGCTGTATGGTATCTAGATAGTGGATGTTCAAGACATATGACAGGATATAAGCAGCTAATCACTGACTATGTTGAGCAAAAAGGCCCTCAGATCACATTTGGAAACAATTCCAAAGGACAAACTGAATGATATGGAACTCTTGAAGTTGATTCTGTTCATATCCATGGTGTTTCATATGTGTCTGGTTTAAAGCATAACTTGCTTTCTATCAGTCAATTCTGTGACAAAGGATTCAATGTTGAGTTCTCAAAGAACTTATGTTATGTGAAAGACAATACTTCACAGAAAATTCTACTGACTGGTACTAGAAAAGGAAATGTGTATCTTGCTGATTGGAGTTCAACTCCTAAAGATACATGTTTGGTTGCAAAAAGTTCCACTGATACCAGTTGGTTGTGGCACAAAAGGATGAATCACTTGAACTTCAAAACCCTGAACAAACTTGCAAGATTAGCACTTGTGAGGGGGTTACCAAATGAAGTGTTCAGTAAAGAACATGTTTGTGATGCTTGTCAAAAAGGAGAACAAATCAGAGCATCTTTCAAAAGCAAAGTAGATGTTTCTACTGAAAGAATACTTCAACTGTTACATATGGATCTGTTTGGTTCAGTAACACCTGTGAGCACAAATGGCAGAAAATATACGCTTGTGGTAGTTGATGACTACTCTAGATACACATTGGTCATATTCTTTTCAAGAAGAAAGAGACTCGAACAAAAACTCACTGAACTCTTTGAAAAGGCTCGAGATTGAAAAAGAATCTGAGTGTGGTAAAAATCAGATCAGATAAAGGAACTGAGTTTATCAATCATATTATATCTTATTATTGTGCAGAAATGGAATAACTCATGAAACATCACCGCAAGGACCCCACAAATGAATGGTGTTCTCGAAAAGAAGAAATAGGACTCGAAAAAGAAAGTTCGCAAAGGACAATGATTCTTTGGTCGATATTCCTAAAAGATTTTTAATTTGAAGCTATCAACACTGCATGCTATTCTCAAAACAGATCCATGCTGACCAAGAATCAAGGAAAAACTCCATATGAGCTGTGGAATGAAAGGAAGCCTCTTGTTTCTTTCTTTCGTGTGTTTGGTTGCAAGTGTTTCATACACAATAATGGTAAAGATCAGTTGAAAATCTTTGGTAGCAAAGGCGATGAAGGGATATTCTTAGGATATTCTGAAGTCAGTAAAGCCGTCAGAGTTTACAACTGTATGACTCTTATTGTGGAAGAAACACCTCATATTGTTTTTGATGAATCTACTTGTGTTCGGAAGAAATAGGAACATGATTTCGGGGAGAACTGACCAAGAGAATCACCAGACTTAGCCTGAAAAAGAATGATAAAACATCCTCCGAACACGAAAAAAGAAGAAGTCGGTCACTTTCTATGAATGGAGTGAATCGGACTCGAACAAAGAAGTTTAGGATGAAAAAACTCGGGATGGTGAGACTCGGGATGGAAATTCTCCCTTTGAAGGAAAGCCAACATTTGAAAGTGACCAATCCGAACATACCCCGATTCGGACTCGGGTATGTAATACCGATGAAGATGTGGTCACGGTGAGGTAAAACTCGAATCTATCAACCAAAGGGGAACAAATGTCTCGACAATGTTCGAATGGAATTTCCCGAGGAAGATGATTCCCTTTCTCCTTTTCATTGTTCCCCGAATTTAATGAACTACCGAACCTAACATTTCGATGTTGAGGATACTATTGAAGGGGAACATCCAGGAGAAGATGGTTGGATAGTCATCCTATAAGTCGATTGTGGGTGATCTATCGGATGGTGTCAAAACAAGAAGGTTCCATGGAGAAAGTGCTTTTATTCTCGCCGCTTCCTATCGAAAAAAAGAACCTCATCGAGATTGAAGAAGCTCTACAAGATTCATTTTGGATTCTTTGCTATGCAAGAAAGAATTTGAATCGGTTCTCAAGGAATGAAGTTTGGGAGCTAGTGGATAGACCTCCAAGAGGCACAATGTGATTGGAACCAAGTGGGGTGTTCAAGAATAAGAGAGATGAAAACAACAACATTGTAAGAAACAAGGCAAGGCTAGTTGCACAAGGTTATTTCAAGAAGAAGAAGGCTTGGATTATGATGAAACCTTCAGACTGTTACAAGGCTAGAAGCCATCAGATTGTTTCTTGCATATGATGCCCACATGAAATTCACAGTCTATCAGATGGATGTGAAAAGTGCATTTCTGAATGGTGTGCTTAAGGAAGAGGTTTATGTGGAACAACCTCCTGGTTTCAGACAGAATGACCAAGTTTACAGGCTCAGGAAAGCCTTGTATGGTCTTAAGCAAGCACCCAAAGCATGGTATGATACCCTTTCTCAGTTTCTTACTGACCATGGTTTTATCAAAGGAACTTTTGATAGGACTTTGTTCAGGATAGAAGATGGGAAAGACATCTTACTTGTTCATATTTATGTAGATGACATCATATTTGGATCTCCAAATCATTAGTTGTGTGAAAAGTTTTCTACCCTGATGAAAGGAAAGTTTGTGATGTCAATGATGGGGGAGATGAATTTCTTTCTTGGACTTCAGGTGAAACAAACTAAGGAATGAATTTTCATCAATCAAGCAAAGTACACCAGAGATCTGATTGCAAAGTATGGTGTACAGAATTACAATGCAGTTAGAATTCCTATGAATACTAACTACAAGATGGATCCTGATCCTGAAGGCAAATCAGTAAATCACACTGATTATAGAGGGATCATTAGATCACTGCTATATCTCACAGCAAGTAGGCCTGATATAACATTTGCTATTGGGATATGTGCAAGATACCAAGTTAATCCTAAGGCTAGTCACATGGAGGCTGCCAAAAAGATTCTGAAATATCTTAAAGGCACTGTGAATAGAGGATTATGGTATCCAACTGATGATAACCTTGAATTAACTGGTTATTCAGATGCTGATTATGGAGGATGTAGAATTGACAGGGAGTCTACCACAGGAACTTGTCAATTTCTTGGAAGTAAGATGATGTCATGGCTTTCAAAGAAACAGACCCCAGTAGCAACCAGTACTACTGAAGCTGAATACATGGCTGCAGGAAGCTGTTGTGCACAGATTCTTTGGCTCAGACAACAATTGAGGGATTATAAGATTATAGCCAATGAAGTACCTATATTTTGTGACAATAATAGTGTTATTGCTATTACACAAAATCCGGTATTGCACACCAGATGTAAGCATGTTGATATCAGACATCACTTCATCAGAGATCATGTTGAGAAGAAAGACATCAGGATGGAGAAAATTCATACTGATAAACAGAGAGTTGATATCTTGACTAAACCTTTGGCTGAATCAAGATTTCAGGAACTATCAGTTGAATTAGGTATGTTGGATCCAGGTGTATAGAGCAAATCTGAAAAATTGAAGGTTTTCAGATGCATGAAGTTTTCTCAAGATTTTACTGAGAAACTCAGGATAAAATTGAAAGTACTGAACTCTGAGTCTTGGGAAACTCAGATATCCTAAAGATCAGTGCTCAGTACTCAGTACCATACTGACCCCGTTCAGTACTCAGTACTATACTGACCCCGCTCAGTACTCAGTATCATACTGACATTTTATCAAGGTCAAAACTCAGTAAGAATGATAGAGGAAAATTAGTCTGAAGAAGTAATGACTCATGCAATGCATTTATTGTCCAACTGAATCTCAGTAATCATTGACAATAAATAACAAAACACCTGAAGGAATATTTGGGCGGGACCTTTGAAATTCTCGAGGAAAGTCAATGGTCTGCAGGAACAGTAATTAATTGCATTGTTCATTAATCACCAATAAGGTTAAATTGGCGGCGTAATATTTGAAATTGTCCTTTCATATACCCGATTTAGTCGGTGTTTAACCTCAACCGTCGATTTCTTCATCGATACGATTTTCCGCGAATCAAATTCTATATATCTATTGAAGAAATTCTTTCAAAGCCCAATTTCATAACCTTCGTCTTCAAGACACTCTGCTTCAAAAACCTCTCATTTACCCAGAAACCCTTCATCGTTCTCAAAACCCTTTACCAAAATTCTTCAAAATGACGTTCTCGGTTTACGATAAACTTGCCATTTCTAACAAGTCGTGGTACGAGTACGTTGTTTCTATCGAGAGCTCGTCGAATGCAACACATGAAGAAGAAGTGTTGCACATGATACGAGTAGCGAAGCTCACATGCCTGGTTGCGAACCAACTAGAGGCAGAATACGCTAAAGTGGTAATTGAATTTATCTCGAATCTGAAATTAGATGAGGAGGACTGTATAGAATCTCAAATTACAGTTTCTCATTTGGAGCATAGCTCAAAATATGTCGATTTTGTTAGGGAATTGTATATAATTCCTAAGAACCTTAATGACGTATACGAATTGAGCGATAGAGGAGAAGACCCTACAATGTATATGATGGGTTGGGAGAAAAAGTATCTTGATAGGATTACAGAGCATCCTGTTAAGTTTGAGGCTACTCTCAATAAAAGGCATTTGAAGCCTAAGTATAGAGTTTTGCTGGATATCATGAGTAAATGTATAATGAGTCGGTCCGGCAATTTTGAACAAATTAGTACGCCGAAGCTGAGATTAGTGGCGGATATTGAAGATTCACCCACTACCGCATTCAACTGGCTACGATATTTAATCAGAGTAGTGAGTGACCAAGCTAAGCAAGTCCAGAAGGTGAACGGTTTGGTTGTCATTAAAGGGAAAATCCTACATGCAACCAAGATAGCATTCATCCTAGAGATGTGCAGAGAAGAAGAAGATATTTTTGCCAACTCCTCACCCTTTCCAAAGTCCAAGATCCTTTTCAAGCCAACAACATCAAAGAAGACTTTGAAGGGAAGAAAAGAGAAGAAGGAGGAGACTGCTGCTGAAGGAGCTGCTGAAAAAGCCCAACAAAATAGGGGGAAGGCCCTGATGGAGGTGAAGAGAGAAAAGGGAGAAGCCCTGAAGAAGAAATCACTGGCTCCTAAGCGCAGGAAAGTTCAAATTTCTACTGAGGAGGAGGTCAGTGAGACTGAGGAAGTCCAACCTGAGGGCCAGCAAGGACAAAAATCTCCATTGCAAGTACTGGCTCAGGTTGTGACTACTGCTCAAGAACAAACTGAGGAATAGGTGTTCTCTGAGGTTCTTGAAACATCTCTGAGCTCAGACAAGATTTCTCAGGAGATATTCAAGGGACCTCAGGTTTCTACTGAGGAGATGCCTGTTCAGACCTCAGAACAATCTGAACCTCAGGAGCTGCTGAATTTGGACATGCTCCTGAGTGAACCATTCTTAGATCCCTCAGCACCTGAAGCCAATCCTACTGAACCTGAAAGCCCAAAGCTGAAGAAGGGAGAGGAAGAAGAGACCGAGTGGCACAGCAAGGGGGAAAGATTCATTCTGGATAGGTACCCTGAGCTGAACTCATATCCTGACCTTCAGGACCTCTTGTTCAGATTGAGGACCACGGTCTACATTCTGAACCAAACTCTGCCAGAAATGCTTAACATTGCCTCCTTCAGAGGAGAGGACTGGTGGAATGAAGAGACTGCAGTGCTGACTGAGTTCTCTGGGTTCAGGAAGACCAAGCTCCGGATGAAAGTTGTAGATTTTGATGAGCTGGTCAGGAAGAAGGTGGCTGAAAGGAGGGAAGCTGATGTTGGTGCCTCGAGCTCAAAAGATCAAGATCAAGAAAGGGACCAACAAGGAAATGTTGAGAAGCAATCTCAAATGGAGAAAAATACTGATGCTGGTCAGCCTGATATCTCACATCCTCAGACTGAAGTTAGCACTCTTCAGGTAACTTTTGGCACTACTAAAAATTATGCCAAAGCTACTGAAGTTCCTATCTTTAAATCTGTTATGTCTGATATGCAGACTGAGGCTCAGGTGGAGACTGAGGCCCAGGTGGAGACTGAGGCTCGGGTGGAGCACCCAGCTCAGAAGGAACAACAAGTAATATATGCTTCAGAGATTGACTTCAGTCCTATAGTGGACAAACTGGAGAATGTGGTTCCAATGGTGGAGAAAATGACCCAAATTGAAGAAACATTGGCCAACCAATCCCAGAAGCTAGAGACACTGAGTTCATCTTCAGACTTGATGCAGCTTCAGACATCTCTTGCTGATAAAATGACTACCATAGAAGGAAAGGTTGATGGAGTCAAAGCTGAGCTGAATGCAGAGATGAAGCAAATGTATCAAGACAGAACTTCATATCTTGAAGCCAAGCTGGTGGAGAAAAATGATCAGATGATCAAGAGTGCTGTTGAGGAAATGGGCTCTCTGCTCATGACCAAGATGACAGACATGCTGAAAGATGTCTTCTCCAACCAGTTTGCACCGCTATCTGAAGAGTTCTCAGTGGCCAAGAATTATATGATGAGGCTGGAAGACGAGCATGATCAGTTGGCTGGAGAAGTGCGAAGTATCAGTAAAGAGCAATATCACATGGATACCGCACTGTCTCAACTTCTTCCAAGGTATGGTGCCAAAAAGGGGGAAAGGCCTGGAGGCAAGCTGAAGGAGTTGTTGGCACAGACCTTGAAGAAAAATGCAGATAAAGAAGCTGAAAAGAAAATTCTTCTTTCAAGCCTTAAAAAAGAAGTAGAAGCCACTGAGAAGCTCAAGTTCAAGCAAGCTGAAGAGCCAATCTACACTCATGTTTCTGAGCAAACATTTCAGGAAGCTATCTCTAAAAAACTGAGTGGTAGAAGAATGGTGGAAACAAGCCAAGCCGGTGCAGAGCAAGCTAAACCTATCAAAAGAAAGGTTGTGGCATTTGTTGAACCAGAGAAGAAAAGATCTAAAGCTTCAAAGGCTACTCAAAGAAAATTGATCATTGATTTTGAAGAGTCTGAAGAAGAAGCTGGAAAAGAAGTCTTCGACACAAGAAAAGCTCTAAAATCACTTCAAGTGGAAAAAGAGAAGAAAAACCGCCGCTTCAGATCGGGAGTTCCTCTGAATCGGAAGAAGAAAGAAAGAAGAAGAAAAAAGAAGTGATTTCAAGAAATTCTTGAGCAAGATGAGGGGTACTGAAAAAGCTCAGAAGTTGCCGCACATTGATAAATAGATGCCTATCCAATTCAATGATGCGTGGGAAGAAATTAAGAGAACCTTCTGGTTCTATTCTGAAATTCTGAGGGAATGGAGGGGGACAAGCTCAGACATGAATGAAGTCTTCATAGAGTACTTATTAATTTTCTATCCTAAGTACCTACAGAGTTTGATTAACTTAGCAGATGAAGGTAATACACAGATTGTTGCCCCTGGTCCATATACCTACCCTGCTCCAAGACTAGAGAATGGCCTGTTGAATGAGACAGCCATTTCTCAAGAGATTGCTCAGTATGCCATCCAACTTGGCCTGACAGGAAACAACCCAGACATCATCAAAGAAAGGGATGAACTGAAGAAGAGATATTATGGGATGTTCAACCTGGAGGTGCCTGAGGATGAGGTTGAAGAAGATTGAAGAGCTGATTGAAGATAGAAGACTGAAGCTGAAGATTGAAGAGACTGGAGACTTAAGATTCTTTGTACTTCTTTTGTTTTTGTTTTTGATAATTTCATTGTACTCTGTAACTTTTATCTTACAATCAATAAAAATTTATCTTTATGCTCAAAGATAATATCTCATTATCTTTTTACATGTCTTTAATATTTGATATGCCTTTGTGATGAAATTGTTGGAAGAATTTGTCATTCTTGGATTGTAATAGGAAAAACTGAAACCTGAGTATAGGTTAAGTATTTTTGTAACAAGATGATTTTGGCATCATCAAAAAGGGGGAAATTGTTGGGAGATGAATTTAATAAAGAAGATTTTGATTAGATCCCAAAACCCCTAAGTATGACATGTTCAGGATAATCTTGATAGTTGAGTTAGGATTCAGTTTAGAGTGTTCAGGATGTTATCTGCACCATGTATAGTCAACAGATATAGATCAGGTAAGTTTCAAGTTCAAGACTCAAGAAGTTTCAAGAATCAAGTCTCAAGATGAAATCGAAGAAACCAAGTCTCAAAGATGAAATTGAGAAATCAAGACTCTGCAGATGAAATCGAGAAATCAAGACTCAAGATGAAATCGAGAAATCAAGACTCAAAGATGAAATCGAGAAATCAAGACTCAAGATGAAATCAAGAAATCAAGACTCAAAGATGTCACGGAAGACTCGTAAGACATCAAGACTCAAGACTCAAGACTCGTAAGATATCAAGACATAGAAGATAATCAAGACACAAAGAGTTATCAAGATCGAGTAATCCATCAATGCTCAAGATAACCTGAATGTTCCGAGGCAATGAATAATATCTATCTGAAGCCTACAAAACTGAGAAAAACGCGAATACTCAGAAAAATAGATATTGCCCAAGACATTCACATGCAGATAAAACGAACTAAAATTAAGTGTTGTTAAGGTTATATCACTCAGAGATATTGACCAAAAAGAGCCGCTATGTTTGTCTACATTTACTGAAGACAAGAACCAATCAGAGGAAGACAAAGATCAGATGCTTTTTATCGACCTTCGAAAGTTTGACAGTCATCAAGCATGTCAATAGTACTTATGTTCGCATCGCAAAAAAGTGGTGAGTGGCTACATGAAAGCATGTTTCCTAAAACATGCAATGGAGTATTCAAACCCTAAAAATAGCCGTTCATCAAACACCATAAGAGGAAACTCATGAAGCTATCTCCTCTAACGGATAGTTTTTCAAGAGTGACCTTGGTGATTGCCAATAAATACTAGTGACCCTCTACATTGAAGGTTACGGGAAATTTGTAAGCAACTCAAGATCTCAATCTTATTATTGCAAATTGAAGCACTCGAAAACCCAAGAATTTCCCAAGTGTTTCACATTGAAGAGAGCTCATTCACTAAGCCTAGTTTGATAAGATATATCCAAAGCTTAGTATAGATATCCTAGCCTTTGCATTGTACTTATTGTAAAGGATATCTCATCCTAGTTGGAAACCAACCAGAAACCCCAAACCCTTTGTAAGGTAGTTTGAGTGTGATTGTTGGTGAGTTGGAGTTGTAAAGAGTTAGTAAACTACATTGAGATAGTCAGAAAACTCTAGAGAAGAAGTGAGTAAACTATCTTGGATAGTCAGAAAGCTTGTGTGTGTTTGAGTAAGTAAACTACAGTGAGGTAGTCAGAAAACTCAAAGTAGAAAGGTGAGTAAGTTGCAGTGAGTCGGCCAGAAAACCTTAGGAAGTGGTTAAGGAATTTCTCTGAAGGTCAGAGAGAGTGGATGTAGGAGCTTGAGTCTCTGAACCACTATAATTGCTGTGTTGTTTTGCTTTCTGTACTACATTGTTATCTGTTGCATGTTTTTCACTGAAAGCATTATTCACTGATATTCAGTTGGAACCAATATACTGAACTTGCACCTAACTGATCACAGCCTTAATCACTGATTCATTAAAAGGAAGGTTTTCAGCAAAGCTAAAAATGAGTATAAACTTAGGGCCAACCATTCCAAGACACTTGAGTAAAGCTAGAAACGAGATAGTTACCAAACTGAACTAACTCTACTGAGGGTTCAGTAAGATAGTTATCTGATCCAAGCAGCTCAGGATCTCTGAAAAACTCAGGCTCAGTTGGGCTAATCTGAAGCTTCTGAAAGCAACTCAGGATCATTGTCTCTGTAGACTTTGACTCAGGGCGATCTGTGATTCTCAGGGCCAAATTATCAGGACAAACTGACCCATCTGACCTCAGTGAAAGAAAAGTTTTAAAAATCACTGAACACATGTATCCCCCCCCATACACGTGTGAGACTCGTTAGTACCGGGACCAACACTTAGTTTAACATATAGTGATAGTGATAGTTTTTCTGAGTAATAGTGATAGTTTTTATGTGTACTGGTGATAGTTTTTTTTTCCATACCAGTGAAATTTCCGAAAATGGAAAAGCAAATTCCTACAACAAATTTTTTAAAAAAAAAGATGAACAACAGTAAAAAAGACGAACCTATGGCGGCGATTTTCAGCAGCGGTGAGTGTGGAGGCGTTTGCGATCGGTTGAGACGCGATTCGTGTGAAGAAAGAGCGGTCGCTTGAGAATCGATTAGGAAGACAGAGAGGGTAGTTTTCACGGCGACGAGTGAGATGAGAAGAAAGAGAGAGGCTCAAAATAAAAAATGAACTCAAATAGTATGTGACCGTTAATTTGTTGTGTATGAGTCATATTTGACCTCAGGTTCATAGCATGAATCAAGTCTATATAATTTTTTTTGTCAAAAACATGCGACACACATGGGAGCTAGGCTAGTGTGTGTCTATACATACATAATATACATAATATATATATATATATATATATATATATATATATATATAGACTCCAAATTAGTAAATTGTTATTAGACTTAACCCTACAAACCAACATTTGACAAATTCTTCAATCATAACATTTATTAATTTAATTAAATACAAATTTAATGTTACGATTAATCTTTAGTTAGACCCTTTAGAGGGAACCCGTCTAATTAATGAGGCGGTGGTTGATGTCGTCAGTAATTTTAATTAACGTACTTGATAAACACTGTAATAGTAATAGGTGTGGGCCAAAAAAATTTAAATCTCCTAATTATGAGATTAATATAATCGTGATGAGATCATAATAATAATGAGATAATGGAAAAAGAGGGCCGCGTCGAAACCTAACTTGTACGTACCAGCTACAAATAGATTCCATCCCTGCCGCCTTTCACACGGAGCGGCGCGGCGCGGCGCGGCTTCAGGTTTCAAAAAATGACAGCTTGGAATTGGATAATCTCGTGGCCGCCAGATTGAACGTTACGTACGATATTCTTGTGGTAGCCCATTTTCACGTGCATGCACCAAAAATCAAAATACACCATACTTAATTTTTTTTCTTCTTGAAATTAAAATGGACCATCGAGATTTTGGGAACAACGTATGGAGTACAAAAATGATAATAATAACTTCACGTAATTGATGAAACACATCAGTACGACAATTAGGAGTTGGAGGAATGGTATGAAAATAAAAGATCCGTCCATATTTGTTTGAACGTTTACTATAAATACAATATTTAATGTAAAATTAATTATTATTTTTTGAATTCCCTAATAGGTTCTAATTATATACAATATATATTAATGTTTGAATATGTTAATAAGAGTGAATTGTTTTAATTCAATTTTAAGGACAATGTATATTTATAAAATTTGCATAAATATCCAGCATAATCCCTCAACTAAAACACAAATATCAATTTTTCAGTACATGATAATAAAAAAATGCAATCTTACAATCCATATATATGTCTTAATTTAAACAATTCAGTTTTAATAGTTCAATCTTATTTAATCTTATCATAATTAATTCATCTAGTCATATGAAGCAAGCGAGGGGTGGATCGAGATTCAGTTATCCGATTGATCATATCACAATTCGAGATAGATAGTCAATTATTTGATTTCCATAGCTTGTATGAGTGATTGCTTGTACAAATGTTAGTAATGAATAATATATTATACTTGAAAAATTGATTTTGTTTTTATACGTCACCAAATTAATTTGGTTTAGTGGTGGATACACATCCATATTCAATCTAAACGTCTTTTAAAATTCAATCCCTCTACTTCAGTACTTATAATTTTAAAAAAAAATTATAAGCATTTTAGGGATGCAATTAAAATCGAGTGTGCTTCTTTGCTAGTTAAACTTGAACTGTCACTTAAAGAAAAAGAAAAATTGACTCTAAATCAGTTTCAACAAAAATAAAATTCATCCTTAACTAGCCAGAATTGTCAATGACTTATACATTTCAAAATTTTAAGTTGACAAATAAATTGAATAAAAGCAAATTGTCTATATATACATTTTCATAGACAAACAAATTATTTACGAGCAAATTGTCTACAAATGTGTTTTGCTAGAAAAATACAAATGTGTACATAGACAATTTGATCTTGTACTAAAATTTTAAAAATTATAAACAAGTTGTAGACAATTATCATAATTTAAGAATGAAATTATTTTTGTTAAATAAATTAATAGCCAATTTTTTATTTCTTTTGTAGTGGTATTAGCTACATAATTTTTTTTAAATGATAATTTTTTGGGTGAGGTAGGTCCTGATATATATTTATATTTATATGTTTTTTTTATCATCTATATATAAATGTATCTTTCATGCTAATATGCATTTCTAAACAACGTTAATTTTGACCTTTTAAAAAAAAATCAATTATATTTTTAAATTTCTTCTATCACCGGACACGTAAACATATTTTTTCGTTTCACTATCAATAGAAATCGCACCGCAACAGTAACACTACCATCACAAAAGAAGGATCGACCTCAAAATTTTAGGTACAGAAGCTCTATCCAATCGAGATATTTTTTAGCATTGAATTCTGAATATAATTATAGAATATAATATACTTAAAAGAAACTGACACCTCAGAAACTTTGAAATAATCTTTGACGCTGAGTTGGGAAGCTAAACGACACGTGAACCAATAGCTGCCGACCTATCCGATTTGGTTCAACGCTCTAGTTTATATGAATATTAAATTTCAGTAATTAATAAATGCACGTAAGCAAGCTAATCTATTAGCCGAGCCAATCCCACCGATAACGCCATACCTTCAGTTCCACGAACCATCATTAGCGTCACCTAATACCCTTGAGCAAACCCCAAATACGTGGAAAACGGCCCCACATTAATTAAATTAATTTTTAAGAACCCTTGAGTCCACTAAAATCTATTTCTTCCCCCAAGATATATATATATATATATATATATATATATCTCCCACCGTCTTTCACCAAATATTTCCACTCGCCAATATTTACAATTATACATACGTTAACATAATAAATCCAGGAAGATATACATAGACATCGGGGAAAGCAGATGCATTGTTTTTGTTTATTTCATTTCAGACAGAATTAATGGGAAATTGCATAAGGAAAAACAACTCAAACCTCAACGGAATGCAATTGATATTATGGATAAGACTGGGGCTATTTTATTTAATCAAAAGGGTCGGTTTAATAAGACCCCGGATCCATTTTGGGGGCCGGAAAACATGAATGCAAAACAAAAAGTGGTTTGGCAAAGGTTCATTACCGGCTGGAGGAGCGGATTTACAATTGAAGACGTTAAAAATAAATCGAAGATATACAGTTGGAAAGGCTGATGAAAGAAGCGGATATTGAGGGGCTACCGGTGCAGCAGGTTTTGGCCCAATTGATGAACACAAGCCATCACTTTGAGGCCACACATCAACAGCATGCCTGGAGGCCTGCTCTATATATAGCATACCGGATACAGGGTAATAAGGGATACCCGTAAAGAATACTTATCTAAGATTGGCAATTCAATCATTATGAGAGAAGCAATTCCAAATTAAATTCTTTAACGTAAAACCAACTCCAAAGCCTAACCTTTAATTTATCCACTATTTTATCAACCGAGAACAGTCCCGATCCTTTCTACCTTTCCAAATTAATCACACCACACATTGCCACATAACAATTGCCATGTGTTTCCCGATATTCCACTTTAAGAGACGACTTTGGGCGATGATATTAGGGAAAGAATGAAAATGCAAAACAGTAGAAACTTCTAGCTATCCAATTGAAACATTTCATCTATACCTCGAAAGAAATAATGCATTCGAAAAGTGAGCAATAACCTTGAGAGGGTTGGCTTTGTTCATACGAGCTTGAAATCTATTTCCTTCTCCTCATCCACTTGGGCAACATCTCGATTCTCTAAAAAGGTAGAATATGCTGCTTTTGTAATATAGCAGCCTTTGGAGGAGTCTGACCATCTCCACGAGTCATGAATACCAATTCTCAAAGTTGACCTGTTAATCAAAGAATAAAGTGCATTAAAATATTCATCTCAGATCAAATAGATTTTCTCCTCCATCTCCTCTTCCACCGCCAAACTCCCTCCTCCCACTCTCCCATCTCACCTACTCTAAGCTCTTTGTCTAAACTGACTCAATAGAGTCTCGGAAACTTTTGTCACCCACGAATCTTTCCAAAAACAAATCTCCCTCCCATCACCTACATAAAAAAATTGTCCAACTTATAAATTACTAATGTTATTTGCATATATAGTAATATTGTTTAGCATACACAAGTTTTATTGGAACCACTTTGTATTCCATAATTATGGATGGATGACACGTGGAATAATAAAAAATATTCAACGGACCACCATACCCTGGGTGCATGTGTTAAAATTTCAAAAGAGTAAAACAACAATTAAATACAAAAAGTGGAAAGGGGAATCGAAACGAGTTTTATTTAGCTTTTCATAGTAATACATTTTATAGATAAACTTAACATAATGTTATAACAATATATTTATGAAAGAGTATCTTATGTTGAATAAATATTAATTACATGTTATTGACATATTGTAATTAAGTTAATCAATTTTAACAATGCTGACACAAGATAGTAGATCCACGAGAGTGTATCAGGTCCAAATGTGTTCGCGAGATTTACAGGAAAAATAAACAGAGCGGATCCAGAATTTTGTTCCAAAGGGACGAAATTTTCTATTAAGTAAGAGCGATAAAATTTTAATATCTCAAAAAGGCGAAATAACAAAATTTTACAATTTTAAACATAAATATAAAAATTTCTACATAAATAGTACAAAATATTTAAATTTTAAGGGGGGCTATCGCCACCCGACGCCCCTCCCCTCACCCCATCAGATGTTGGAATATACTAACACGTAAACACGTAATACATGCGCAGCAGAAATAAATAGTTCACCAACAACGAACAGTTAATTGCATAAACGAGTACGAATAATCATAACGAGGAATCTTACAGTAATTCTATGCAATTTTCTCTACTATGGTATCCATGTAATCCCCACGTACGGACTTGCACAAATTTGTCAGCGTTGAATCTGAGACAGAATTTGCTAGGAAAATTCATATTCTAGATTTTATGGAGAAATTAGGTTTTCTTGTAGTTTTTAATGAATCCCTAGGATGTCTTGTATATAGGGGAAACCCATCTTAAAGATTAAGCAATCTTTATTAGGAAGATATTTCATAATCTTGCAAATCATATCTCTTAGATATGATTTCCCTAAATATATTTTCCTACAATAATATTCCATATATTATTTTGGGATTCCTATTTAATTAAATCTTATTTAATTAAACAGTAATAATAATTAATTCCAAATTAATATATTATTAATTAATTCTCAATAAATTAAATATTAAATCTAATTTAATACTTAATCAACCAACTATAATCCATACAAGGGAATTACTTGTTGTGTGACCCATATACCCTCATATATCGAACGATTAGTCAAACTAACGGTCTTAATTGAACCCTAGACAATAAATCAGACATTCTCAATATATGAGGTACGTTGCAAGAAACGTACAACTACATGTAACTATAATGTGGGCTATTGCGATATCTTCCTTTCATTCACGAATACTCAATTAGTCTTGAACATGATGAAGTGTCTATTCAAATAACATAATCATATTATTTCTAATCACTAATTGATCACTTATGTCATACTTGGCCACAAAGTCCAAGTTGACATGCATTGGCCAATGACTTTGATCCAATTATATATGATGAGAATATGAATATTCTCTCTAAATTCACTTTGAGGAATAAATCCTATTTTTGGCTCAACTACCACGCACATGCACTTCGTGATGAACTCAATCCAAGTCATATCTACCCATGAAAGGGTGCAAGCGTCGGTCATGGTCAAAGTTCATCACTCCACACATGTCGTGCGATCGCACACCAATCTCAATTACATCATCAATATCTCATTCTTGATGATCCTTGATCGAAGCTATTTTAGAATCATGCTTAAGTCATCTGAGTTCTCACGGTCTCAATGACAGCAGTGATTCATGGGAACACAGATAAGACCAAATGCAAACAATCAAACATAATATTCTAATAAGTGTAATGTCATACATTTAATATTAAATAAAATAATAATATTAAACCAATACTGAATATTATTTTAACATTACGTCCTTACATATGATTGTCTATAGGACACTAATACTAATATCAGATCCATCTCTGAGCTTCAAGAACACTGAAATTATTTTTTGGAAATCTCTTTTTAGTATATTAGTCACAGTCGAGCTTGACATGTCTGGATTAACATTCGTACATTTGAATGTCTTATAATCAATAAATATTGAATAACATCGCTCCAAGTGTAGTATACTATTATTGAACGGCAAAGTATATTGAAAATTTCTAGTTTACTGTATGACTTCATGTTAATAAAACGTTCAGTGCATTAGTTTGACTTTGACGAATTGCTTGAAAATGTTTAATGTAGTACTAATATTCAAAAGCCAATTATATTATATTAATATATTATTATACTAGCTACTTGAGGTAAAACGCAATAATCCTCAGTTTTCGAAGACAATTTCAAGTAATTGCAATGATGTGATCCAATATTTTTTTTATTTTTTTAAATAAGAACTGCTCATGGTACAATATCTAAAATCACATGGAAAGTCTAAAGAGTAAAAGTGTAATTAACTTTTACTCTCACTTATAGAGTTGCTATTCTCACTTATAAAGTTGTTACTCCACATTGTACACAAGCCAAAGTGGTTGTTAGTTAATTAGTTAGTTAGAAACGGTTACTTGTTATCCCCTTTATAAAGGGTTTATTAGATTAAGTTTCAATTCACTTTTCCAGTTCATTCCATTCATTCAGTTTGTAATTCATACGGCTATCAATAAAAGCTTTCCTCTTCATCTTGTATTCAAAATTGTTGATATGGTATCAGTTTTAAATTGGTAATGCCATCTTCGATCCTTTGCTTCCGCTTCTGATTTGAGTTTTACGCTCGTTTTGTTAGTTTATGATTTCTGAATCGATTTGATTCGGATTCCATCTGTGTATATTTTGATTTCAACGGTTTTTTGTTGAATTCCTGAGATTTCTTGAATCGCGCTTGCCATTTCGTTCGTATTTCGTTCAATTTCTTCTGGTTATTAGCTGCTTTCGATGGCGGTGAATGCTCCGAATGTGTCTCTTGACCCTGCGATCAATCCGCTTTCTCCATACTTTCTTCACCACAACGATAATCCCGCAATGTCTATTGTTCTTGAGCCTCTGGATGGGGCAAATTTCATCTAGTGGCGTCAATCAGTGGCCCGTGGTTTGAGCGTGAAGAACAAGCTCCGCTTGTGGATGGTTCACTTCCACTTCCAACCCCTGATGGTGATAGGGCGGTCTATGCAATTCACTAACAAGAAGAATCTCAAAAGATCCCTGGTTTTGCCCAATTATGTGATGCCTGATTCTGTGGCCATGTTAGCTAACAACTCTAGGTTCTATAAAGATAAAAAGAAGGGGTTGAAATGTTCTCACTGTTATGGGAATGGACATTCAGTGGATAGATGTTTTGAGTTGATAGGGTATCCCCCTGGTTGGAGGGTTCAAGGGGTGGAAAAGGGAAAGAAAGAGCTGCTAATGCCTTAGTTTCTTCCCCTGAGAAGGCTGTTGTAGGATCTAATCCTCTCATCACTCAAGAGTTTCTTGAGTAGCTCTTATCCTTAGCTAAACAAGCTCAGAAACCTGTTCATGGTCTATTCATTTTGTTGCTGGTGTGTTTACACATCCTACTGCACCTGTTAATCCTGATAATTATGCTACTCCAGGTATACAGTGAAGTACTTATTGTTTTCACTCTTTAGTTCATGATAAGTCCTTTACTTGGATTTTAGACACTGGGGCTACTGATCATATGGTGTCTAGTTTGGAATGTTTTACTACACCTCCAACACTAGCTAATATTAAGATCAGTTTACCAAATAATGTTATCTCTACAGAAACAATATGGGTACAGTTGTTCTTAATGAACATTTAACATTGTACAATATGTTGTATGTTCCAGATTTTGCATTCAATATGCTTTCTATTAGTCACTTGACTAGGTACTCTAATTGTACAGTTATCTTTGTGGCTTCAAGTTGTGTATTACAGGACAAGGACTCCCTCAAGGTGATTAGTTCTCCTAAGCAGCATGGGGGCTTGTATCTGCTCAGAGTACTCATTTGTCAATCCTGTTGCTTCTGCAAAATCTGGTACTTTCAATCTTTGGCATAATAGATAGACTAGGGCATATATCCCCTGATAGATTGTTGCAAATAAAAGGTTTAGGTTTGTCTTCTACTGATGTTCATAATCACTATAACATTTGTCCTCTTGCTAAACAAAAGAAGAAGCCTTTTCCTGTTAGTGTTTTTAGTTCAAATGCTTGTTTTGATCTCATTTACTGTGATATCTGGGGGCCTTTTTCTATAGCTTCTTATTCTGGTGTTAAGTTTTTCCTTACAATTGTTGATGATTTCTCTAGATATACTTGGATTTATTTTCTTAAATCAAATTCTGATGTGAAAGCTTCTCTTGAAAATTTATATAACATGATTTTAACTCAATTTCAAAAGAAGATAAAAGTTTTAAGAAGTGATAATGGTGTTGAATTCTTATTATATGATTTCTATCACACTTTAGGGATTTTATTCATCAAACATCATGTGTGGAAACCCCACAACAGAATGGTTTAGTAGAAAGGAAGCATCAACATTTGTTGCAAGTTACTAGAGCCTTACTTTTCCAATCTTCATTGCCTATATATACTGGAGTGATTGCATATTAGTTGTTGCTTATTTTATTAATAGGATGCCTTCTATGGTTATTAAGGGTTTATCTCCTTTTGAAAAATTATATGGAAGGTTGCCTAATTACTATTTCTTGAAAAATTTTGGTTGTTTGTGTTTTGCTAATACATTATCTGAAAACAGAACAAAATTTGATCCTAGAGCAGTAAAGTGTGTGTTTCTAGATTATCCTTTTGGGACAAAAGGGTATAAGTTAATTGATTTGTCATCTGGAAGAATGTTTATTTCTAGAAATGTCATTTTTTTTAAAGATATCTTTCCTTATGCTAATAAAAAAGGTGCTAATGATTTTGTTCAAAAGTTGATTGCTAGAGAATCTTTTATAATTTTGATGCACAATCTGAGGATGATACTTGTCCTCAATCTACTCATGGTCATGATATTTCTACTTCTGGTTCAATTGATAATGATGTTCTTCATCAAAATGTTCTTGATAAACTTGCTGATTCTGTACACAGTCCTGATTCTCATAGACAGGCTATTGAACCTGATGTTATATCTCATAGACAGGCTATTGAACCTGATGTTATATCTCATAGACAGACTATTGAAGATGTTGATCATGTGAGAAGATCTTCTAGATCTAGGTCTCAACCTGCTTATCTGCAAATCTATGAGACTTCTTTACCAAATTATTTGAAACATGATACTTCTGTGGCTAACATGATAGTTCCTACTGGAAAACTATATGATATTTCTAACTACTTAGCAATTGATAGATAATCTCATGGTCACAAAATATTCACTGTTTCTATTTCTCAAGATCAAGAACCAAAAACCTATAATCAAGTTAAAGACAATTCTATTTGGCAACAAGCCATGAAGGCTGAGTTAGATGCTCTAGAGAGAACTAAGACATGGTCCTTAGTTCCTTACCACCAAATAGAGATTGTATTGGCTACAAGTGGGTAATAAAATATAAAAAAGATGGTTCTATAGAGAGAGATAAAGCAAGATTAGTTGCAAAGGGGTACACTCAACAAGAGGGTGTTGACTACTTTGACACTTTTAGTCCTGTTGCAAAGGTCACTACCGTGAGAATTCTACTTTCTGTTGCTATAGCTAGAAATTAGTTTATTCATCAACTTGATGTGAACAATGCCTTTTTACATGGTGATTTAAGTGAAGAAATTTTCATGATTCCATCTCCTGGATACTGTGATGCAAATGAATCAAGGGTTTGCAAACTAAACAAAAGTTTTTATGGTCTTAAACAAGCTTCAAAGCAGTGGTTTACTAAACTTTCTGAGTCATTATAAGAAATTTGATACATTAAATCAAAAGCTGATAATTCCCTGTTTTCAAAGCAAACTGATATTTCTTTGACTATTATTATGTGTTATGTTGATGATCTCATTGTCACTGGAGATTCATTGAGTGAAATTATGCATGTCAAGCCTTATTTGCATGAGAAATTCACCATTATGGATTTAGGTGTTCTAAAATACATGCTTGGTATTGAAGTAGCAAGATCGGAGAAAGGTCTCACATATGTCAAAGAAAGTATACTTTAGACCTTCTTACTGATTTTGGCAACTTAGGCAGTAAGCCATGCAGTACACCAATGGAATCCAAACTTCAACTTGTTCATGCTGATAAAAACAACACAACATATCCTAAACTTTATAGAAGGATTGTTGGAAAATTGTTCTATTTGACAATAACCAGTCCTGATATTTCTTATGTCGTCCAATTTCTATCACAATTCATGAGTAATCCATCAAAAGAAAACATGACTGCTGTCCACAGGGTGTTAAGGTATTTGAAAGGTACTCCAGGTTTGGGTATCTTTTATTCTGCTTCTAATGATTTTAAATTACACTCCTATACTGACAGTGATTGGACTAGAATCTAGAAACTAGAAAGAGTGTAACATGTTATGCAATATACTTGGGAAACTCATTAATCTCTTGGAAGTCCAAGAAACAAAACACAGTGAGCAGATCTTTAGCTGAAGCTGAATATAGAGCAATGTCAACAACATCTTGTGAAATCCAGTGGATCATTTACATCCTGAAAGATTTAAGGGTACCAGTAGAACTACCATCTTCATTGTATACATGACAGCAAATATGTGTTCCAGATGGCCCTAAACCCAAGTTTACATGACAAGAGCAAACATATATCCATTGATTATCATTTTACAAGAGACAATATCATGAGGGGAGTTCTCAACATCATTCACATCCCTATAGAAGAAAATCTGGTAGACATGCTCACCAAACCTCTTATTCCTACTACTTTCAACACTTTCAAATCCAAAATGAGACTTCTCAATATTCACTCTCATTTGGGGGGGGGGTCTAAAGAGAGAAAGTGTTATTAACTTTTACTCTCATTTATAGAGTTGTTATTCTCACTTATAAAGTTGTTACTTAGGCTTGGCAACGGGGCGGGGCCGGGACGGGAATTGAACCATTCGGGAATAAACCATTCGGGGAATTTCATCCCCCAGGAGATTCGAGAAATCCCCGCCTTTTTTTTTTTTTAAGGAGCTTAATCCATATTTTTAGGTGTATTTACATAAATAATGCTATAAATAATTACCGGATTACACATTTTGTTCCTTACTCTTTCATGTAATCACATTCCACCATCCTTTCAAATCAAATCGATTTTTGTTGTTAAATGCCCTCTTCTCTGAATTTATCTTCAATCTTCTATACCTACTTATCTCACCCCCACGAATAAATTATGATTGAAGAAGAGTTTTTCCTGATCTTTGTGAATTGTGATGGTTAAATTGTTCCTGATTTTCAGGTAAATTAGATCAATTTTCTGGGAATTCTTCGATGCGTTCGTAGATATGCTAATACTTGCCCTAATTGTGTTTTTCCTCGGCGAATAAATTGTAAATTGTAATACATATTATATATATATATATATATATATATATATTTATATTTACATATATAATTATATCTATTAATTTAAATAATAAAAAATTGGGGCCCCGCCGGGGAACGGGGCGGGGAATACTATCTCCGGCCTGCCTTCGGGGGAAAAAAATCCCCATCCCCACCCGCGGGGATTCTCTACCCCGTTCGGGGCGGTTCCCCGCAGAGAATGGGGATTCCGCCCACTGCCAAGCCTATTGTTACTCGACATTGTACACAAGCCAAAGTGGTTGTTAGTTAGTTAGAAGCGGTTACTTGTTATCCCCTTTATAAAGGGTTCTTTAGATTAGGTTTCAATTCACTTTTCCAATTCATTCAGTTTGTAATTCATACGATTATCAGTAAAAGCTTTTCTCTTTCATCTTATATTCAAGATTGTTGATAGAAAGTGAAATAGGTTAGCTCTATGTATGACAAATTTAAGGACATTTTTGAAATATTCAAAGCATGACATGCACTCTTTTTACTCTCTATTTCTTATATTAATTATTTTTTATAACTTGTACTGTTAAATAACATATTAATATTTTACCCGAGCGATACTCGACATGTCTCATTTACTATATTATATATAAATTATGAATTTATAGAGCTCCAATCTAATTTTAGAAATATGACCCAAATATCACGTAAAGATTCATCTCACGTATGAGATAGTTTCACACAATTGTCTTTTAATATAATAATCCTATACACAATTTATTTTTCTTATTTATGTACATTAATATTTGATTGACAATTCATTAAATATAAGATGAGGTTTAGTGTGTTAAAACTTTAATTATTTTTAAAACTTATATGTAATATTTGTCGACATCAATAGCATTGTTAGCTTGTAATAAGACATTTTATGATATAATTAGAGTGAATTAAGTAAAATATTTGAAGAAGAATAGAAATTTGAAGCTTAATTAAAAAAAGTATTTGACTTAAATTTACTTTAAAAAAATTCATCTAAAAACCAATTATTTAATAAAATAGATAGCAAAATACCAATCACGCTAGTTAAATAATACCATATAATGAGAATAATAATTATAAAATTAATCAATGAAATTTAAAAAAGATGTGCTACTTTAAAGTTATTAAGTTGATTAGAAAATTTTATATTGAGATTTTTCTCAAGTTAATGATTTATCAGTGTTGTAAAATTAAAATATATCTATTCAATTTTATACAAAGTAATTAAATAAGATTATTAAAAAAAATTAAAACATATTCGAATCAAATAGTAGTTTAGTTAATTAGTCAGAGAACGTGAAAAGAAAGAGAATATATAGCGTCATAAATATGGATGAACAATTATAAAAAGTGAAAAAAGTGTTAGAAAAATAGAAAAATAATTATTGTGAAGAGGAGAGAGTGAGACTGATAAAAAAAAAGAGAGAAGAGAGGGAGAGTGAAGAAAAAAGAGGAGAGAGAGTGGAGAAAATATTGTGAAGAGGAGAGAGGGAGAGTGGAGAATAAAGAGGAGAGATAGTGGAGAAAATGTTGTGAAGAGGAGAGAGAGACCGATCACAAATAAGAGGAGAGAGAGAGTGAAGAAAAGAGAGGAGAGAGGGAGAGTGGAGAAAAAAGAGAGAGAAAGTGGAAAAAGTGGAGAAAAGTTTTGCTGGGAACAAGTTTTTTTTATATGTATAGATTCACATGGTTGCAATGTAGCATGGGGTATAAAGTAGCACTAGATTGCAATGTATTACAAGGGTCTTGGTTTTGTAAACTATGCATTTAATTGAATATTTAATTTTTAATATAAAATTGTATAATGTGAAACACAAATTTGTTAAAAAGTGGGAGAAAAGACAAATGTTGAAACTAATGGTCTTAATTGAAACAAAAGTTCAAATTAAGAAGAAGAAAAAAAAACTATGTGTGTCACTATTGTTGGTCCTCCTTTCAAACGAAGTCTTACATGTAAATGGGGGTGTCTATCCAAATAAGAATACGTGTTAATTGATTTTTCAAACTTTTACAAAAAAAGTTGAAAAATCGCCAAATGACTTTGATCGGGTTGTCAAGAGAATATATTCTAGAAGATTTAACAAATTACTCGAAGTTAAAAGTCTCGTGATGAAGACAATAACATGGAAGGGTGCGACTTTGGTTATGGTTAAAGTTCATAAGCCACACAACCGATCCGAGATTTTAAAGAGAGTCCAAATAAGCTTGGAGTAGATAACTATATTCTTGGAACTACATCAAACGATTTTCGGATGAGTTAGGTCTAAGGTATTTTGATCCAACTATCTATACTAGATCTTATCTAGTGTGCGTAATGTGTAGGCCCTAGGTTTATAATATCCATTTTATTTTTGAAAATCTTTATCACTATAAGAACAAAGCAAAAATCAATTGGTTAAACACCATATATTTAATATTAAATAAATAATAATATTAAACCAACAATGAAAACTTAATATTATGTCCATACAAATGATTGATTGATTTAAAATCATGTAATATCAAAAAACTCAAAACTAGTCATTAAATATGCATATTTTTAGTGAAAATTTTAGTATCACTTCAATTTATAAATAATCTTTTAGATATTAATTGTCATATTAATTGATAATTTAATCATGAAATACACACACACACACACACACATATATATATATATATATATATATATATATAATATAACTAATACATATATTAGTTAAAATAAATTTTAATAAATTATAGTGGTTCAGAGGCAAAGCTCCTACATCAACTCTCCTTTGATCCTAATATGAGAAATTCCTTAAACATCATTACTACTATATTTTTTAAGCTTAAAACAAAAACAAGACTTTTTTAAAAAAAAATTCACCCATTCAAATTACTAACAATTTACAAAAAAAAACTATGAGTTTCCAAAAATTTAAATTGTTGATGAAACTACATTGATGTTTGACTTTACTAACTCAACACACACAAGCTATGATGTTGACGATCTAGGTTCAAGCAAAGGTTCCACAAACTTCAAGAACTAACTAGATCTTCTCTAGAGTTTTTAAATTTGAACTACACTAGATCCTTCAAGGAGGCTTACTCTCGAACTTTACAACTCTCACTTTCCAACAATCACACTCTCAAACTACCTAAACAATAGGGTTTGGGTTTGGTTGGTTTCCAACTAATGTGAAATATCCTTTTATAATTTAGAACAGATGCAAAGGCTAAGATATCTCTTACTAAGCTTTGGATATTTTGCAGATTCTAGGCAATTTTATTGATAAGTGAGCTCTATCAAGGATCCTTTGAATTACTTTTGATTAAACACTTGGGAAATCTTAGGGTTTTCGAGTGCTTCAAATGTAAGAATCTGAATGAGCGATGGAATATCCAGTTGTTTGATTTCCTTGATGGTAACCTTGAAACCAAAGATGAGGGTGAAGGTCAACGAGGTATTTATAGGCAACTTACCAAGGTTACTCTTGAAAAACTATCCATTGGAAGAGATAGGATCAATGGTTTCCTTATTTGGTTAGTGATAAACGACTATTTTAGGGTTTGAATATGCCCTTGCATGGTTTGGGTAATATGTAACCAATGTAGCCAATCACTAAGTTTTTGTAGATCTGGAACTCCAATGTGCCACTTCAGATTTTGAGTGTCTAAGCGCTTCGATGCAAAAAATTTGAAGTACATCGTTGTCAAAATCTCTCTCATTGGTTCTATGAGATGACAACCGAGAAGGATGACAAAGCCGATAGAGACAAACAAAACGGCACTTTGAGGTCAATTTCTCATTGAATGAGACAACCTTATGAAAAAGAATAGCAAGCTCAAACAACATTCAACCAAAGATTTTAGTTCTTTTTGAAAAGAAAGGTAATACATTCCAACCAAGGAAAATTGGGAATTTGGACAACATTTATTTCTCATAAATGTATAATAATGAATTTCTAATACTTTGCTTAAACGAAATTGAACTTCAATGCTACTTTATTTGTCCTCATGAAGAACAAAATAGATAATCTAGACTATGATGTCTTCAAGTCTTCATTTTGATGTTGCCGATCCGAGTCTTAGATGAAGATTGTTGATCTGCTTTTTTAATGGTTTAATTAATGACTCACAGAATAGTGTTCGGGTTTAAAGATTTGTTTGATAAATGGGATCTATTCTAAAGTCTATGACTAAGGAAAATGATGACTTAAGAGACTCACTAACATAAAGAAGTCTCAAGAAAGGATGTCTAAACTAAAGGAAGATTTGTGTTTTAAGAAATATGCGGAGAGAAAGTTGAAAGATGCTTTGATGGTTGTGACTATCCTATAAACTTTTCGGAAAGAGCCGGAGAAAAGACAAATCAATTGGAAACAAAAGTTCAAATTAAGAAGAAGAAAAAGAACTATACATTTTTGCGAGATTTTCTTACTGGGGAGAGAACTAACTATATTGAAACCTATTTTCTAATCTACCTTAGATCATTCTGAACATGTCATACTCAGGGGTTTTGAGATCTAATCAAAAATTTTATCTTTTATTAAATTCATCTCCCAACAACTATTGTTCTGGTCATGGTCATATTCATCCATATTGTGATAAATTGGAAGTGGACATGAAGGTGTTACATAATGAGATATATAATGCAATGCGTAAAGCAAATAAAGACAAATTTGGTTCAGAGGCAAAGTCACAATGTGCTAGAAAACCTGAATGAGTACTTTCTTAAGAAACAAGATGTGACTTGTAATGTTGTGTATACATCTCTGAAAGCATGTGTGTCTGGTTTATGGTACTTTGATAGTGGTTGTTCTAGGCACATGACTGGTTAAGTGAATTTCCTTTCTAATTATGAAGATTTTGATGGAGGAAATGTCACTTATGGTGGTGGTTCAAAAGGAAAGATTGTTGGGAAAGGTACTACCAAGGTTACTTTTGAAAAAACTATTGAAAAAGCTCAATGTTGAAGGATTTCCTAACTTGTCTAATGTCTTACATGTTGAAGGTTTGCTTGCTAATTTTTTTAGTATAAGTCAACTATGTGATGACAATTTGCATGTCAAGTTTGATAAGAATTCTTGTTATGTTCTGAATAATGAAAATGGGTGTCTTATGACTGGTAATAGGTCAATTGATAATTGTTATCTTATTGGAACTAACAATGTTTGCAATATTGCAAAAAATGCTGAAGAAGTTTTATGGCATCAAAAACTTGAACATGTTAATTATTTCTGAAGGAATATCTAATCTACCTTAAACTTGTGAAGATAGGTCTTATCTTTTATAAGAGGTTTGCCAACAAAGCGGTCATGGTCATAATATAGGAGAAATCATAATTTGTGGTTCTGCCGAAAAGGTAAACAGATGTTGTGTATACATCTCTTGAAAGCAGTGTCACACAAGATGTTGTCACATTGTTCATTGTTGAAGGTTTGCTTGCTAATCTTTTTTAGTATAAGTCAACTATGTGATGTAATTTTTGAGTTTGCTACATATGGATCTTATGGGTCCTATGGAAAGGTCAATTGATAAAGTCTTGGGAATAACATAGCAATATTGCAAAAATCTTTGAAAAATGGCATCAAAAAGAAGATGTTAATTGAATATCCGTAAACTTGTGAAGATAGGGTCGCCAAAGCATATTGAGATGGTTCTTTTAAAGGTAAACAGATCTTTGGGCGGAAATTCTATGGGAAATTCAAAGGATGTTACACCTAATGCCACGGAAATTCGAAATTCAAAGGATGGGACAATATTCTCTCCGGGACAATATTCTCTGAAAATCCAAAAATAGAAAGTTCAGAAGGCAATTCTCAATACACTCATGAGAAGGTACCTGCTTCCAGAATCATGAAAAGCCATCCTTCAAACCAAATCATTGGTGATTCTTCTGTTGGTGTACAAACTAGAAGAAGGGTAAGCTCAAAAGATGTGGTAAGATCTGTTTGTATGTCTTTTATATGCAACATGGTTAATTCTGAATGTTTTCATTCTGTAATTGAGCCTAAGAATATCAAAGAAGCCTTAAGTGATGAAAATTGGATAAATGTTATGCATGAAGAACTTAATCAGTTTGAAAGGAATGATGTTTGGACACTAGTTCCAAGACCTAGTAACACTAATGTTATTGGAACCAAGTGGATTTTTAAGAACAAAACTGATGAGTCTTGAAACATAGTAAGGAATAAGGCTAGATTGGTTGCCCAAAGGATACACTCAAGTTGAGGGTATGGATTTTGATGAAACATTTGCACCTGTAGCTGGGATTGAATCTATTAGATTGTTATTGACTATTGCATGTTTTATCAATATCAAATTGCATCAAATGGATGTAAAGGTTGTATTTTTGAATGGTATCTTGAATGAAGAAGCTTATGCTGAACAACCCTTAGGATTTGAAGATCCTCATTATCCTGATCATGTTTATAAGCTTAAGAAAGCTTTGTATGGCTTGAAACAAGCTCCTAGAGCTTGGTATGGCAGATTAACTGACTTTCTTTTGCAGTTTGGTTTTGTTAGAGGAGAAGCAGACAAGACTCTATTCATTAAACAGGTTAATGAAGGATTGATGATTGCACAAATATATGTTGATGACATAATATTTGGAGCAACATCAGACAAGATGTTGAATGAATTTGTTGAGGCAATGTCATCTACATTTGAGAAGAGCATGGTTGGAGACTTGAATTACTTTTTAGGTCTGCAGATCAAGCAAAAAAGATGATGGAATCTTCATTTGCCAAAGCAAATATGCAAAGAATCTGGTTAAAAGATTTGGTCTTGAGAACTCGAAGCATATGAAAACACCTAGGGGATCAACTCAGAAGTTGAACAAAGACAGTGCTATGGTCAAGATGTTGATCACACACTCTACAGATCCATGATATGTAGTCTTCTTTATCTTACCTCTAGTAGACCTGACATTATGTATAGTGTTTGTGTTTGTGCTAGGTACCAAGCTAATCCAAAGGAATCTCACATGAATGTTGTGAAGAGGATTATCAGATATGTTGTTGGAACAACAGATCTTGGTATATGGTATACAAAGAACACAAGCAGTGTATTGACTGAATATAGTGATGTTGATTGGGCTGGAGACATTGATGATAGGAAAAGCACAAGTGGTAGATGCTTTTACATGGGTAACAATTTGATTTCCTAGCATAGTAAGAAACAAAATTGTGTTTCACAATCTACAGCAGAATTTGAATACATTACTGCTGGTAGTTGTTGTACACAACTTTTGTGGTTGAAAAAGATGTTTGATGACTATAGACTTGAGAATGATATTCTGACTGTGTTTTGTGATAATACTAGTGCTATTAACATTTCTAAAAACCCAGTACAACATTCTCTTACCAAGCACATAAGTATAAGACATCATTTCATAAGAGACCTTGTAGAAAAGGAAATTGTGAAGTTAGAGTATGTTCCCACTGATAATCAACTTGCTGATATTTTTACTAAAGCCCTGGATCATGAGAGGTTTTCCTTTCTAAGGAAATCTCTTGGTTTGTGTACTATCTGAGTTCTGTAGGGTGGATGTTGCAACAAATGTGTCAACATTTGAAGCAACATCAGGTTTGATTTTTTTAGCACTTGGTTGATTTTAAATGAGTTTTTGAGTAAAATTCTTATTGAGTCAAGTCATTGTGATTTTCTGGACACACACTTCTTAAATGCACAAAAGAAAAGAAAAGATACACACATTGGATGTAATCTCTCACTGAGTAACTATGGAGCACGGAGTTCGCTACTACGATGTCTTCTTTTCAAAAGGTGATTGATATAACATCAATTTGCTCATAATCCACTGAGTAACTATGGTGGCACGTGAGTTCGCTACTACGATGTTCTCTTTTCAAAAGGTGGATCAATATGAGTTAGGTGTTTAAAAAGAAAAGAAAAGATGAAAAGTGCAACATTGACTGAGTAAATCAGGCAAAATAAATGTTGAAGTGTGTGTGTGTCGTTCTTGTTTACAACATTGACTTGATTTTACTGATTTTTACTTGGATAATTATTTAATTGTGATTATTTGATTAAATTGATTATTTAATACAAAAATTAGCCACACTTTATTAAATTTCAGGTATTGTACATTGTTTTATTTTTTTTTTTGGGCATTTTTGTTTTTGTAAAAATTGGCAGAAATCGTGTGGTTTGGATATTGGAAGTAGTGAGAGTGATGGTTTCATCACATTGCACCCCATGATCTCCATTTCTAGAACATTCACTTTGTGGGATCATGGCTTGTAACATGCTGATTTTGGATTTTATTTAAGGATTGAATGGGTGTTGGTTTTTATACTGAAAACTTGTTTTGAGTTTTGCGTACTGAAGTTTGAAGAAGTTGAGGTATTACTGGTTTTGTCATAAAGTATTAGTTGGAATTGAATTTCTTAATTCTATTTGTCACTAACTCTTTTTGATATATATAGCAAAATGGCTGGAAATCAAAACACTTCACCAAACACGCCTTCAAACCCTTCCTCACCAAACCCTGAAATCGTGAACCCGCTTGATCTTCTTGTATCAATGGCGACTTTGATCGATTCACCCAATGCCACACCTACTGCTGAATCATCCAACCCAACACTCCAAGAAACTCTAAAGCCAGAACCAATTTTGGTTGCATTCCCTGAAATCGAACATCCGCTAAATGTGAGTGAGGCGATCATTTCGCTTCAACGCTCTGAAACTCCTTCGACGATCATGTTTGGAGAATTCTTATTGAACATTCTACCATTCTCGAATGTCTCATCCTCGAACCCTTCTCGTGGTGTTTTCCCAGATAATTTCACTGTTGGGGCCGAAAATTCAAAACCTACTGCTAAAAATGTTGAGCCCGCGCAACCCGATGCTCAAGCTAATGTTGAGATGGAAGATATTTCCATGGGGGAGCCCATTGAGAAGGCTAAGGCTGACATTACTGCTGCTGGTCCTTCCTCCAAGAAGCCGAAGAGGAAGAGAAGCCCTGTGAAACCAAGGAGAAGGTCGAACCGCTACAAGCCCAGGGTTGACTACTCTGAGATAAAGAGGGGTAAGATTTTTGATTTGGGTCAAGCCTCAAGGCCAATTGTTGTGTCTGATTCATCTGAATCAGAAAAGAATTTGAAAGAGGCTGAGGAAAGTGAGAAATCTACTAAGGAAGTTGAGCACTCTGTTGAGAAGAGTGTTGATGAGGAAAGTGATAAATCAATTGCTGAAGAAACTGAACCAAGTGAAGCATCTGAGCTTGCGGCTGATGTTGATGATGATGATGATGGGACTGCTAATGCTCATGCTGATTTAGAGAGTTCTGATGAAATCATTCCTCTTGCTGAATTGCTGGCTAGGAATGAGAGAAGAACCAAATTCAGAAATGATCTTAAAGCTGCTACAAATGTTAGAACTGAGTTGAGAACAAAGAGGAGGCATGAACCTGTTGCTGACTCTGATGTTGATGAAGATGTTGAGCAAGGTGCTACAACACCATCAGGTGAACTAGATGACTCTGATGATCCTGATGAATCAGATTCAAGTAGTTCAGGTAACACATCTTCTGAACCTGATGATGATGAAAGTGATGATGAATATCATGGTATTTCTAGTCTTAAGTTTGCTATTATGAGAAGGAGACTTTTATTGTCTGAGAGGAGGATAAGAGTTTATGAATTTGATAAGCAAAATTTGATTCAATTCTTTGAGGAAAAGAATCTTTTGCATAATGTACAGTTTGCTTCACCTTTCTTTGACACTTGGGTATATGAATTCTATTGCAATTTGAAGAAAGGAACTGGTAGAAGGACCTCTAGGAGATATGAGAATGTGAGGTTTAGATGTCATAATGTAGGCTTCAATCTGGTGTGATAAATGCCTTCTTGAGAACACCTGATGTAGATGAAGAAGATGTCCCTCATTTGAATGAAATTGTGACTGCTATTACTGGTGGAATGGTTAGAAGATGGACAACAAAAGTTTTGTCATCCAAGTTGACAAATCTATTTTCAGTTGTTCACAAATTTGTTGTGTACAACTGGTTGCCAACTACCAACACTACCAAGATCACTGAAGCTCAAGCTATCCTGATGTATAGGATAGTGGTCATGAATAATTTCAATCTGGGAAGAACAATCTTTGATCATGCTATGAAATGTGCAGGTGGTAAGAAAAGTGTTTTACCATATCCATGTATGATCTTTGCTCTGCTGGACAGGTTAGACATTGCTAGGGAACCTGTTGAAAGTCTTGGTAGGATGATTCCTGATTTAGGAATCTCCAAAGTTCTGTTGAGAGGAAAACGGGGTTAGAGACTTACCATACAGGAGGCCAAATGCAGAGGGAGATGAAGTTGAGCCTGAGGTTGTTGAACCTGCAGTTCAAAATCCGGATGATGCACCAAATACTGGCAAAAATAATGGTGACACTAATTTGAGAAACTCTCCAATTCAGTCTCTTACTATTCACAGGGATTTCATACTTCAGCAAATTGAGAGTTTGCAGGATCAGATTGTTGAGCTGAATGTTATGAAAAGCTTTTGGGAGAGGTTGTTTTCTGCTCCACCAGGAGGAGTAGCACCTGATGCTCTTGAAGTTGATGCTGATGTTCCTACTACTAAAGAAGTTCCTGAGGTTGTTCCAGGTTTTGTGCATGAAGAAGATGAGCCAGATCCTCCGGTTGAACAAGCTGCTGAATAAGGTGATGATGATGATGAAGTTGACATTGATGATATCATAAAAGAAATCTATGGTGATCTCCCATGATGGTTGAATGGGGAAGTTTGATTTGAGATCATGAAGATAGGGTGTTGGTCCCGAAAAATACCGAGTTAAAACCCGAAATATCTCAATGGGAGGTGACTTTAATTTTTTTTTAATGTGTGTTATGCAGATTTGCTAAAGTATGTATAACAGTTAATATGAAAGCAAATAAGAACACAAGTATTTTTATAGTGGTTCGGAGTCCAACTCCTACATCCACTCTTCCCTTCATGGGGCACCAACTAAATCAACATATGTTTAATGAGTTCTCACTCAACGGGACTTATCTCCCTCACGGGATCGCCTATAGATGTTTAATGAGTTCTCACTCTCAAGTGACTTATCTCCCTCATGGGATTGCCTATAGATGTTTAATGAGTTCTCACTCTCACGGTACTTATCTCCCTCACGGGATTGCCTACCTAACTACCTTACTTAACCACTAATTCTTTCTCAAGAAAGGGTTTGGGTTTGGTGTTATTTCCAACTAGGTGAGATTTTCCCTTACACTGTTTTAACCTTTAAGCTAAGGTTGGGAAAATCTCTCTAAGCTTATGATATGGTAAAAAATGCTTAGATATAATGAAGAACACTTTTGGGTAAATCTGGATATTTAATGTTCTGTGTTCTTGAATGGAGATGCTTGAATATTTGGCTTTAATCTTCACTTTGCAGCATCCTCCATTCTCTTCTTTTGAAGATAGTGCAATGTATTTATAGTGTGGATTTGAATATTACCGAGTAAATTCAAATCCATACTAATATTCTTCCAGCTTTTCTTTATCCTTTTGCACTATTGCTTGCAGCTTTATGTCACATCCATATATATGTTGTCATCTTCTCATTGGCTAGCTTTTTGTGTGTCTAACGGATCTGATCAGCTAGCCTGATTTCTGGTCTACTGATTTCACTGTTCATCTTTGTTGATTTCACTGTTCATCTTTGCTGATTTCACTATTCATCTTTTCTGATCTCAATTTTCTGATCTCAGTTTTCTGATCTCAGTTTTCTAATCACAGTTTTCTGATCTCAGTTTACACGAAATCATTAGTCTCTTCTTATCTTGATGAGTTCCCCCTCAACTTGTTACCTGTAAAATAAAACTAAGTCTAGAAACACAAGCTTTCTATACAACTTAGCTTGTCCTATTACAAGGTGTTTTGACATAATAATCAAAACTAAAATTATCCCAACATAGGGGGAGTTAAGAACAAGTTGAGAGGGAGCATGTGCAGGACTTGATGATGCTGCAGATGATTGTTTCAGTTTGATCACCTCCAACTCTCTTTGTTTGTCCTTCCTTATTCGTATGATCTTATTTATGTTTTTACATGTTATTTACTAAACCCTATTCATTTGGTTATGTAATTATTGAACAATAGTTGGTAGGTTTGCTTGTTTATGTTTATGAATATTAGTGTTGATGCTCTGATATTCTGATTTTGAGTATTGATGATTAGTATGTTTTGATTGTCATATTCTGTTTTTAGGTTAAGATGTTTTTTGTATCTTTGCTCTGATATCCTTGTTTTCATTGCTTTGATAATCTTACCTTGTGTTTTGAAAAAAGAGTAATTTGTGTAGATTGTTCAGAATGATCTGTTAACTTTCTTCCTGACAGCTCTACTCTATTTCCTTGTTGATTGGTGGAAATATGTTCAAGTGGGCAAAGTCTTATATGTAACTGGTGCACGAATTTAGGATCCGTGCACTCACCCCGACCCTACCCAGTAACTTAAATTCGGGTTAAATATATTATTCTCTTTTCATAAAAAAAATCCTGTAGAATCCCTCACGCTCACTTTCTCCGTCCTCTTTCACACCACCAATTTTTGCCCTTTTCTTCTTCCTCTTTCACACCGCCAGATTTTACCCCTTTCTTTTTCATTCCAATCGATGAAATCATTCCCGTTTTCGAATACGGTTTTGCTGGAATTTCTGGTAAGAATTTTTCTTTTTTGCGTTTTTGTTCTCTTCTTTTTATTCTTCCTGTTGGGAGATGGATTTAATAAAGATTTTGATTAGATCCCAAAATCCCTGAGTATGACATGTATCAGGACATCTTGATAGAATAGAATCAGGATCAGGTTTTAATAAATAGTAGGGATTAGGATTATCTGCACCATGTATAGTCAGCAGATATAGATCGGGGAATTTTAGTATACTGAAGACTCTGAAGAATCAGAAGTATCCTGAAGACTCGGAAGAATCCTGAGGATTGAAAATTCTTGAAGACCCAAAGATCCTGAAGACTGTTTATGTACTAAAGGACCCTGAACCACTATCTTAATAAAATAGTGTTATGTTCATTCCTAGTACAAACAAATAGAATGTTAGACGTTTGTGGACATTAAGGAACATATCAGATCAGAAAGAGCAAAGAGCCGTCTGTTTGTCTCTGCTGAAAGAAAGATCTCGACCAATGAAGAGGCAACAACAATGTACTGTACTGACACTGAAAGCGACATCTCACAGAGAAATGTCAGGTCTGATATCTTCCAGTTCACAGATATTGGTGATTGGCTACATGGCTGCATATTTCCTAAAACATGCAAGGGTATGTTCAAACCACAAAATAGTCGTTCATCAATAACCAGAAGAGGAAACTCTTGATGCTATCTCTTCCAACGGATAGTTTTTCAAAAGAGTGACCTTGGAGAAGTTGACTATAAATACCAGTGACCTTCACCATTGAGAGGTTACGGGAAATTTCAGCAACTCAAGAGCTCATTCGTATTCTTGCAAATTGAAGCACTCGAAAACCCTAGAATTTCCCAAGTGTTTCACATTGGAGAGAGCTCATTCACTAAGCCTAGATTTGATAGAAATATCCAAAGCTTAGTAGAGATATCCTAACCTTTGCATTTGTTCCGAATGGAATTTCCCCTGAGGAAGATGATTCACTCTCTCATTTTCTGTTGTTCCCTGAATTTGATGAATTACATGAACCTAACATTTCTGATGTTGAGGATACTACTGAAGGGGGAACATCCAGCAGAAGATGGTTGGATAGTCATCCTACAAGTCAGATTGTGGGTGATTTATCAGAAGGAGTTAAAACAAGAAGGTTCCATAGAGAAAGTGCTTTGTTCTGCTGCTTCCTATCTGAAAAAGAACCTACTGAGATTGAAGAAGCTCTTCAAGATTCTTTATGGATTACTGCTATGCAAGAAGAGCTGAATCAGTTCACAAGAAATGAAGTTTGGGAGCTAGTGGACAGACCTAAGAGGCACAATGTGATTGGAACTAAGTGGGTGTTCAAGAATAAGAGAGATGAGAACAACAACATTGTGAGAAACAAGGCAAGGCTAGTTGCACAAGGTTATTCCCAAGAAGAAAGCTTGGATTATGATGAAACCTTTGCACTTTTGTTAAAGACTAGAAGCCATCGAGAATGTTTCATGCATATGCTGCCCACATGAAATTCACAGTCTATCAAATGGATGTGAAAAGTGCATTTCTGAATGGTGTGCTTAAGGAATAGGTTTATGTAGAACAACCTCCAGGATTTTGTCAGAATGACCAAGTTTACAGGCTCAGGAAAGCCCTGTATGGTCTTAAAAAAGCACCCAGAGCATGGTATGATACCCTTTTCGGTTTCTTCATCGACCATGGTTTTATCAAAGGTACTGTTGATAGGACCTTGTTCAGGATAGAAGATGGGAATGATATCTTACTAGTTCAGATTTATGTGGATGACATCATATTTGGATCTCCAAATCATCAGTTGTGTTAGAAATTTTCTACCCTGATGAAAGGAAAGTTTGACATGTCTATGATGGGGGAGATGAATTTCTTTCTTGGACTTCAGGTGAAACAAACTAAGGAAGGAATATTCATCAATCAGGCAAAATACACCAGAGATCCGATTGCTAAGTATGGTGTCTGATTGGAATGCAGCTTAGAATTCCCATGAATACTAACTACAAGATGGATCCCGATCTCGAAGGCAAATCAATAAATCACTGCTTGATTATAGAGGGATCATTGGATCATCGCTCTATCTCACAACAAAGCGTGCCCGATATAACATTTCTTTGTTGGGATATGTGCAAGATACCAAGCTAATCTTAAGGCTAGTGGCATGAAGGCTGCCAAAAAGATTTTGAAGTATCTTAAAGGCATTGTGAATAGAGGATTATGGTATCCAGCTGATGATAACCTTGAATTAATTGGTTATTCAGATGTTGATTATGGAGGATGTAGAATTGACAGGAAGTCTACCACAGGAACTTGTCAATTTCTTGGAAGTAAACTGATATCATGGTTTTCAAAGAAACAGACCTCAGTAGCAACCAGTACTACTGAAGCTGAATACATGGTGTTGGGATATTTTAGTTTTGATGAATTATGCCAAAACATTATCAACTTGTGTTATTTAAATTAATCTACAGATAACAAGTTGAGGGGGAACGAGAGAACAAGTTAAGAAGAAGAAATCAGAAATCAAAAGAAGAAGAAATCAGAATAACAGATCTGTTTATGCGATTTTAAATCTTTAGCAAGATGATCGGATCTCTATATCTTGAATAGATCGATCTTGTCTTCAAGCAGATCGATATGCCGAAATCGATGCGTCTTGATGTAGACGGACGTAAATCTGCGCAGACCAGTTTAAGCAGAAAGGATTTCAAACAGACTAGAAATCTGAATACCGGATCGGTGACGGATCGGGCGAATAAATCGAAGCGATGAAGCGATGTCTGAAATGATCGGATCCGATTAGACACACAAAAGCAGCTGGCAAATGAGAAGATAACAACACATATATAGATGTGACATAAAGCTGCAAACAACAGTGCAAAAGGTCAAAGAAAAGCTGGAAGATTATTAGTATGGATTTGAATATTACTCTCCAATGGTAATATTCAAATCCACACTATAAATACATTGCACTATCTTCAAAAGAAAATAATGGAGGATCTGCAAAGTGAAATGAAAGCCAAATATTCAAGCAACTCAATTCAAGAACACAGAGCATTAAATATCCAAATTTACCCAAGAGTGTTCTTCATTGTATCTAAGCAAAAATGCCATATCATAAGCTTAGAGAGATTTTCCCAACCTTAGCTTAAAGGCTAAAACAATGTAAGGGAAAATCTCACCTAGTTGGAAATAACTCCAAACACATACCCTTTTTTGAGAGAGAATTAATGGTTAAGTAAGGTAGTTAATCGGAAATCCCGTGAGGGAGATAAGTCCCGTTTGAGTGAGAACTCGGTAAACATCTATGTAATCCCGAAAGGGAGGGTAGGCGATCCCTTAGAGGGTGATAAGTCCCGTTTGAGTGAGAACTCGGTAAACATCTGTTGGTTAAGTTGGTGCCCCATGAAGGGAAGAGTGGATGTAGGACGAGTTGTCCGAACCACTATACAAATACGTGTGTTCTTATTTGCTTTCATTTTAACTGTCATACATACTTTAGCAAATCTGCATAACACACATTCGAAGAAAAAATTTAAAGTCACCTCCCATTGAGATTTTTTTTGGGTTTTAACTTGGTATTTTTCGGGACCAACAAATTTGAACAAGGAAAAAAAACTCAGGATGATGTGCAAAAAGAAGTTGAAACTGAGCAGACTGAAGTTAGCACTCTTCAGGTAAATTTTGGCACTATTGTAAATTATGCCAAAGTTAGTGAAGTACCTATCTTTAAATATGTTGTTTATGGTATGCAGACTGAGGCTCAATTGGAGCATCCAACTCAATTGGAACCAGTTGTACAAGCTCCAGTGGTTGATCTAACCCCAATCCTGGATGAACTCAAGAAGATAGAGCCAATGGTGGAACAGATGACTCAGATGGAAGTTATATTGGCTGGTCAGACTCAAAAGCTGGACAATCTTAGTTCATCATCTGATATGTTGCAACTGCAAACAACTCTCTCAAATAAGATGACTGTTCTGGAAGGAAAAATAGAGGGTGTAAGGACAGAGCTTAATACAAATATGGAGAAAATGTACCAAGACAGAATTGCTTATCTTGAAGTTAAACTGGTTGAGAAGAATGATCAGATGATCAAGACAGCTGTTGAGGAAATGGGCTCCCTTCTCATTACCAAAATGACAGAAATGACGCATGATGTCTTCTCAAAATAGTTTGCTCCGCTCTCAGAAGAGTTCTCAATGGCCAAAAACTACATAATGAGGCTAGAAGATGAGCATGATCTGTTGGCTGGGGAAGTGCGCAGTTTGGGCAAGGAACAATATCACATGGATAATGCATTAACCCAACATCTCCCAAGGTATGATGCCAAAAAGGGGGGAAGACCGAGTTCAAAAGGTCAATTGGATAAGTCTTGGAGAAGAAAGCCAGAGAAGAAGCTGATGCAAAGAAGATCCTTGATGCTCTGAGTGAGATTGAGGCCACTGAAAAATTAAAGTTCAGTGAAGCTGAAGAACCTGGCCACACTCAGACATCAGTACAAACAACTCAGGAAATTATTGAAGAGAAAATGACTGAAAGAAAAAGAGTTGAAACGAGCAAAGCTGGTGAAACCCAAGTTAGACCTGAAAAGCGAAAGGCTGTAGCCTTTGTTGAGCAAGAAAAGAAGAAGAGAGCAAAGGTATCAAAACTTACTCAGAGAAAACTGATTATGGAGTTTGAAGAATCTGAGCAAGAACCTGAAAAAGAAGAAACTGAAACTCAGAAAGAAACCTTCGACACCAAGAAAACACTGAGAGCCCTGCAGATTGAAAAAGAAAAGAGAACTGCTGCTTCGGTCCCAGGTGCTCCACTGATCAGAAAGAAGAAGGAAGAAGAGAAAAAAAAGAAGGGTGGTTTCAAGAAGTTCATTGGCAAGAGGAGAGGTACAAAAAAGACTCAGAAGTGGCCGCACATTGATAAGTGGATGCCTCTACAGATCAATGATGCATGGGAGGAAATCAAGAGAACCTTCTGGTTCTATTATGAGATTCTGAGGGAATAGAGGGGGAGCAGCTCAGATAAAAATGAAGCATTCATTGAGTACCTGCTGACATTTTATCCTGAGTATCTGCAGAAGTGGATCAACCTTGCAGATCAAGGCAATACTCAGATTGTAGCTCCAGGACCATACATGTACCTAGCTCCTAGATTTGAAAATGGCTATGTGAATGAAGCAGCCATCTCACAGGAAATTGCTCAGAATGCTCTACAGCTAGGCTTAACACAAAACAATCCAGAAATCATGAAGGCAAGAGATGAACTGAAGAAGAGGAACTATGGGATGTTCAACTTAGAAGTACCAGAGGATGAGGTAGAAGAAGACTGAAGACTATGTACTTCTGATTTTTTTTTGTTTCCATTGTAATCTGTAATGCTTATCTACTGATCAATGAAAATTTTATCTTTTATGCTCAAAGATAATATCTCATTATCTTCTTACATGTCTTTTATTTTTTATATGCCTTATGTGTTGAAATTATTGGGAGATATACCATTTTGGAGTGAAATAGATAAACTGAAACCTGAGTATATGTTAGGTTTACTTAAATGTAACAAGATGGTTTTTGCATCATCAAAAAGGGGGAAATTGTTGGGACATGAATTTAATAAAGAAATTTTGATTGGATCCCAAAACCCCTGAGTATGACATGTTCAGGATAATCTTGATAGTCTGAGTCAGGTTTCAGTATAGATTGTTCAGGAAGATATCTGCAACGTGTATAGTCAGCAGGTATTAAAATCAGGTTAAATATTGAAGACCCTGAAGATACTGAAGACTCAGATAATATCAAAGACTCGGATAGTAATCAAGACTCGGTGTAGAATCAAGACTCGGAAGTTATCAAGACTCGGTTATCGAAAACTCAAGAATTATGAAGACTCAGAAGACACAATGTTCAGAGGCACTGAAGAAATATCTATCTGAATACATACAAAGCTGAGGAAAATGCACATTTTCAGAAGAATAGATATTGCCCAAAACATTCAAGTGCAGACAAAAGGAACTAAGTCTAAGTGTTGTTTAAGGTTGTCTCATTCAGAGAGATTGACCTAAAAGAGCCGTTTTGTTTGTCTACATTCACTGAAGACAAGAACCAATCAGAGGAAGACAACATTATACTTCACTGACACTGAAAGCGACAGGACAATGAGTTTTGTCAGTAGTACTATGTTCCAGACTACAAAAATTGGTGATTGGCTACATGGTTTCATATTTCCTAAAACATGCAAGGGTATGTTCAAACCGCAAAATAGTTGTTCATCAATAACCAGAAAAGGAAACTCTTGATGCTATCTCTTCCAACGGATAGTTTTTCAAAGAGTGACCTTGGAGAAGTTGCCTATAAATACCAGTAACCTTCACAATTGAGAAGTTAGGGAAATTTCAGCAACTCAAGAGCTCATTAGTATTCTTGCAAATTGAAGCACTCGAAAACCCTAGAATTTCCCAAGTGTTTCACATTGGAGAGAGCTCAATCACTAAACCTAGATTTGATAGAAATATCCAAAGCTTAGTAGAGATATCCTAGACTTTGCATTTGTTCTCATTGTAAAGGATATCTCACACTAGTTGGAAAACAACCCAAACCCAAACCCTTTGATAAGGTAGTTTGTGTGTATGTATTGTTGGTGAGTTAGAGTTGTAAAGAGTGAGTAAGCTGCAGGTTAGTCAACCAGAAAACTCTAGTAGAGAAGTTAGTAAGCTACTTGTGGTAGTCTGAAAACTTGTGTGTGTTGAGTTAGTAAGCTGCAGTGAGTCAACCAGAAAACTCAAGGTAGAAAAGTTAGTAAGCTGCAGTGAGTCAACCTAAAAGCTTTAGGAAGTGTGTTAAGGAATTTCTCTGAAGATCAGAGAGAGTGGACGTATGAGCTTGAGTCTCTGAACCACTATAATTGCTGTGTTGTTTGCTTTTTGTACTGCATTATATCTGTTGCATGTTTTTCACTAAAAGCATATTTTACTGATACTCAGTTGGAAACAATCCACTTAACTTGCATCAAATTGATCACAGCCTTAACCACTATTTTATTAAGGAAGATATTTTCAGCAAGCTAAAACGAGTATAAACTTAGGGCCAACCATTCCGCACTCTTGATTAGCTAGAACAGATAGTTACCAAACTGAACTACCTCTGCTGAGTATTCAGTAAGATAATTATCTGATCTAAGCTTCTCAGGATCTCTGATAAAACTCAGGATCAGTTGAGCTAATCTGAAGCTTCGAAAAAGTCGCCGGGATCATTGTCTCGATGAGACTTTTGACTCGAGGCGATTTGTGCTTCTCAGGGCAAAATTCTCAGGACAACCTGACCCATCTGATCTCAGTGAAGAAAAAGTTTTAAAAATCACTGAACATGTGTATTCCTCCCCCCCATACATGTGTAAGACTCGTTTGCACCGGGACCAACAGGTGGTATCAGAGCAGTGATTCATTTTTGACCACTTGCTTTGGTAACCATAGTCTTATTTGTCGAAAGACTTTGGTGGTCTACTGAATAGATCTTACTGCTGATATCTTACAAGGCTCATTCATCATGCCTTCTAAGAAACTTCCTATGTTCTCTGTTGAGAGCTATGACCTATGAAGACTGAGAATGCAGGCTCATCTGTATTCCGAACATGAGAGAATGTGGAGAGTGGTTTCTGAAGGACCATTCAAATACACTGTTGTGAATACCGCAATTCATCGATCTTCGAGAGGAATGATCCCGAGATGAATTTCCTAAACCCGATGATCAACTTGAGTGAAAGTTAGTCGATTTGAGACTGAAAGATACTCTATATTATTGTCAATTTGGGGGACTACACCGCAAAATAAAATGGGACACTCTATATGTGTCAAGGCACATATCATATTAAAGAGAACAAACTTTTTGTTGCTATTGGAAAGTTTGATAGCTTTGAAATGGAAGATGGTAAATCCATTGACAAACTGGAAGTCAGATTCACTAGCATTATGAATGATCTGAATGCTCTTGGAAAAAGATACCCACAGAGAGAAGTTGCACTGAAAATTCTTAGAGGATTATCTAAGAAATGGGATATACATGATGTGGTGATTGAAAACACCAAAAATATTGATTCCATGCCATACCAACAAGTTTTTCTCCGAATCGAAAGCTTATGAGTTTGTGATTGACAAGAAAAACTAAGAAATCGATAAAGAAAGATGATTCTTCATCTAGCAAGAATGTGGCTTTCAAGGCCAAAGAGAAATCTTGTAAATCTAGAGAGTCTGAGAACTCACTTGCCAAAAATCAAGATGAGCAAGAGGATAAGCTAGTACTGATGGCAAGGAGGTTTGAAAGACTAAATAGCAGATATGGAAAATATAAGAAATATTACAGGAATCACAGTGTACAAGAACGAAGAATAACTCGGAAGCCGAGGACAGATCCACCGAGAAAATGAAGGACCACAAAAAGTGAAGGTTCCTCATCCGGGAAGAAGGAAAGACAAAAGGAGAAAAGTGATCGGGATGATGATATAAAGGCCGGATTGGGATATAATCAAAGAAAGAAATGAGAACCTCAAAAGAGTCGGGGAAGATTCTAGCAAGAAGGCTATGATTCTGAAGAAGAAGAACAATCGAAGAAGGATCCGGTTCTTTGATTAAACTCGAGATAGTGCGGTGATGGCATCTACTAATCTTTTATCTCTGTTGTTACTCCTACACAAGCAAATGAGTTCTCAAGTTCATTTGTGTTACAAGACATAGAAATGGCGAGAAAAGGACCTATGGTGGAAATTCTAAAAATGCTGAGATCACTTCTCAATTGATGAAACTCTTGATGAACTAGATGCTCTGAAAGTACAACTCTCGTAAAAAAAGAAAGCCCAACTGAATGGAAAATTAGAGAAAAAGGCTAGAAAAATGACCTCTTTGAGAAATGAGACTCTAAAGAAAAGTGAGGATAGGGAAAAAAGTTAAATTTTGCATCTAAAGTAATAGATGAAATTGAGTTATTCCAACTATAAAGGTTGGATTGGGATATAATCCGGGGGAAATGAACCAACCTGTCTTTGTTAAACCCGGTGGCATCTACGAGACTTGAAGAACATCGAAGTTTTTTAGACAATGGTAAAGGAATGGTTTCAGAAAAACCGAAGGTTCGGGGAAGAAAGCCCAAACCTCGGGAAAAGGCTAGAAAACTGAACACTCGAATGCTTCAAAGACTAAGAATTTGAAAAGAACCATCGAGGAATTTTCGAAAGAAACACTAAAAGCAGAGATATTCTCAACCTAAACCCCAAGTACTCAAACTTTTGAAAGACCACAACCTAAAACTTGCCTAAGGGTAAAGGTTTCCTGAACCCAAGTCAGTAGAGACAGAGACCAACTGCACCAAAGCCAAGGCATTTGAACAAAAGGCCTGAACCCACAAAGAATTCTAAGGCTCATGTTCATGCTAAGGCTGGCACTCATACACAGGGTACTGCCAAGGCACCTAGGGTGGTGAATGTGTATGTAGATGTTTATGGGAGACAAATCAGCCACTCTAAAGTAATTAGAGTTATGAGGCAGATTTGGGTTCCAAAAGGTACAGCTAACCTGGTAGGACCCAACACCAAATGGGTACCTAAGACCTCATATAGTTTTTCAAGTGAAGGAAAAGGGCACTAAGCTAAATGAAGACAACATAGCCTTGATGAGTGGAAATGAATTGGCACCTGCTGCATGGTACCTGGACAGTTGATGTTCAAGACATATGACAGGATATAAGCAATTACTCACTGACTATGTTGAGCAAAAAGGCCCTCAGATTACTTTTGGAGACAACTCCAAAGGACAGACTGAAGGATATGGAACTCTTGAAGTTGATTCTGTTCATATCCATGGTGTTTCATATGTGTCTGGTTTAAAGCATAATTTGCTTTCTATCAGCCAATTCTGTGACAAAGGATTCAGTGTTGAGTTCTCAAAGAACTTATGTTATGTGAAAGACAATACTTCACAACGAATATTACTGACTGGTACTAGAAAAGGAAATGTGTATCTTGCTGATTGGAAATTATCTCCTAAAGATACATGTTTGGTTGGAAAAAGTTCTACTGATACCAGTTGGTTGTGGCACAAAAGGCTGAATCACTTAAACTTCAAAACCCTGAACAAACTTGCAAGATTAACACTTGTGTGGGGGTTACCCAATGAAGTGTTCAGTAAAGATCATGTATGTGATGCCTTTCAAAAAGGAAAACAAATCAGAGCATCATTCAAAAGTAAAGTAGACATTTCTACTGACAGAATTCTGCAACTATTACATATGGATCTTTTTGGTCCAGTGACACCTGTGAGCACTAATGACAAGAAATATACACTTGTGGTAGTTGATGACTACTCTAGATACACATGGGTCATATTCTTACTCAGTAAGAAAGAGACTCAGACAAAATTGCCTGAACTACTGAAGAGACTCAGTACTGAAAAGAATCTGAGTGTGGTCAAAATCGGATCAGATAAAGGAACCGAATTTATCAACCATATTATATATAATTATTGTGCAGCAAATGAAATAGCTCATGAAAAATCAGCTGCAAGGACCACACAACAGAATGGTGTTGCTGAAAGAAGAAATAGGACTCTGAAAGAAGCTGCAAGAACAATGATTGTTGAAGCTGATATTCCTAAGAGATTTTGGGCTGAAGCTATCAACACTGCATGCTACTCTCATAATAGATCCATGCTGACCAAGAATCAAGGAAAAACTCCTTATGAGCTGTGGAATGAAAGGAAGCCTCTTGTTTCTTTCTTTCGTGTGTTTGATTGCAAATGTTTCATACACAATAATGGTAAAGATCAGTTGAAAACTTTTGATAGCAAAGTTGATGAAGGAATATTCTTAGGATATTCTGAAGTCAGTAAAGCCTTCAGAGTTTACAACTGTAGGACTCTTACTGTGGAAGAAACACCTCATGTTGTTTTTGATGAATCTACTTGTGTTCAGAAGAAACAGGAACATGACTCAGGAGAACTGACCAAGAGAATCACCAGACTTAGCCTGAAAAAGAATGATAAAACATCATTTGAGCCTGAAAAGAAGAAGTCAATCACTTTCTATGAATGGAGTGAATCAGACTCAGATAAAGAAGCTCAAGATGAAAATACACAAGATGGTGAGACTCAGGATGGAAATTCTCCACTGAAGGAAAGCCAACACACTGAAGCTGACCAATCTGAACATAAACTAACTCAGACTCAGGTATGTAATGCCTATGAAGATGTGGTCACAGCTGAGGCAAACTCTGAATCTATCAACCAAGGGGGAACAAATGTCTCTGACAATGTTCTGAATGGAATTTCCCATGAGGAAGATGATTCACTCTCTCATTTTCTGTTGTTCCCTGAATTTGATGAATTACTTGAACCTAACATTTCTGATGTTGAGGATACTACTGAAGGGGAAACATCCCGGAGAAAATGGTTGGATAGTCATCCTACAAGTCAGATTGTGGGTGATCTATCAGAAGGAGTTAAAACAAGAAGGTTCCATGGAGAAAGTGCTTTGTTCTGCTGCTTCCTATCTGAAAAAGAACCTAGTGAGATTGAAGAAGCTCTTCAAGATTTTTTCTGGATTACTGCTATGCAAGAAGAGCTGAATCAGTTCACAAGAAATGAAGTTTGGGAGTTAGTGGACAGACCTAAGAGTCACAATGTGATTGGAACTAAGTGGGTGTTCAAGAATAAGAGAGATGAAAACAACAACATTGTGAGAAACAAAGGCAAGGCTAGTTGCACAAGGTTATTCCCAAGAAGAAGACTTGGATTATGATGAAACTTTTTTTGTTTGCAAGACTAGAAGTCATCGAGAATGTTTCTTGCATATCTTTGCCCACATGAAATTCACATATCTATCAAATGGATGTGAAAAGTGCATTTCTGAATGGTGTGCTTAAGGAAGAGGTTTATGTGGAACAACCTCCAGGTTTTTGTCAGAATGACCAAGTTTATAGGCTCAGGAAAGCCTTGTATGGTCTCAAACAAGCACCCAGAGCATGGTATGATACCCTTTCTCAATTTCTTACTGACCATGGTTTTATCAAAGGAGCTGTTGATAGGACTTTGTTCAGGATAGAAGATGGGAATGATATCTTACTAGTTCAGATTTATGTGGATGACATCATATTTGGATCTTCAAATCATCAATTTTGTGAGAAGTTTTCTACCCTGATGAAAGGAAAGTTTGAGATGTCTATGATGGGGGAGATGAATTTCTTTCTTGGACTTCAAGTGAAACAAACTAAGGAAGGAATATTCATCAATCAGGCAAAATAAACCAGAGATCTAATTGCTAAGTATGGTGTACAGAATTGCAATGCATTTAGAATTCCCATGAATACTAACTACAAGATGGATCCTGGTCCTCAAGGAAAATCAGTAAATCACACTGATTATAGAGGGATCATTGGATCATTGTAATATAGGATTATGGTATCCAGCTGAAGATTTTGAAATATCTTAAAGGCACTGTGAATAGAGGATTATGGTATCCAGCTGATGATAACCTTAAATTAACTGGTTATTCAGATGCTGACTATGGAGGATGTAGAATTGACAGGAAGTCTACCACAGGAACTTGTCAATTTCTTGGAAGTAAACTGATATCATGGTTTTCAAAGAAATAGACCTCAGTAGCAACCAACACTACTGAAGCTGAATACATGGTTGCAGGAAGATGTTGTGCACAGATTCTTTGGCTCAGACAACAATTGAGAGATTATAAGATTATAGCCAATGAAGTATCTATATTTTGTGATAATAACAGTGCAATTTCTATTACACAAAATCCGGTATTGCACACCAGATGTAAGCATGTTGATATCAGACATCACTTCATAAGAGATCATGTTGAAAAGAAGGATATCAGAATGGAGAAAATTCATACTGATAAACAAAGAGCTGATATCTTGACTAAACCGTTGGTTGAATTAAGATTTCAGGAACTATCAGTTGAATTAGGTATGTTGGATCCAAGTGAATAAGTCAATTTTGAGAAATTGAAGGTTTTCAGATGCATGAAGTTTTTCAGGTTCTACTGAAAAACTCAGGATAAAATTGAAAGTCCTGAACACTGAGTCTTGGGAAACTTAGAAATCCTGAAGTTCAGTACTCAGTTTTGTTGCGTGTCATTTTATATGGAGAATATTATGTGGCTAATTTGATAACAACTCACAAACAAAATATGTACGTGTAAAATATACTAAAAATAAGAGGAATTTGTTGACCCAGTTCGTCAAGAAATGACTACTCTGGGGGCGTTCCAAGCCAGGGATGTAGTATTGCGAGTTTTACACATACAATATACGATACATCTCATGAAGATGAATCGCTATGAATGAAGATGATTCGGAGAGTAAGCATACGAGTGCTAGGGATTTTTATGTGTATGGATGAACTCTGGAATTTTTCTGAACCTCACCACTCTGGGGAATTTTTTGTGAACCTTCCCCCTCTCTAAATTTTCTGAACCTGGAGCTTGTTGTTTTTTCTTCTATTTATAGTACTTTGACAAGCATGAGCTGGTTTGGCAAGCATGAGCTGGAGACGTTGGGTCTTGCAAGAACTCATGTGATGCTACCACATTTCTAACTTCGTCTTCCAGATTGATCTTTGCACTTGCTTGTCTATAAGGCACTCTTTTGGTCGTCCAAATCAATCTTTTGCTTTCGACCGTTGCTTTGTTCGCCCTTCAACCACATCAATTTTATCTTGGGAATATTGTCCTCATCGAGCATGTCAGGCCCCCTCGGGTTGTCCGAACCCTCGGGATGTCCGAGCCTTGAGGATATCGAGCATCGAGCATCTTGACCCCTCGGGTTGTACGAGCTTCAGGGATGTCGAGCATCGAGCATCTTGACCCCTCGGGTTGTGCGAGCCTTCGGGATGTCTCGAGAGCAGGATCGAGCAAGCATCTTGACCCCTCGGGTTATGCGAGTCCTTAGGATGTCCGAGCCCGGGATGTCCGAGCATCGAGCATCTTGACCCCTCGGGGTTATCGAGCCCTCAGGATGTCTGAGCATCGAGCATGTCTGAGCATCGAGCATACTGACCCCTCAGGTTGTCTGAGGCTTCAGGATGTCTGTGCATCGAGCATACTGACCCTGAGGTCACTTGACTCTGGCGATCTTATTTCTTCTTCCTTGTTTGCTCGGTTAGTCTGGCGAACATACCTGTTTGCTTGGTAAGATGGTTGAGCAACTTTGGTTGGTAAATGGCGAGCTGGCGAACAAAACTTACTTCATAGGCATGCATACTCGCGTGGTTGACAAGTGGCGAGCTGGCGAACAAACTTGTTTGTTCGTCAAGCTTCGTGCACACTTATCCTTTGAGCGTGGTTATTTTAATAATTGAATATTACACGTGTCCTCCGACGTGTTTGATTAATACTGAGTAATTATATCGAACACAACAATACCCCCCAGCCGGGTTGCTTTGTATTCACCATGGGGGCCCGGCTGTTATATTTTGATTGGGTCGACGTAAGCGTCGTTTTGACTTCTGTGCCAGATTTCAAAAAAATTTCAAACCCGGCATCTATAAATACCTATTTTTGCCACCTCAGTGCCCTTTCTTTCTTCACTTCTTCTTCTTGCTTTCATTCTCTTTCTTTTCTAAAACTTCCGGCAAGGGTTTTCCTATTTTGGCGATGGACTTTATTCAGGTAACTATTTCATCCCCTTTTTAATTTTGATTATGGCTTCTCGTTCAAATTCCTCTGCTTCAGTAGAATCAAATCGCCATAGGTCCTCCTCCCACTCTTTCGGTACAATCCCTCGTATCGATGCTGATGCGTCGGAGATAAATGCCTCGGGATCAAGGTCTCGTTGGCAAGTTCGGCAGCCATTTGCCATTCTTTCCTCCGATTCCGATGATGCCCTAAATAAATTAGATAGGGATTGTTGGTCCCGGTGCAAATGAGTCTTACACGTGTATGGGGGGGAATACACGTGTTTAGGGTTTTTTTAAACTTTTTCTTACTGAGGTCATCTTGGGTCAGGTTGTCCTGATGATTTGGTCTTGAGAAGCACAAATCGCTCTAAGTTAAAAGTCTCTTGAGGCGGTGATCTGAAATGCTTTTTGAAACCTCGAGATAATCCCAACTAAGTCTCGAAGTTTGAGATCCCGAGTTGCTTGGATCAGATAATTAACTTACTGAACCCTCAGAAGAGTAAGTTCAGTTTGGTAACTATATGTTCTAGCTACTCAGAGGTGCAAAATGGTTGGCCCTTAGTTTATACTCATTTTAAAGCTTTGTTGAAAACCTTCCTTGAATGGAATAGTGATTAGGCTGTGATTCAGTTATGCAACTTCAGTGGATTGATTCCAACTGAATATCAGTGAAAAGTATGCTTTCAGTTTTAAGTCAATGCAACAGTTAAGCACAGATAAAGAAAGCAATAAACAACACAGCAATTTATAGTGGTTCAGAGACTCAAGCTCCTACGTCCACTCTCTCTGATCCTCAGAGAAATTCACTAATCACCTCCTGAGCTTTCTGACTACCTCGCGTAGTTTACTTACTCAACTCGGCCCTGAGCTTTCTGACTACTCCACGTAGTTTACTTATTCAACCCGACCTTGAGCTTTCTGACTATCTCCGTAGTTTACTTACTCAAACACAAACAAGCTTTCAGACTACCTCTATAGCTTACTAACTTCACCTCTAGAGCTTTCTGACTACTCCGCGTAGTTTACTAACTCTTTACAACTCTTCTCACCAACAATCACACTCAAACTACCTTCTCAAGGGTTTGGGGTTTCTTGGTTGGTTTCCAACTAGGATGAGATATCCTTTACAATGAAGTACAATGCAAAGGTTGAGGATATCTCGACTAAGCTTTGGATATATCTATATCAAGCTAGGCTTAGTATAGTGAGCTCTCTTCGAAATAAAGCACTTGGGAAATTCTAGGTTTTTCGAGTGCTTCAACTTGCAATAACAAGTTTGAGCTCTTGAGTTTCTTACAAATTTCCCGTAACCTCACAATGTAGAGGGTCACAAGTATTTATAGGCATACACCAAGGTCACTCTTGAAAAACTATCCATTGGAGAGATAGCTCCATGAGTTTCCTCTTATGGTGTGTGTTGAATGGCTATATTTAGGGTTTGAGACTCCCTAACACGTTTTAGGCAATAGCCTTTCATGTAGCCGGTCTTCACTTTTTGCAGTCCGGAACTTCGTACTTCTGACATCTTTTTCAGCGACCTGTCATTGTCAGTGTCAGTATGGTATAGTGTTGTCTTCCTCTTTTTGACTTTTGTCTTCAGTCAAAGGTTGACACCTTCAATGGCTCTTTTGGTTATAATCTCTGAGTTGATATAACCTTAACAACACTTTGTCTTAGTTCCTTTTGTCTGCATTTGAATGTCTTGGCAAATATCTATTCTTCTGATTTAATCGCGTTTTCTTCAGTATTGTATCCTTCAGATAGATATTTTCAGTGCCTCGGAACATTGAAATTATCTTTGAGCATTGATACATTAACCGAGTCTTGATAATTCATTGTGCCTTTAGTATTCTTGATCTTGATTCTTGATCTTACATCTTGAGCCTTCGAGTCTTCGTGGTCTTTTGAGTTTTGAGGTCTTCGAGTCTTGGCGTCCTCTCGAGTCTTTCTGGATGTCTTGACCGATATCTCGAGTCTTCATGCCGATTCTTTTCGGTTCCTCGGTTTCATCTTGAGTCTTGATATCTCGATTTCATCTTGAGTTTTCAGATTCTCGATTTTCTCCTTTGAGTCTTGATTCTCGATTTCTCATCGAAGTCTTGATTTCGGTTTCTCGAGTCTTTTCTCGATTTCTCGAAGTTTTTGATTCTCGATTTCTCATCGAGTCTTGAGATCTAACCGATCTATATCTGCGACTATAAATTTTGCGAGATATCATTACGAATACTCTAAAACTGAATCTTGACTCAACTATCAAGATTGTTCTGAACATGTCATACTCAGGGTTTTAGGATCTAATCAAAATCATATCTTTATTAAATTCATCTCCCAACAATTTTCCCCTTTTTGATGATGCCAAAACCTATCTTGTTACAAACATTTAACCTAAGCTCATGTTTCAGCTTATCCTATTACAAAATTGGATTTATTTTCAACAATTTCCCCCTAAAAATAATGAGTCTCCCATCAATTTCCATACAGAGAATCTTCCAACAATTTCTTCAGTAATGAATCTCTCAAAGGATTCATCACCAAATACTTAAACTCAATCAATTTCCCCCATATTCATACAATTAATTCAGAGACATTCATTCAGGCATATCAAATGTAAAAGACATGTAAATAAGATAATGAGATATTATCTTTTGAGCAAAAAATGATAAATCTTCATTGATGATGATTTTGAGTTTACAGTTTACAATGAGTTTATCAAAAGCAAAAAAATCAAAGACAAAAAGATAGAAAATTACAAAAGTCTTGAGTAAGTCTTGATCTTGGTCTTGATTTGGCTCTTGATTTTTGCTCTTGATCTCATCGCTCTTGATTTGCATTTTCTTCAAATTCATCACCCGGGCACTTCCGGGTTGAACATTAAAATACCTCTTCTTCAGAGCATCTCTTTCCTTAATGATATCCGGATCAAGCTTTTCTGTCAAACCCAATCGAAAGCAAAGATATTGAGCAATTTCTTGAATAATGGCTTTCTCATTCACCAGGCCACTATCAAGTCTTGGAGGAGGGTAGGTATATGGACCGGGGGCTACTATTTGCACCTTTCCTTCATCTGCAAGATTCATCCAGCTTTGGAGAAATTTAGAATAAAAGGTTAGGAGATATTCAATGAACGCTTCATTTTGATCTGAGCTTTCCCCTCTCCATTCCCTGAGCACATCATAATAGAACCAGAAGGTTCTCTTGACCTCTTCCCAGCTATCGTTGAATTTGATAGGCATCCATTTATCAACGTGTGGCCATTTCTGTGCTCTTGATGTCCCTTTCTTCTTGCTCGCAAACTTTTTGAATCCACTCCTTCGCTTCTGCTCTTCTTCTAATTTCTTCCTGATCACAGGCACGCCTGAGACCGAAATAGCAGTTTTCTTTGCTTGTTCTATCTGGAGTGTCTTCAGAGCATTCCTTGTATTGAAGACTTTTCTCTGAGCCTGACCTTCAGACTCTTCTAAATCTTCAATCAATTTCCTTTGTACTGGCTTAGAAGCCTTAGCACGCTTACTCTCAGGTTCAACAATGCCCAAGGCTTTCCTCTTCATAGGCAATTCAGCAGCAGCCTGGCTTGTTCCAACCTTAGCTCTACCACTCAGTTTCTCTCTTGCAACTTCAAGCATGGTTTCCTCAGAAACCTGAGTGTAGATCGGCTTCTCCACCTCCTCGAATGAACGGTTTCTCGATGCATCGACTTCCTTCAAGGCTTCAGATAAGATGTTCTTTTCAGCTTCTTTTTGTGCCTTTTTCTCCAAAGTACGTGCCAATAACTTCCTGAGGTCTTCACCTGGCCTTTCCCCCTTCTTGGCACCGTAATTTGGAAGAAGTCTGGAGAGTGTTGTGTCCATATGGTATTGATCTTTGCTTACACAGCGCACCTCTCCTGCTAACTGATCCTGTTCATCTTCTAGCCTCCTGAGGTGGTTCTTAGCCACAGAAAATTCTTCAGAAAGATGGGCAAACTGGCCAGAGAGAGCATCTTTAAACATCTCTGTCATCTTGGTCATGAGCATTGAGCTCATTTCCTCAACAGCAGACTTGATCAGCACTTCATTCTTCTCTGCCAATTTCACCTCTAGAAATTGATTTGTCTCTCGCGGTTCTTTGTTTAAGTTATTTTCATTTCTCGACCTTGACTCCCTCCAGCTTCTCATTCAGCTTGTCTTCCATGGAGGTCATCTTTGAGGTCAGAGTGTTTTGAATTTGCACCAGTTCTGAAGATGAACTCAGATTCTCCATCTTCTGAGCTTGGCTGGCCAATGTCTCTTCCATCTGAGTGATTTTGTTCAGCATTGGCTCAACCTTCTCGAGCTTTTCCATTATGGGAGTGAGGTCGATCTCAGGAACATTATTCACTTTCTGTGCTGATTGATCATCCTGGGGTTCAGACACAACCTGAGGGTCGGTCTGCACCTGAGCATCAACTTCATCCTGAGCTCCAGTCTCCAACTGAGCCTCAGTCTGTTCATCAGACAATTCAGAGTTAAAGATAGAAACTTCAGTAACTTTGGCATAATTGTGAATAGTGTCAAAAGGTATCCAAGAGTGCTTGCTTTCGATCGAGGTTGAATGATTCAAAGTTGATCGACAAGAAGTTTCCTTCTCCATCTGAGACTGATCCTCAGCATCTCCCTGTTGGTCCCCATCTTGAGATTTGTCTCCGCTGCTAGGGGCACCAACTTCAGTAGCTCTCCTCTAAGCTATCTTCTTCTGAACTATCTCATCAAAATCGGAAATTTTCATCCTGAGCTTTGTCTTCCTGAATCTTGAGAACTTCGGTCGGGATAAACTGTCTCCTCATTCCACGATCTTCCCTCTGAATGCAACAATGTTAAGCATCTCGGAAGAGTCGATTGAGGATGAAAACTGTCGACCTTAATCGAAGAAGATATCTTGCGGATCGGGGAATGAAATTTGAGCTTCGAGGGTAGCGATCAAGGATGAACCGTTCCCTCTTGCTCCTCCACTCGGTTTCTTGACCGCCCCTTCTTCAATCTCGGGCTATCGAGGTTCGGTCGAAGCATCGGTGAAGGATCAAAAGTAGATCTTTCGGAGCTCATCAATATTAAGCTGCTCCGAGTCTCGTGACATCTGAATGTTGTCGATCGGGTCCTCGATTTGCATCACGAGTTGGTTACGGGGCTGGTGGCATGATCTCAGATTGACTCTGAGTTGGCTCTTCTGCTGTCTGAACCGGCACATCTTTGGTAGGAATCTCTGAGGTCTGAGCTCCTTTAAAAATTTCCTGAGAAATTTTATCTAACCTGAGCGATGTCTCAAGCACCTCATAGAAGACCTGCTCCTCAGTCTAGTCCTGTGCCTTAGAGATAACCTGAGCCAAGACATCCAATGGCGATTTCTGAGCGGTTTGGCACTCAGGTTGAATCTCTTCAGAATCACTGCCATCATCATTAGTGAGAACCACCATTCTTTTGCGCTTGGGAGCGAGGGTTTTCTTCTTTAATTTCTCACCCTGCTCCTTCTTGGCTTCCAACAACACCTTCCCCCTGGCTTGTTGGGTTTCCTTTTCAACAGCCGCAATTGGTGATTCCACTTTCTTCTCTTTCTTTCCTCTGATGGCCTGCTTCTTCACAGCAATGGGCTTGAAAAGCACCTTGGTCTTAGGGAATGGGGTCGAATTGGCAAAGATGTCCTCCTCCTCTCTGCACATCTCCAAAATAAATGCTATTTTGGTGGCATGGTGGATCTTGCCTTAGATCGAAATAGCCCCGTCAACCCTTTTTATGACCTTGGCTTGCTCCGTCACCACCTGAATCAAGAATTTGAGCCAGTTGAAGTCGATGGTGGGTGAAGCCTCGATCGCCGCCATTAATCTGAGCTTCGGGGTACTAATCTGCTCAAAACTCCCCGAATGACTCATGATGCATTTGCTCACAATATCCAACAAAACTCTATATTGTTGCTTCAAATGCCTCTTATGCAGTGTAGCCTCAAATTTTACAGGATTCTCAGCAATCCTATCTAAATACTCCTGCTCTTTACCCAACATATACACAGCAGGATCCTCTCCTCTATCACAAAGCTCAAACACATCGTTTAAATTTTTTGGAATTATATACAATTCCCTCTCAAAATCGATGTATTTAGACGAGTGCTTTAAATGTGATACAGTAATCTTAGAATTTACACCATTCTCTTCATCTATCGTCAGATTATAGATGAACTTGATTACCTCTTTCGCGTATTCTTGGTCCGGTCGATTTGCGACAAGATTGGTGAGTTTGGCTAAACGAATCATATGCAGAGCCTCCTCTTCTGGTTTAGAGTTGGTTGTGCTATCGAGCGAGACAACGAACTCGTACCAAGGTTTATTGGATTCGGCCAAACGTTCGTAGACAGATAGAACCATTTTGAAGGATTTTTAGAGAGAATAGGGTTTGAAGCTTTCTGGGCAAAGGGTTTTGATTTTGCAGAGGAAATTTGGGAACGAAGGGTTTGATAAAGTTTGGCTTTGAATGGCTTTCAATGGATTAAATAGCTTGATATCCTGGGAAATTGTACCGGTTAGGTGAAAAGCAACGGTTAAGATTAATCCTCGATTAATCGGGTATGTGAAAGGTCGATTCCCGAAAAGTAAGCCGCCAATTTACCTTCATTGGTGATTAATTGTAATAGAGCATTTAATGACTGTTGACCTTCTTCAGAATTTCAAAGATCCCGCCCAAAAACATTCCTCAGGTGTTTTGTATTTATTGCGAATGATTACTGAGTTTCACTTAAGCAATAAATAAATCGCATGAGTCATTACTTCTTCAGACTAATTTCTCTCTATCAGTCTTACTGAGTATTTGACCTTGATAAAATGTCAGTATGATACTGAGTACTGAATGGGTTCAGTATGCTACTGAGTACTGACCTTCAGTCTGATACTGAGTATAGATTTTCAGTAAGTCTGAGTTACTTCAAAACTCAGTTCAGTATCTCCATTTTATCCTGAGTTTCTCAGTAGAATTCTGAGAAGACTTCATGCATCTGAAAACCTTCAATTTTTCAGATTTGCCTCTATATACCTGGATCCAACATCCCTAATTCAACTAAAAGTTCCTGAAATCTTGATTCAGCCAAAGGTTTAGTCAAGATATCAGCTCTCTGCTTATCAGTATGAATTTTCTCCATCCTTATGTCCTTTTTCTCGACATGATCTCTGATGAAGTGATGTCTGATATCCACATGCTTGCATCTGGTGTGCAATACAGGATTTTGTGAAATAGCAATGGCACTATTATTGTCACAAAATATTGGTACTTCATTGACTACAACTTTATAATCCCTTAATTGTTGTCAGAGCCAAAGAATCTGAGCACAGCAGCTTCCTGCAGCCATGTATTCAGCTTCAGTAGTACTGGTTGCTACTGAGGTCTGTTTCTTCGAAAACCAAGATATCAGCTTACTTCCAAGAAATTGACAAGTTCCTGTAGTGGACTTCCTGTCAATTCTGCAACCTCCATAATCAGCATCTGAGTAACCAGTTAATTCAAGGTTATCATCAGCTAGATACCATAATCCTGTATTCACTGTTCCCTTAAGATACTTCAGTATCTTTTTTGGCAGGCTCCATGTGACTAGCCTTAGGATTAGCTTGGTATCTTGCACATATCCCAACAGCAAATGTTATATCCGGCCTACTTGCTGTGAGATAGAGCAATGATCCAATGATTTTTCTATAATCAGTATGACTCACTGATTTGCCTTCAGAATCAGGATCCATTTTGTAGTTAGTATTCATGGGAATCCTAACTGCATTGCAATTCTGTACACCATATTTGGCAATCAGATCTCTGGTGTACTTTGCCTGGTTGATGAAGATTCCTTCCTTTGATTGTTCACTTGAAGACCTAGAAAGAAATTCATCTCCCCCATCATAGACATCTCAAATTTGCCTTTCATCAGTGTAGAAAACTTTTCACACAATTGATGATTTGGGGATCCAAAAATGATATCATCAACATATATCTGAACCAGTAAGATATCTTCCCCATCTTTTATCCTGAACAGAGTTCTATCAACAGTTCCTTTGACAAAACCATGGTCAGTAAGAAACTGAGAAAGAGTATCATACCATGCTCTGGGTGCTTGTTTAAGACCATACAAAACTTTTCTGAGCCTTAAACTTGGCCATTCTGTTTGAAACCAGGAGGTTGTTATACATAAACCTCTTCTTTAAGCACACCGTTCAGAAATGCACTTTTCACATCCATTTGATAGATCATGTGAACTTCATGTGGAAAAAGATATGCAAGAAACAATCTGATGGCTTCTAGTCTTGCAACAGGTGCAAAGGTTTCATCATAATCCAAGCCTTCTTCTTGGGAATAACCTTGTGCAACTAGCCTTGCCTTGTTTCTTACAATGTTGTTGTTTTCATCTCTTTTATTCTTAAAAACCCACTTGGTTCCAATGACAATATGCCTTTCGTGGTCTATCCACTAGCTCCCATACTTCATTTCTTGAGAATTGATTCAAATTTCATCTTGCATAGCAAGAATCCAATGAGAATCTTGTAGAGCTTCACCAATCTCGAAAGAGGCTCTTTCCGACGATAGGAAGCAAAAGAATAGTGCACTCTCACCATGGAACCTTCTTGTTTTGACACCATCGGTTAGATCACCCACAATCGACTTGTAGGATGACTATCTAACCATCTTCTTCTAGATGTTCCCCTTCAATAGTATCCTCAACATTTGAAATGTTAGGTTGGTTAATTCAAGAAACTCGGGGAACAACGAGAAAAGGATAAAGTGAATCATCTTCCTCGTGGAAATTCCATTCGAGAACATTGTCGAGACATTTGTTCCCCTTTGGTTGATAGATTCAGAATTTGCCTCATTTGTGACCACATCTTCATTGGCATCACATACCGAAGTCTGAACTATTGTCTGCTTTGGTGTGTTGGCTTTTGAGTCACAATCCTGAGTTCCATTATGAACTTCTTTATTCGAGTCTGAGTCACTCCAATCATAGAATGTGGTGACTTCTTCTTTTCGAGTTCGATGGATGATTTGTCATTCATTTTCGGGCTTAATCTGGTGATCCTCTTGGTCGGTTCTCAAGATCATGTTCTGTTTCTTCCGAACACAAGTAGATTCATCAAAAAACAACATGAGGTGTTTCCTCCACAATAAGAGTCCTCAGGTTGTAAACTCGAAAGCTTTTATCGACTTGAGAATATCCTAAGAATATTCCTTCATCGACTTTTTACTATCAAATGTTTTCAACTGATCTTTACCATTATTGTGTATGAAACACTTTCAACCAAACAAACGAAAGAAAGAAACAAGAGGCTTCCTTTCATTCCAAAGCTCATAAGGCATTTTGCCTTGACTCTTTGTCAGCATGGATCTGTTCTTTGAGTAGCATGCAGTATTGACAGCTTCAGCCCAAAACCTTTTAGGAATATAAACAAATTATCATCATTGTTCTTGCAGCTTCTTTTAGAGTCATGTTCCTTCTTTCAGCAACACCATTTTGTTGAGGGGTCCTTCCAGCTGATGTTTCATGAATAATTCCATTTGCTGCACAATAATCAGATATAATATGATTTATAAATTCAGTTCCCTTGTCAGATTTGATTTTGACCACACTCAGATTTTTCTCAATACTGAGCCTTTTCAGTAATTCTGGCAACTTTATCTGAGTCTCTTTCTTACTGAGTAAGAATATGACCCAAGTATATCTTGAGTAGTCATCAATTACTACTAGTGTGTATTTCCTGCCATTGGTGCTCCTTTGGTGTTATAGGACCAAAAAGATCCATATGCAACAATCAAGTATTCTTTTCAAGAGAAACATCTACTTTGCTTTTAAATGATGCTCTAATTTGTTTTCCTTTTTGGCACACATCACAAATATGTTCCTTACTGAACACTTCATTAGGCAACCCTCTCACAAGAGCTAATCTTGCAAGCTTATTCAGGGTTTTGAAATTCAGGTGATTCATTCTTTTATGCCATAACCAACTGGTATCTGTGGAACTTTTAGCAACCAAACATGTATCTTTAGGAGTTGAACTCCAATCAGCAAGATACACATTTCCTTTTCTAGTACCAGTCAGTAATACTTTCTGTGAGATATCATCTTTCACATAACATAAGTTCTTAGAGAACTCAACATTAAAACCTTTATCACAGAATTGGCTTATTGAAAGCAAGTTATGCTTCAATCCAGATACATATGAAACACCATGGATATGAACTGAGTCGATTTCCAAAGTTCCATATCATTGATCGTCGTCCTTGGAGTTATCTCCAAAAGTGATCTGAGGGCCTCTTTGTTCAACATAATCACTAAGTATCTTCTTGAATCCTGTCATATGTCTTGAGCATCCACTGTCAAGATACCATAAATCAGGGGCTTTTTCATCTCTGCTCATTAGTGTTATGTGATCTTTAATCAGTTCAGTGCCCTTGTTTTCCTCCTGAAAAACAGATCAATTCTTAGGTACCCAATTTGTGTAGGGTCCTACAAGGTTAGCTGTACCTTTCGGAATCCAAATCTGCCTGACTACTCTAATCACTTTAGAGTGGCTGATCTGTCTTCCATAAACATCAACATACACATTTACTACTCTGGGTGCCTTAGCAGTTTTCTATGTATGAGTGCTAGCCTTAGCATGAACATGAGCCTTAGAGTTTTTCTTTGGTTTAGGCCTTTTGTTCATTTGCTTTGGCTTCTGTGCAGCTGGTCTGAATCTTTGTTGACTTGGGTTCAGATAACCTTTACCCTTAGGCAAGTGGGGTTCAGGTTGCATGTACTAAAATTTGGGTCTTTCAAGATATCTTGAGGACTTGGTCTCTTCGATTGAGAATGTCTCATTTGAGTGTTTCTCTTCGAAGATTCCTCCGATGGTTGATCTGAGATCCTTTCGTGGTTTGCATTCTTAGCCCGAGGCTTTAAAGTACTTGCTCGAATTTTTCAACCGAGTGCTCGAGTTTTCTAGCCTTTTTCGATTTTGGGCTTTCACTATCTGATCATTTCTTTCTTCGAGAGTTGGGTCCTTTAACATCTAGTTCAAGCATTTCTTGAGTTTAATTGTGGGTGATTTGGTTTTGCTAAGAGTCTTTCCACTTAAGATTTTGACCAAGATTCGGATTGACCTTTGAGGTTTGGAATTTATCCCAATTCTTTTATAAAAGATAGTCCTTCATTAGACTCTCAAAGGAATCCATCTATTAATTAGATGCATTATTGAATAGAGTTAACTTCCTTTGTGCACTATCCTCAACAACAGAGAAAGAAGAGTTTACCTTCTCAGATGCCATTGAACTTAGATGTCATCACTTTGAATCTCTTCGAGAATATTTCATAGCTTTTGGATCCCTCCTCACTATGTTCTTCTCTTTCAACCATGGCCTTTTTACTTTAGAGAACTTCTTTCATTTTTAGCTCCCTTTAATTGAGAAGTGATTTCGATTTTGCGACAATCTTTCTTTGGAAGTGATTTTTCTTTTTGGCAATTATAGCATCTTGACATCATCATCCCGATCATTTTCTTCTTTAGACTTGGAGTATTCCTTTGGATGAAGATTCTTGACTTTCAGGTCCTTTCTTCTTCTCGGTTGATTTGTCCTCGGGTTTCTTCCGTACTGTGGTTCCTGTAATAGTTTTTGTATTTTCCAAATCTACTATTAAGTCTTTCAAACCTCCTTGCCATTAGTGCTAGCTTTTCCTCAAGCTCATCCTGATTTTTGGCATGGGAGTTCTCAGACTCTCTAGTTTTACAGGTTTTATCTTTGGCCTTAAAAGGCACATTCTTACTAGATGATGAATCATCTTTGTTGTCAGCCTTTTTGGATTTCTTATCAATTACAAACGCATAGGCCTTCAGCTCAGAGAAGACTTGTTGATATGGCATTGAATTAATATTTTTGGTGTTTTCAATCACCACTGCATGTATATCCCATTTCTTAGAAAGACCTCTCAGAATTTTCAATGCAACTTCTCTCTGTGGATATTTCTTTCCAAGTGCATTTAGATCATTCATAATGCTAGTAAATCTGACTTCCAATTTGTCAATAGATTCACCTTCATCTATTTTAAAACTATCAAACTTTCCAATTGCAACTGAAAGTTTCTGTGCCTTGGCACATTACAGCTAGTGTATCCCAAATTTCTTTTGCAGTATTACAATGAGAAATCATTCCCATCACACCATCATCAATGGTACTGTATAGTGTGTCTTTAGCAATATAGTCTAGATTGACTAACTTTCTCTCCTCAGGAGTCAGTTGGTCATCAAACTTAGGAAATTCTGTTCTAGGATCATTTCTCTCATTTTCTGTTCCTCTGGGATTCACCACAGTAAATTGGAATGGTCCTTTAGAGACCACTCTCCACATACGTTCATGTTTGGAATACAGATGAGCATGCATTCTCAATCTCCATAGATCATAGTTCTCCACTGAGAACATGGGAAGTTTCTTAGAAGATATTTTAACTGAGTCTTTTAAGAATTCAGCAAATAAGATCATTTCAGATAGACCAAAAGTATTTTTAGCAAATAAAACTTTGGTCAACAAAGCAGGTGGTCAAGTTGAACCACTGCTATGATACCACTTGTTGGTCCCGGTGCAAACGAGTCTTACACGTGTATGGGGGGGAATACACGTGTTCAGTGTTTTTTAAAACTTTTTCTTACTGAGGTCAGCTTGGGTCAGGTTGTCCTGATGATTTGGTCCTGAGAAGCACAAATCGCTCTGAGTCAAAGTCTACTGAGACAGTGATCCTGAGCTGCTTTCAGAAACCTCAGATAATCCCAACTGAGTCCTGAGTTTCAGAGATCCTGAGTTGCTTGGATCAGATAACTAACTTACTGAACCCTCAGAAGAGTAAGTTCAGTTTGGTAACTATATGTTCTAGCTACTCAGAGGTGCGGAATGGTTGGCCCTTAGTTTATACTCGTTTTAAAGCTTTGCTGAAAACCTTCCTTGAATGGAATAGTGATTAGGTTGTGATTCAGTTATGCAACTTCAATGGATTGATTCCAACTGAATATCAGTGAAAAGTATGCTTTCAGTTTTAAGTCAATGCAACAGTTAAGCACAGATAAAGAAAGCAATAAGCAACACAGCAATTTATAGTGGTTCAGAGACTCAAGCTCCTACGTCCACTCTCTCTGATCCTCAGAGAAATTCACTAATCACCTCCTGAGCTTTCTGACTACCTCGCGTAGTTTACTTACTCAACTCGGCCCTGAGCTTTCTGACTACTCCACGTAGTTTACTTACTCAACCCGACCTTGAGCTTTCTGACTACCTCCATAGTTTACTTACTCAAACACAAACAAGCTTTCAGACTACCTCTGTAGCTTACTAACTTCACCTCTAGAGCTTTCTGACTACTCCGCGTAGTTTACTAACTCTTTACAACTCTTCTCACCAACAATCACACTCAAACTACCTTCTCAAGGGTTTGGGGTTTCTTGGTTGGTTTCCAACTAGGATGAGATATCCTTTACAATGAAGTACAATGCAAAGGTTTAGGATATCTCGACTAAGCTTTTGATATATCTATATCAAGCTAGGCTTAGTATAGTGAGCTCTCTTCGAAATAAAGCACTTGGGAAATTCTAGGTTTTTCGAGTGCTTCAACTTGCAATAACAAGTTTGAGCTCTTGAGTTGCTTACAAATTTCCCGTAACCTTACAATGTAGAGGGTCACAAGTATTTATAGGCATACACCAAGGTCACTCTTGAAAAACTATCCGTTGGAGAGATAGCTCCATGAGTTTCCTTTTATGGTGTGTGTTGAACGGCTATATTTAGGGTTTGAGACTCCCTAACACGTTTTAGGCAATAGCCTTTCATGTAGCCGGTCTTCACTTTTTGCAGTCCGGAACTTCGTACTTCTGACATCTTTTTCAGCGACCTGTCACTGTCAGTGTCAGTATGGTACAGTGTTGTCTTCCTCTTTTTAACTTTTGTCTTCAGTCAAAGGTCGACACCTTCAACGGCTCTTTTGGTTATAATCTCTGAGTTTATATAACCTTAACAACACTTTGTCTTAGTTCCTTTTGTCTGCATTTGAATGTCTTGGCAAATATCTATTCTTCTGAGTTAATCGCATTTTCTTCAGTATTGTATCCTTCAGATAGATATTTCCAGTGCCTCGGAACATTGAAATTATCTTGAGCATTGATACATTCTTGAGTCTTGATAATTCTTGTGCCTGTGATATTATTCTTGATCTTGATTCTTGATCTTACGTCTTGAGCCTTGAGTCTTGAGGTCTTCGAGTCTTGAGGTCTTACGAGTCTTGGCGTCCTCTGAGTCTTCTGAGATGTCTTGGACCGATATCTTGAGTCTTCATCTTTGAGTCTTCAGTTCCTCGGTTTCATCTTGAGTCTTGATATCTCGATTTCATCTTGAGTTTTGAGATTTTCAGAGTCTTGATTCTCGATTTCTCCCGAGTCTTGATTCTCGATTTCTCCTTCGAGTCTTGATTCTCGGTTTCTCACCGAGTCTTGATTCTCGATTTCTCTTGAGTCTTCAGATCCTAACCTGATCTATATCTGCTGACTATACATTTTGCAGATATCATCCTGAATACTCTAAAACTGAATCCTGACTCAACTATCAAGATTGTTTTGAACATGTCATACTCAGGGTTTTGGGATCTAATCAAAATCATATCTTTATTAAATTCATCTCCCAACAGGGATTTAGCCTGTACCAATTTTTTGAATGATTCAGATGAAGATTCTTTGCCCCAACCCCAAATTAGGTCTAGGGTTGTAAATAGGGATGATGATAATGTGAGGGAGGAGATTTTGGTAGATGAGAATGTTACTGAGTCGAACAGAGGGTTCGCCGATGAGCCAAACATGGGGCTCGATATCCCATTGGTCTTCCTCATAGCCCAACATATAGCGAGTATAATGCTCGTTATAATTTTGATTGGCCCGAACAACCTCATAGGATTAGGGTTGAGAATGAGTACCCGGCGAGCAAAATTGCGAGCATAATTGATATTGATATGCTCGCTCAGCTGTATAGAAATTATGAAACCCCAAAAAATGTATTTTTCTGGGCACCTGGTCCCGATGAGCGAGCAGACCAGCCCCCTGAGGGTTGTGTTGCCATGAATTTAGACACGATGGAAGCGGTCCTTCGATTCCCACTTCATCCGGCTATCACTCGTTTGCTCGTAGAATGGAACATTACCATTACGCAGCTGAAGCCGAATGGGTGACACGTGATTATGAGCTTCTTGACTTTGTTCGGCAAAACAAAACCTGTATATTATCCCACAGCAGCTGAACTCTCACGCCTAGTGCATTTGACCCGTCCCAAGGGCGAACATGGATGGCTGTTCATGCAGGCAAATGCTAAGTGCAAGGTCATTGAGGATGTGCCGAACAAAATTAGTGATTGGAAGGAAAAATTCTGGTTCGTTGGGGGCGATTGGAAGAGCCCGGCTTCTGGAAGTGACTCAGATGCTCGTTTAGACATCCCCACAGATTTTGGGGTTTACCAAAGTAAGTATGTTTATGTCTTTTGCTCTTCATCTTGAACTGATTTTAACTTATTCTCGATTTCAGGAATTCCAGTTGCGACGGACAAAGAGACCAACGATGGCTATTTTAGCAGCATTTGGCAAATCGATCTCGAGCCTCGCTCAGAACGATCTGTGAAGACTTTGAATACCACCGAACAAAGGAGAAAAGGAGGCTTGTACGTGCCCCCTCACCATCTTGTTGTTGTTAATCCCGCTGGTAAGGATTGTTTTTTGTATTTGCAAATGTGTTGTACCTTTTGTTCGCAGCTTCTCCCTCTTTTATAATGAATTGTTTTGTCTACAGCCTTTCCTGCCGTCACTGTTGCTGTGAGTACATCCGAGCATACTGAAATGGCTCGAACAAAAAGACCTCAGGAGCTTGCTCGAATTCAAGCTAAGCGGGATGCTCAGCGAGCAAATCGAGGGGAGGCGAGCAGGGTAAGAAAGGTGAGCCAAGCAGCTGCGTCTGGACCTGGGGAGTCGAGCCGACCGAAGAGGACAACTCGTTCGGCCGAGCAAGGGGCGAGCGAACAGGTTGCGTCGCTAAAAAGTCCAAGGAGGGAACCTGAAGAGCAGGGGGCAAGTGACCAGGCTCAGACGAGCATCGATGTTGTTGGGGAGACCCCCACTGCCGAAGCAATCAGAATGGCCGCCTCCGTGGTCGGTCCGGTCACGCAAACAGTCGAGATGGAGGTGGGTACATCTTCTCCACCTCCTCTAGGACCTCGGACTTGGACTCCTATGAACCCTCAACTCCGGTCCCCCGAAGATAAATTATTTTTGGGATGGGATCCTGCTCGGGCGAATAGGTACATTTGTTCGCCCATTGAATTATTTTTTCCTTCAATTGATTTTGTTCGCTTTATTTCATTTGTTTGCTCGGGTGAACATGCAGGTTGAGCAGGTTGGCGCCTCTGATGCCCGAATTGAAGAATTATTACTGCTCTCCGAGTGTTCGCAATATTCCGGGTCTTCCCGAGCATGTTCAGAAGGCTTGCGAGACCCCTATACGAGCATAGACCACTGAGCTTGAAGAGGCCACCAAGGGAAACTATGCGACTTGGCCTAGTACATCATGGATAATCTCTGGTTCTTCTTGAGAAGGCTTATGCCGAGTCCGCCAATCTTCATGCCAATTACTTAGCTCTTATCAGAAACTTTGAAGAAAAAGTGAATGAGCTGAACAGATCTCAGGATGAATTGAAGTTGGCTCAGGGGCAAATAAACTCAGTTCAGGCGGAAGCTCGCAAAGCTCAAGAGGATGTTCGCCAGGCTCGGGAAGATGCTCGCCAGGCGAGGGAGGAGCTAGGCCTTGCTCAGGAGGAGGTGGTCGACATCAGGAGAGTTCAAGATGAGATGAATGTCGAGCTTCACAAACTCAGATCTGGCATTGAGGCCGTGGAACGTGAGAAGGATGCACTCGGCCAACAACTCCTTATTGCTGAAGAGACCAACACTCGTTTGGGTCTCGAAAATTCAAAGTTGCACAGTGAGGAGTATGTTGATTCCATGTCGAACTTCTCTTACATATGTGCTTTTGCCGATGCCATCCGTTCTGTTCGACATACGCTCACTGCCGAACAACTTACCCCGCTCATATCTCATTTTCAGAAGTACCTGATCGACAACCCGCTAGATCACAACCTTCCCATATCTGATCTGAGTGATCTGTGTGACTTCTCCAATCTTCCAGAAGGGATCAAGATTGATGATCCTATTTTGGATGAGGAAGAGATGGACATTGTTGATCGGTCTTAAGCTAACAAAGGGGACCTCAAATCGAGCAAAGTGTATTGTTGAGCATATTAGTGCATAATCTTTGGAGGGCTGTTCTGAAGGGGGACCAAATGGGGCATGATTTGTTCATTGTGTTTGTCCATGTCCAACGAATTTGTTCCTTAATGTAATTTTTGCTTTGTTGAACAATTGTTTTTTTTTGTCTTATTTTGATGAACAATTTCTTTTTTTGAACTTGTGTAATTTTTCGTCTTTATTTTGTTGAAAAAACTTCAAAATTGAATGGTTAATTTTTATTGAACAATTTCCTCTAACCCTTTCTTTGATGGTGATGCTTGTGTTGCTTGATGTTTGCTTTGCTTTTAGTTTATGCCTCTTTTTTCGAATGAATTCGAACATTGTTTTTGTCTATGGACTTCTTTTTTTCATTTTGATTGTCTTATTGTGATGCAATCGGTTGATCGTCTTATTTAGGTGCGACCAAATGGGTTAACTTTATGCAACCCCCCCTTTCTTGGTTCGCGATCGTCTTATTTAGGTGCGACCCCGTACTCATCACTCGCTTTTTTCTCTGGTATCTGTAAGTCTGAGTCGTCTTTTGAGGCTAGCGCACCCATTACTCGCTTTTCTTTGCGGGTATCGTAGTATGAACGGGTTCGTCGGTGAACATAAACTTTGGCTCGTTTCGTCTTTGTTTAATTAAATCGGCTTAGGTGCGACCTCTGATAGGCTTCAACTAGAAAATCTTAACAAACAAAAATGTTTTTTGCAACACGTTGTATTCTATTACAACCTTTACATTTGAAGAAGAATGTATATTACACATAACTATAGACATCAGACTATGGTTTTGAATTTAAACCTTGTCTTGAATAGACATGAGCTGGCCTCATCCCGTCCGTGGAATTGATGTTGACAAGCACGAGGCGGATCAGCCTGTCTACCCTTATTTAAGTAACATGCTCAAGCAGCAGCAGCATAAGCATTTTTCCCTCCTGGTTAAGTTGTGATTATGCGGGCAGCTGCGGACATGAGCATGTGGCGAGCACGCCTGCTCGCCTATATCAGGCGCGAGCAAAATCCTCAGCTCGCACCATTTTGTCCCCTTCGGTAGATGCCTGAGCATCAGCATCCGCATGTTGTTTCGAGCGGATACCACGACATCCCTCCCCTTCGAAGGAGATTTTGGAGATGCGTAGGGGACTAGTGATTTACTACTGCATAAGCAGTGAGTAACGTGGAGTGGCAACCATGACTCTGCCGAGCATCTTGAGTCCGTAACGAGCGCCAACCTGTGCTCGGAGTGTCTCATGGGGTATAAAGCTCGTACTAGGACAAGCGCTAGGACAGATGCTCGATTCTGTAGAATGATAGTTGAATCGAGTGCTGGATTCTTCGTCTGGAGGCATACTGAACAAACTTTCTTCTGATAACTGTAGTATTTTTTCCTTTTTCCTCTGTTTTTCTCCACTTTCTTCAACTATCAATATGCCTCTATTTATAGTACTATCCCAAACAGGTGCTGGCATAGCTAGTTGGTGCTGGCCTTCTAGCTTTGAATCCTCCTTTTGACATCTATCCGCTTTGAATCCTCATTTTGACATCTGTCCGCTTTGAATCCTCCTTTTGACATCTGTCCAGTTTTTTGCCAGTTCTTATTCAAGGATTGACACGTTCCTTTTCTGGTTGCCACCATATCTCAATTTGTTTTGACACGTATCTTCTATCTTTCAATAGTGCTGGCCAGCATTTTTTTTTTCAGAAGATTTGTGTTTAACACGGTGTGTCCTTTCTTCAGGATTGTCCTGCTCGTTTTAGCTGAATGGCTGATTATGTTCGGCCATTTGTGCTCGTTTCAGCTATGAGGCTGATTATGTTCGGCTAGTTATGCTCATTTCAGCTATGTGGCTGAGTGTGCTCGGCCAGTTATGCTCGTCATTACTGATAATATTTTTTTAGATTTGACGCATTCCACGAGTAGGACAATGGAACTCCATTCAGGTCTTCCAAATTATAAGCCCCGTTTAACAAACGTTCTGTAACTTTGAATGGACCTTCCCATGCTCGGACGAACACACCACCTGATACCCCCGTTGATCGTCTTAAAACCAGCTCGCCCACATTGAACCTGCGTGTTCGGACTTTGGAGTTATTGAACTTTTCTGATCTCTTTTTGTACATGGCGTTCTTGAAATCAGCCTCCGTCCTTCTTTCTTCTAACAGGTCTGCACTCAGGGCGAGCTCCTGGTCATTGATGTGCTCTCCAAAAGTCATTGTCCGATGACTCGAAATCTTGATTTCTACGGGTATAACAGCTTCGGCACCAAATGCCAGGGCAAACGGGGTTTCCGCAGTTGATGTTCTGAAGGTTGTTCGATAGGCCCATAATATTTCGGGCAACTCTTCAGCCCATCCCCCCCCCTTGGAATTATCAAGTCTGGCCTTGAGGGTATGCTTGATAATTTTATTAACGGCTTCGACTTGTCCGTTTGACTGGGGATAATATGGAGTTGAGTAATGTTTTTTTATGCCCCAGCGAGCACAATTTTGTCGGAATTCACTTCCATCGAACTGTTTGCCATTATCCGTTACCAATGATTGGGGAAGCCCAAAACGACAAATGATATTTTTCCAAACAAAGTTCCACATTCTTTGTTCGGTGATTTTAACAATAGCTTCGGCTTCCGCCCATTTAGTATAATAATCAACGGCAACCACAACAAATTTTACTCCCGACGCGCCAGTAGAAAATGGGCCGATCAAATCGATTCCCCATTTAGCAAATGGCCATGGGCTGTAAACTGACACTAGTTCTTCAGGTGGGCTATGAATAAGTGGGGCATGTACCTGGCACTTGTGACACACGCTAGCATACGCGAGTGAATCTTTTTTGAGGGTCGGCCAGTAATAACCTTGTCTGATAATTCTATGTGCAAGGACGAGCCCACCTGTATGGTTTCCGCATACTCCATCATGAATCTGCTCCAGAATTACATAACCCTCTTCAGGAGTAATACACTTCAATAGTGGAAGTGAGAAACTTCTTTTGTATAAATGCTCGTCTAAGATTGTATAACGAGCAGATTGTAATCTGAGGCGAGTAGCTTGTGCTTTATTCTCAGGGAGAAGTCCTTTTTGTAAGTAATTTAAAATTGGAGTCATCCAGGTTTCTTGCTCGCCTGTTATATGGGCGACCACAACTCTGGGAATTGATGGCGAACAAGTTGTGACGACCACAATGTCCGTCGTGTTCGTCACTCCTTCTGCTGTTGCCAGGCATGCCAAGGTATCAGTGAACCAATTACCCAATCGTGGTAACTGTTCTATGTAAACTTGTTCGAATTATTCAAGAAACTCCTTTGCTAGTTGTTGATATTGTGCCATCTATTCTCCTCGGGCCTCGTACTACTTTGTTACTTGGTATCGATTATCCGAGAATCATTTGTAAATCATCAGCCTCTGGATTCCCATTGTCATAGCTATCTATAGCCCAGCGATCAAAGCTTCGTACTCGGCTTCATTATTTGTGGCTGGGAAATCAAAACGGATGGCTGTTGTGAAAGTTTGTCGAGTTGGGCTGATGAGAACCACGCCTGCTCCGGCTCTTGAACTTGTTGATGAGCCATCAACGTACATATGCCATGGTTGGTCGATAGCTCTTTCGGGCATTTGTGGATATGTTAACTCGACCATGAAATCGACCATAGCCTGGCCCTTCATTGCTGTTCGCGGGGCAAACGTAATGCCAAATTGGCCTAACTCCACCGCCCACTTGAGTAATCTGCCTGCAGTATCTGGTCAGTGGAGGGCTTGTCGCAATGGGAATGTGGTTAATACCTCGATTGAGTGATCAAAAAAGTATGGTCGTAGTTTTTGAACACTCATAACGAGGGCATATGCTAATTTTTCCAGTGGAGGGTACCGGAGCTTGGCTTCTTTGAGCACCTGGCTTACATAGTAAATGGGCCAGTGTGTCATCCCCTCTGCCCAAACGAGCACATCGCTATTGCATGTTCGGATGCAGCAAGATACAGATAAAGTTGTTCGCCTGGAACAAGCTTAGATAATGTTTGAGTATCTGCAAGGTACTGCTTTAATGACTCGAATACATGTTGGCAATGCTCTGTCCACTGGAATTTCCCTTTCTTTAAAGCGTCGAAGAAAGGTTTGCATTTGTCCCCAGTTCGTGATATAAACCGGCTTACGGAAGCCAAACGTCCGGTTAATTTTTGAACCTCTTTCACACTCCTGGGGGCCTGCATGTCGAGCATGGTTTGAATCTTTGATGGGTTCGCTTCAATCCCCCGTTGACTGACCATATGTCATAGGAATTTTCCTGAGTGAACCCCAAAGCTGCATTTCTTCGGATTTAGCTTCATGTTGTACTCCCTGAGAATATCAAACTTTTGTACGAGGTGGGTGATGTGGTCTTCCTTGTGTTCGCTTTTTACCACAATGTCATCAATATACACCTCAACTGTTCGGCCGATGTGTTCATCGAACATTTTGTTCACCAAACGTTGATATGTTGCTCCAGCATTCTTTAATCCGAATGGCATGCATTGCCAACAATACATATTCTTTTCGCTGCAGAATGCCATATTCTTTTGATCGTCCGGATGCATGGGTATTTGGTGATACCCAGGAAAAGCATCCATGAAGGTCACGACCTCATGGCCTGCTGTATTATCGACCAAATAATCGATATGTGGCATCGGGAAATTATCTTTCGGGCATGCCTTGTTTAAATCAGTGAAATCTATACATAGTCTCCAAGTTCCATTAAACTTGCGAAAGAGCACAGGGTTCGCAAGCCATCTTGGGCATTTTACTTCTCGAATCAGTTTATTGTCGAGCAACTTTTTGATTTCACTATTCATGGATGCATACTTCTACGGACTGAACTTTCTGCGCTTCTGGATTACTGGAGTTTGTGTTGGGTCAAGGTTGAGGGAGTGACACGCATGTTTTGTATCAATGCCAACCATGTCCTCACGCGACCAAGCGAACACATCCAAGTTTGCTTGAAGATATGCAATCACTTCTGTTCAGAAAGGTTCCGGTAATTCCAAACCAATGAATACTTCTAACTCAGGTCTGTTCGGGTGGTTATTGATAAACTCCAGTTGTTCGACAGGTGTTGCTAGCTTTCTTTTTTGCTTCCACCGAGGATCTTCGATCGACCCCCGGTGTTCGTCGTCTACCTCCATAGGTTCAAAACCTACGCGAGGTTCTAGGTTCGATAGCTCGTTTGGCGGATCAATATTCATTAGATCTGGGAGGTCTGGGACATGAGTTACCATCCTGGACTCGGTGTTCGCGCATGGAGGAGTTCTCATCAAAAGGTATTTTGGTAACGTATTCGCCTGTAGGCTTGACTCTCCGATCTCCCATGTTTGCTCCATCATGTTAACGATATTTTGTTTTTCTGGTGCACATGATAGCAAACAATCTCGAGCTTTTTTCATATCGCCTTTTACACTACCCGTTCCATCTTGAGTTGGAAATTTAACACAATAATAGTAAGTTGAATAGGCAGCTTTAAATTCCTGAATAAACGGGAGACCCAGGAACCCATTGTAAGTAGACGGAGCATCGACGATTACAAAATCTAGCATTCTAGTTCATCGGATCTCCGGATTTAGAGTTGATTCTAACTCGACTCCTAACCTGATCATACCATAGGGTCGGGTTACAGATTCCCCAAAACCCATGATGGTGTGATCACATGGTTCTATATAGCTACTCAAGTCCCCAACTTGTTTTTCCAATTGGTGCAGAGTGTCGACGAACAAAATGTTCGCATATGCTCCGGTATCGACCAGGAGGCGGTGAACCTTCAAACTGAGGAGACGAGCACTGATGGTTAGAGAGACATTGTGGGGGTGATTATGCCGTCAAGATCGTCTTCTGAGAACATGATTTGGTGAGAGGGTGGCGTGCTAGATGATGTGCTCGCCACCTTCACCTGATGGATGTTTTGCATGGCACGCATCTCCATCTTCTTTCGTCTGTTCGATAATGTTGGTGCCTGATAATATCCACCCACTAGACCGTAATCAGGACATATCATGTGGATCTCTTGACTTTCTCGACCTCTACCCATAGTAGGAGCCCCTCTTTTGGGTATTTCAGACCTCTTACGGGATTCTTCGGGATCACTGTTAGATGTTTCTTCGGCTTTTTGCTTACCCCTACGATCTCCTGTTTTTTCTGTTCGGGAGCCTCTGCTTGCCGGCTTTTTAAGGAACTAGGTAAGTCGATTCTCCTCGTATAACTTCCAAAGTTGACGAAGTAAATCGCGACAATCTTCTGTATTATGCCTGATGTACTCGTGATAATTACAATATTTGGAAGCATTAAGCTGATTCTTATCCATTATGATTCTTCTTGGCCTATCCAACATGTCCCGATCTTTGATTTGGTTAAAACTTGTTTCTGCTAAAACGCCCAGAAGAATTAGTAGGGCGTTTGCTTCTGCTCTTTCTTCGAATGGTTTGAAAGACCCTGGGGGTTTATACCTCCCCTCATTCATCACTTTCTTACCAAAAACTTTCTTTGTTGTTGTTTCCTGACCCAATCGTGATTGGGCGAGCAGATCCTGCATGGCTATGATCTTGGCTGCTCGCTCTCGGAATTCGGAATACGTGTTCGGCCAATCTTGATGCATGGCTTTCCACATATAATTATTCAGGGTCAGGCCTCCGACCACCGCGAGGACCTTGGCATCCTCTTCAACTGGGGCCCCATCATACAAATATTTATCAAATCTTTCGATATATGCTCGATCTGACTCACCCCTTAGTTGGGAAAAATGTGCCAACCTTTGTTTTGGTGCTGGGCGAACACACATGGATGAGAAATGGGACAGGAATTGCTGTCCCAACTGAGCGAAAGATATGATAGATGCAGCGGGCAGAGTAGAGAACCATCTGTGTGCCCGATCACCCAAAGTCATGGGGAATGATCGGCACTGCGTCGCGTCGGTAGCACCCATGGCGATCATAAAGTCTGAGTATTTGCTGAGATGGACATGTGGGTCAGACTCAGCATCGAACATGGGGATTGGTGGTCGGATCTTCGCCACTTTCTCTTGTATTTAGGCCGCCATGATCGCCGGTGTTAGTGATGTGCAAGGCATTGTGCTCGCCCGAGGGAGTCCTTTAGTTGCGGCCAGGTCGGCCTGTAAGCCTTCAATGGCTTTCTGCATTTCCGCAAATTTTGTGGAACTGAAAGACTTGGATCGGGGATGTATCCCATCATGAGGACCCAATGGGTCATGCTCGTGATGGGGCAGTCCCCCTTTCCAAGTTCGTCCTTGACTACCCAATCGATGATGGATAGACAATTTTGTTCCAGCTGATTTTTGTTCGGGATGCGGACGATCATGAGGATCTGAGGGAGCGGGCATGTTTATCGATTGTTCCCTCCCGGGATCCTATCGCCTATTATTGCCGATTCTGTCTTTGACGGAGAGTCTCAAACGTCCAAACGCTGATGGTCTGGACCCTTGAGGCTGCTCGTCATCCGACATATCATCTATTTTTTTATTAGCCCGCTTCCGTGCAGCTTTTAACTTAACTTGCTCGCTATCAGGTGTATGCGAGCGTCGATCATCATCATCTTGAGCTTTTAACTTGGCCAACTCTTTTTCGGCCCTCTCTTTATGTGCTCGTAGCAAGAAAGTGATGGCCATTGTTGTGGCCACCGGATCGTTGGCAATATCTTCAAGATTGATGGTCTCCACTGTCTGATCTTTATGAGGCTGACGCTGAGCCTCTTTCCGGTCGTGAGGTCGGCTTTGCCCCGACCTCTCCGTCTGGGTATTCCTAGATTAAGGCATTATATTTCTTTTTTCTACCTCACCTAACTATGGGATTGTGTATGGGTTGGTTTTTTTGGGACCCTCCTTCTAGCGCCAATTGTTGCGAGTCGTTTTATATGGAGAATATTATGTGGCTAATTTGATGACAACTCACAAAAAAAATATGTATGTGTAAAATATACTGAAAATAAGAGGAATTTGTTGACCCAGTTCATCAAGAAATGACTACTCTGGGGGCGTTCCAAGCCAGGGATGTAGTATTGCGAGTTTTACACATACAATATACGATACATCTCATGAAGATGAATCGCTATGAATGAAGATGATTCAGAGAGTAAGCATACGAGTGCTAGGGATTTTTATGTGTATGGATGAACTCTGGAATTTTTCTGAACCTCACCACTCTGGGGAATTTTTGTGAACCTTCCCCCTCTCGAAATTTTCTGAACCTGGCGCTTGTTGTTTTTTCTTCTATTTATAGTACTTTGACAAGCATGAGCTGGTTTGGCAAGCATGAGCTGGAGACTTCGGGTCTTGCAAGAACTCATGTGATGCTGCCACGTTTCTAACTTCGTCTTCCAAATTGATCTTTGCACTTGCTTGTCTATAAGGCACTCTTTTGGTCGTCCAAATCAATCTTTTGCTCGACTGACTACTTTGTTCGCCCCTTCAACCACATCAATTTTATGCCGAAATATTGTCCTCATCGAGCATGTCTGGGCCCTCAGGTTGTCTGAACCCTCAGGATGTCTGAGCCTTCAGGATATCTGAGCATCGAGCATCTTGACCCCCTCGGGTTATCGAGCCTTGGGATGTCGCGAGCATCGAGCATCTTGACCCCTCGGGTTTGCGAGCCTTTAGGATGTGCGAGCTAGCCGGGATGTCGAGGATCGAGCATCGACCCCTCGCCAGTTATATCTGAGCCCTCAGGATGTCTGAGCCTTCAGGATGTCTGAGCATCGAGCATACTGACCCCTCAGGTTCTCTGAGCCCTCAGGATGTCTGAGCCTTTAGGATGTCTGAGCATCGAGCATACTGACCCCTCAGGTTGTCTGAGCCTTCAGGATGTTTGTGCATCGAGCATACTGACCCTGAGGTCACTTGACTCAGGTAATCTGATTTCTTCTTCCCTGTTTGCTCTGTTAGTCTGGCGAACATACATGTTTGCTTGGTAAGCTGGTTGAGCAACTTTTGTTGGTAAATGGCGAGCTGGCGAACAAAACTTACTTCATAGGCGTGCATACTCGCATGGTTGACAAGTGGCGAGCTGGCGAACAAACTTGTTTGTTTGTCAAGCTTCGTGCACACTTATCCATTGAGCGTGGTTATTTTAATAATTGAATATTACACGTGTCCTCCGACGTGTTTGATTAATACTGAGTAATTATATCTAACACAACAAGTTTTATACTGACATTTTATCAAGGTCAAAACTCGGTAAGACTGACAGTTAAAATTAGTCTGAAGAAGTATTAACTCATGCACCACATTTATTGTCTAACTGAATCTCAGAAATCATTGGCAATAAATGATAAAACACCTAAGGAAATAATTGGGCGGGACATTTGAAATTCTCGAGGAAAGTCAATGGTCTGCAGGAACAGTAATTAAATCACTGTTCATTATTCACCAATAAGAATAAATTGGTGGTTAAGTACTTGCGAAATTGTCCTTTCAATTACCCATTTTAGCAGTTTTAATCTTGACCGTCAATCCCTTAATCCACGCGATTTTCCATGAATCAAAGTCTTATACCCCATTACAAAGACTTCATTCAAGCCCTATTTCAAAAACCTTCATCTTCACATACTATGTATTCCAAAAATCTCCGATTACCCAAATTCTCCACTTTCCAAAAACCCTTCACTAAAAATCACCAAAATGACGCTCTCCGTCTACCACAAACTCGTCGTTACCAACAAACCCTGGTACGAGAATGTCATTTCTCTGGAAAGCACATCCAACGTGGCTCACGAGGAGGAGGCGTTGCATATGCTTCGTTTGGAAAAGCTTACCTGTCTGGTCGCAAATCAACCAGATGCCGAATACGCCAAAGAGGTAATAGAGTTTGTTTCTAATATGCAATTAGATGAAGAAAATTGCATAGACTCTAAAATTACAGTGTCGCATCTAGTGCGGACGGAAAAATATGTGGATTTTGTTAGGGAGTTATATATTATCCCTAAGAATTTAAATGCCATATATGAGTTGAATGACCGAGGGAAGACCCTACTATGTACATGGTGGGTAGGGAACAAGAATATTTGGATCAAATTGCTGAGCATCCGGTTAAGTTTGAAGCTACATCGAATAAAAAGCATTTGAAACCTAAATATCGAGTACTTTTGGATATTGTGAGCAAATGCATTATGAGTGGATCTGGTAGTTTCGAGCAGATAAGCAAGCCTAAGTTGAGGTTAATGGCGGCGATTGAAGATTCACCTTCACGGGCATTTAATTAGTTGCACTACTTGATAAAAGTGATCAGTGATCAAGCCAAACACATTCAAAAGGTGAATGTCTCTGTGGTGATTAAAGGAAAAATCATACATGCAACCAAGATTGCGTTTATCTTGGAAACATGCAGAGAAGAGGAGGACATCTTTGCCAACACAACTTCTTTTCCAAGATCCAAAATCATGTTCAAACCAACAAAGAAGACTATGAGGGAATGAAAGAGAAAATTACTGAGTCTCGGGAGGAGACGGCTGAAGAAGAAACTGAGGAGGAAACTTCAGTGGTTGAACAAGTCAGGGAAACCAGACAAACCTTTCAGAAATCCACTGAGGAAGTGGAAGAAGAAGCTAAGCAAGCCAGGGGGAAAGCCCTAATGGGCGAAGAGGAGAAAGGAGAAAAGTCAAGAAGAAAGCATTGGCTCCTCGTGGAAAAAAGGCTTCATACTATTGCTGAAAAGGAGGCCAGTGAATCTGAAGAACCCCAAACTGAAGATCATCAAGGGTTGAAATCTCCACTTCAGGTTCTTGCTCAGGTGGTGAAGAATGTACAGGAGCAAGAAACTGAGGAACATGTATTCTCAGAGGTACTTGAAACCTCTCTGAGTTCAGATAAAATTTCTCAGGAAATTTTTAAGGGACCTCAGATCTCAACTGAAGAAAGACCGACTCAGACTTCAGATCAATCTGAACCTCAGGAATTACTGAACTTGGATGCACTCCTGAATGAACCTTTTCTCGATCCATCAGCACTACAACTTATACAATCTGAGCCAACTGTTCCTGAGATCCCAGAGTTGAAGAAGGGAGATGCGGAAGAAACTGAATGGCGAAGCAAGGGGGAATGGTTCATCCTTGACAGATACTGGTGAAACTTTATTATCGACCTTCGGGATCTCTTCTTCGCACTTCGAACAATCGTATATATAATCAATCGATACTTCCCGAGATCTTTGGACATTGCCTCCTTCAGAGGAGAGGATTGGTGGAATGTTGAAACTGTTGTGTTAACAAAGTTTTCAGGCTTCAGAAATAACAAACTCAGGATGAAAGTTGCTGATTTCGACGAGCTGGTGAAAAGAAAGTTGGCTGAGAAGAAAAATGCTGAGGCTGGTGAATCCAGTTCTCATAATCAGGAAGAGGAAAGAGATCAAGGAGGAGAAATGGGACCTGAGAAGGAAACCGAACCTGAGAAAGAGAAGGAATCTGAACAAGGAAAAGAAACTCAGGATGATGTGCAAAAAGAAGCTGACACTGAGCAGACTGATGCCAGACAACCTCAGACTAAAGTTAGCACTCTTCAGGTACATTTTGGCACTATTGTAAATTATGCCAAAGTTAGTGAAGTACCTATCTTTAAATATGTTGTTTATGGTATGCAGACTGAGGCTCAATTGGAGCATCAAACTCAATTGGAACCAGTTGTACAAGCTCCAGTGGTTGATCTAACCCCAATCCTGGATGAACTCAAGAAGATAGAGCCAATGGTGGAAGAGATGACTCAATGGAAGTTACATTGGCTGGTCAGACTCAAAAGCTGGACAATCTTAGTTCATCATCTGATATGCTGCAACTACAAACAACTCTCTCAGATAAGATGACCGTTCTGGAAGGAAAAATAGAGGGTGTAAGGACAGAGCTTAATACAAATATGGAGAAAATGTACCAAGACAGAATTGCTTATCTTGAAGTTAAACTGGTTGAGAAGAATGATCAGATGATCAAGACAGCTGTTGAGGAAATGGGCTCCCTGCTCATGACCAAAATGACATAAATGATGCATGATGTCTTCTCAAAACAGTTTGCTCCGCTCTCAGAAGAGTTCTCAATGGCCAAAAACTACATGATGAGGCTAGAAGATGAGCATGATCTGTTGGCTGGGGAAGTGCGCAGTTTGGGCAAGGAACAATATCACATGGATAATGCATTAACCCAACTTCTCCCAAGGTATGATGCCAAAAAGGGGGAAAGACCGAGTTCAAAAGGTCAATTGGATAAGTTGTTGACACAGACCTTGGAGAAGAAAGCCAGAGAAGAAGCTGATGCAAAGAAGATCCTTGATGCTCTGGGTGAGATTGAGGCCACTGAAAAATTGAAGTTCAGTGAAGCTGAAGAACCTGGCCACACTCAGACATCAGTACAAACAACTCAGGAAATTATTGAAGAGAAAATGACTGAAAGAAGAAGAGTTGAAACGAGCAATGCTGGTGAAACCCAAGTTAGACCTGAAAAGCGAAAGGTTGTAGCCTTTGTTGAGCAAGAAAAGAGCAAAGGTATCAAAACCTACTCAGAGAAAACTGATTATGGAGTTTGAAGAATCTGAGCAAGAACCTGAAAAAGAAGAAACTGAAACTCAGAAAGAAACCTTCGACACCAAGAAAACACTGAGAGCCCTGCAGATTGAAAAAGAAAAGAGGACTGTTGCTTTGGTCTTAGGTGCTCCACTGATCAGAAAGAAGAAGGAAGAAGAGCAAAAAAGAAGGGGTGGTTTCAAGAAGTTCATTAGCAAGAGGAGAGGTACAAAAAAGACACAGAAGTGGCCACACATTGATAAGTGGACGCCTCTACAGATCAATGATGCATGGGAGGAAATCAAGAGAACCTTCTGGTTCTATTATGAGATTCTGAGGGAATGGAGGGGGAGCAGCTCTGTTGGTCCCGAAAAACCCGATTTAAAACTCGTAAAATCTCAATGGGAGGTGACTTTAAAATTTTCGAATGTGTTATGCAGATTTACTAAAGTATGTATGACAGTTAATATGAAAGCAAATAAGAACACACGTATTTTTATAGTGGTTGGGACAACAAATCCCTACATCCACTCTTCCCTTCATGGGGCACCAACTTAACCAACAGATGTTTACCGAGTTCTCACTCAAACGGGACTTATCTCCCTCACGGGATCACCTACCCTCCCTTTCGGGATTGCTAGATGTTTACCGAGTTCACACTCAAACGGGACTTATCTTCCTCACGGGATTGCCTACCCTCCCTTTCAGGATTGCTAGATGTTTACCAAGTTCACACTCACCTACAAACTTATCCTATCAAAAACCGATTTGGGTAAGGTTTGTTTGGTTTCCAACTAGGTTGAGATTTTCCCTTATATTTGTTTAGCCTCAATGCTAAGGATGGGAAAATCTCTCTAAGCTTAGGATATTACATTTGTGCTTAGATCTATTGAAGAACACTCTTGGGTAAATTTGGATATGTAATGCTCGGTGTTCTTGAATGGAGATGCTTGAATATTTGGCTTTAATCTTCACTTTTGGCAAAAACTCCATCATCTTCTTTTGAAGATAGTGCAATGTATTTATAGTGTGGATTTGAATATTACCGATTAGAGAGTAATATTCAAATCCATACTAATAGTCTTCAAATTTTTCTTTGTCCTATTACCTTTGTTGTTTTGCGGCTTTATGTCACATTCATATATGTGTTGTTATCTTCTTATTGTCCAAATTTGCTTTTGTGTGTCTAACGGATCGTCGGCTATTGGATCTGGTATGCATATTCGTTTCTTTGAAATTTGGTCCTGCAGATTTGGTCCGGTGCGGGTGGTGATCGATTCAAAGATATCAAGATCAAGATATCGAAGATATTAATCTTTGCAATCGATCTTGCATCGATTTCGATCTCGATCTTCATCGATTCGACATCGATCTTGCAAAGATTCGAGATCGATCTTGCATCGAAAGATATCAATCTTGCGATCGATTCAAGATCGATCTTCATCGATTCGGCATCATTCAAAATCGATTCGTTCATCGATCTTGAATCGATTCACATAAAGATATCGATTGAAGAATCGCAATGAAATCGAAACAAAGCCGATTAAACCGATTTCTTCTTTCTTCGATTTCGATTTCTTCTTCTTCTTTTAATTTCGATTTCTTCTTCTTAACTTGTTCTCTCGTTCCCCCTCAACTTGTTATCTGTAGATTAATTTAAATAACACAAGTTGATAATGTTTTGGCATAATTTATCAAAACTAAAATATCCCAACAATTTCCCCCTTTTTGATAATGATGCCAAAACTAACTAACAATAAAAAAATATACGAGAAAAACAATGTTAGTTAAACAAGTGAAATGATGAAGAACATTTGATTTCATTTTAAAAAAAAGAAGATGATTGTCAACCTCCATGAATTTTAAAATTTATGCATTTTAAACTAAATGGGTTTTAACAAAAAAAGATCAGTTCAGGTGTTCACATTAAAATCTAGTGAACTTTTGAACTCCTGCTCTGATACCAATTGTTGGTCCCGAAAAACCCGATTTAAAACTCGTAAAATCTCAATGGGAGGTGACTTTAAAATTTTCGAATGTGTTATGCAGATTTGCTAAAGTATGTATGACAGTTAATATGAAAGCAAATAAGAACACACGTATTTTTATAGTGGTTCGGACAACTCGTCCTACATCCACTCTTCCCTTCATGGGGCACCAACTTAACCAACAGATGTTTACCGAGTTCTCACTCAAACGGGACTTATCTCCCTCACGGGATCGCCTACCCTCCCTTTCGGGATTGCTAGATGTTTACCGAGTTCACACTCAAACGGGACTTATCTCCCTCACGGGATTGCCTACCCTCCCTTTCGGGATTGCTAGATGTTTACCGAGTTCACACTCACCTACAAACTTATCCTATCAAACTGATTTGGGTAAGGTTTGTTTGGTTTCCAACTAGGTTGAGATTTTCCCTTACATTTGTTTAGCCTCAATGCTAAGGATGGGAAAATCTCTCTAAGCTTAGGATATTACATTTTGCTTAGATCAATACTCTTGGGTAAATTTGGATATGTAATGCTCAGTGTTCTTGAATGGAGATGCTTGAATATTTGGCTTTAATCTTCACTTTGCAGCAAACTCCATCATCTTCTTTTGAAGATAGTGCAATGTATTTATAGTGTGGATTTGAATATTACCGTTGGAGAGTAATATTCAAATCCATACTAATAGTCTTCCAGCTTTTCTTTGTCCTATTGCACTGTTGTTTGCAGCTTTATGTCACATTCATATATGTGTTGTTATCTTCTTATTGTCCAAATTTGCTTTTGTGTGTCTAACTGAATCGATTAGCTATTCAGATCCGTATGCATATTCTGGTATGCATTCCGGGTTGGTCGGTCCGAAATTTGGTTTGCATCAGATTTGGGCCCGGATCTTGGTCGATTCGGCATTAATCTTCATCGATTCGGCTTAAACATATCAAGATCTTGCATCGATTCAAGATTAATCTTTGCATCATTTCAAAGATCGATCTTGCATCGATTCAAAGATATCGATCTTTGCATCGATTCAAAGATCGATCTTTGATCGCCAAACATCATTCTTGAATCGATTCAAAGATATCGATCAGAATCGCGACAAGCAGATAATCGAATCACCTGCCAGATTCAAAAACCGATTTCTTCTTTCGATTTCGATTTCTTCTTCTTCGATTTCGATTTCTTCTTCTTAACTTGTTCTCTCGTTCCCCCTCAACTTGTTATCTGTAGATTAATTTAAATAACACAAGTTGATAATGTTTTGGCATAATTTATCAAAACTAAAATATCCCAACAAGCTCAGATAAAAATGAAGCATTCATTGAGTACCTGCTGACATTTTATCCTGAGTATCTGCAGAAGTAGATCAACCTTGCATATCAAGGCAATACTCAGATTGTAGCTCCAGGACCATACATGTACCCAACTCCTAGATTTGAAAATGGTTATGTGAATGAAGCAGCCATCTCTCAGGAAATTGCTCAGTATGCTCTACAACTAGGCTTAACAGGAAACAATCCAGAAATCATCAAGGCAAGAGATGAACTGAAGAAGAGGTACTATGGGATGTTCAACTTAGAAGTACCAGATGATGAGGTAGAAGAAGACTGAAGACTATGTACTTCTGTTTTTTTTTTTCATTGTAATCTGTAATGCTTATCTACTGATCAATGAAAATTTTATCTTTTATGCTCAAAGATAATATCTCATTATCTTCTTACATGTCTTTTATTTTTTATATGCCTTATGTGTTGAAATTATTGGGAGATATACCATTTTGGAGTGAAATAGATAAACTGAAACCTGAGTATAGGTTAGGTTTTCTTAAATGTAACAAGATGGTTTTTACATCATCAAAAAGGGGGAAATTGTTGGGACATGAAATTAATAAAGAAATTTTGATTGGATCCCAAAACCCCTGAGTATGACATGTTCAGGATAATCTTGATAGTCCGAGTGGGGTTTCAAAGATAGATTGTTCAGAAGATATCTCATAGCGTGTATAGTCAGCAGGTATTAAAATCAGGTTAGATATTGAAGACCCTGAAGATACTGAAGACTCAGATAAAACTGAAGACTCAGATAGTAACTGAAGACTCAGGTAGAACTGAAGACTTAGAAGTTACTGAAGACTCAGAAGTTACTGAAAACTCAGTAGTTATTGAAGACTCAGGAAGACCTGAATGTTCAGAGGCACTGAAGAAATATCTATCTGAATATATACAAAGCTGAGGAAAATGCACATTTTCAGAAGAATAGATATTGCCCAAAACATTCAAGTGCAGACAAAAGGAACTAAGTCTAAGTGTTGTTTGAGGTTGTCTCATTCAGAGAGATTGACCTAAAAGAGTCGTTTTGTTTGTCAACATTCACTGAAGACAAGAACCAATCAGAGGAAGACAACATTGTACTTCACTGACACTGAAAGCGACAGACACTGAATTTTGTCAGTAGTACTATGTTCCAGACTGCAAAAATTGGTGATTGGCTACATAGTTTCATATTTCCTAAAACATGCAAGGGTATGTTCAAACCGCAAAATAGTCGTTCATCAATAACCAGAAGAGGAAACTCTTGATGCTATCTCTTCCAACGGATAGTTTTTCAAAGAGTGACCTTGGACAAGTTTCCTATAAATACCAATAACCTTCACCATTGAGAAGTTACGGGAAATTTCAGCAACTCAAGAGCTCATTCGTATTCTTGCAAATTGAAGCACTCGAAAACCCTAGAATTTCCCAAGTGTTTCACATTGGAGAGAGCTCAATCACTAAGCCTAGATTTGATAGAAATATCCAAAGCTTAGTAGAGATATCCTAGCCTTTGCAATTGTTCTCATTGTAAAGGATATCTCACCCTAGTTGGAAACCAACCCAAACCCAAACCCTTTGATAAGGTGGTTTGTGTGTATGTATTGTTGGTGAATTAGAGTTGTAAAGAGTGAGTAAGCTGCAGGTTAGTCAGCCAGAAAACTCTAGTAGAGAAGTTAGTAAGCTACTTGTGGTAGTCGAAAAAAATTGTGTGTGTTGAGTTAGTAAGGCTGCGGTGAGTCGCCCGACGGAAAACTCAAGGTAGAAAAAAGTTAGTAAGGCTGCGTTGTGAGTCAACTTTGAAAGCTTTAGGAAGTGTGTTAAGTAATTTCTCACGAAGATCGAGAGAGAGTGGGCGTAGGAGATTGAGTCTACGAACCACTATAATTGTTGTGTTGTTTGCTTTACATCTTTGCATTATATACATTGCATGTTTTTCACTGAAAGCATATTTTACTGATACTCACTTGGAAACAATCCACTGAACTTGCATCAAATTGATCACAGCCTTAACCACTATTTTATTAAGGAAGATATTTTCAGCAAGCTAAAACGAGTATAAACTTAGGGCCAACCATTCTGCACTCTTGATTAGCTAGAACAGAGATAGTTACCAATGCAGAACTAACTCTTGAGTATTCAGTAAGATAATTATCTGATCCAAGCTTCTCAGGATCTCTGATAAAATTCAGGATCAGTTGGGCTAATCTGAAGCTTCTGGAAGCTGCTCAGGATCATTGTCTCAGTAGACTTTGACTCAGGGCGATTTGTGCTTCTCAGGGCAAAATTCTCAGGACAACCTGACCCATCTGATCTCAGTGAAGAAAAAGTTTTAAAAATCACTGAACACGTGTATTCCCCCCCATACACGTGTAAGACTCGTTTTTACCGGGACCAACATTCACAATATAGATAGATTCTTATGATTTATTTGGTGTAATGATTTCATGTTTTATGTTTTCATTTTTTTTTATATGGTCTTTGTAATGTATAAAATTTACTATTTAATTTAATTTGTAATGATGTAAATTTCATTCTACAAGATTCTTTCATTATGTTCTATATAAATTTTGTATTACAAATGTTGTTTTTTCTTATTTTTTTCATGTCTTTTTTCATTGATCGCCTACACTTAGATATTCTCCCGTCTATCTCTTTTCTTCATTTCAACAACACATCAAGAGTATATAAAATCGCATGTTATGTGTATTATTTTACGTGTATCATTTATTTGTAAATGAGTTATTACCTATATTTTGGTTTCATGAACATTATACCATAATTGTATGCATCGAATTTAATATAATTTTGTTAAAAAACAAAGGAGTACCTTTATGTGTAACCAACTAATATTGTTCCGTTAAACAACAAAAATCTTTATACTATTCAATTAATACTCTTCAGCGTAATCAAGTAATACCTTTCATAAGTATTATATTTTAGTAAATGCAACTAAAACCTTTTAGTTAAAATAAGAAACATCCTTCTAATCATAATTGCATGCATAGAATTTTATATTTATGATGTTTTTTTTATGTTTTTTGGTAGATTTACCGCGTTATTTCTTTATTTTAATGAATTACGTAATTAATGTGTAAATTTAATAATGGTACTTAATTAATTATAATATAACGAATTGCGTAATCAATAAAATATAATGTAATTATAATAATGGTACTTAATTAATTACGAATTAATGTGTAAATTTCAATTTCATCTTTTAAATTTAATTTAAACTGCATATTTCATAATCTAGATATTAAAATTTTTTCGTATACTTTAAATTTCAATTTTATGATCTTATTAAATAAATCAATTATAAAAATTAAATTATATCATAAATAAAAAAATTCTATTTAAATCATGTATAAAATCATGATCTTATAGAAATGATTTTATCATGTAATTCCTTAGTAATAAATCATATTTTTAATTTTTTAAACTGTTGCACGTTTCCTCATTTTTCTTTTTATTTAATATATATTTTTTATGCCAAATACATATATACACACACCCCTAATCATCTTAATAATTAGTCTATTTTAATTAATTAATGTCAAACTTTCATTGGAAATAATTGTGTCATTTTATTACTGCATGATTATCGTGATTGGTTGCAACAATAAATTGATCCGGTCAAACTCCAACCAAATTGATCATAAAAGGCATATGTTGAATTTTGGAATGTTTTCTTTCCTTATGTAGATCAATTTTGGCTGAATTCGTCCACAATTTTGGCTGAAATTTCCTTTTGGCTGAATTCGTCCACAATTAGTGTTCCTCAATTTGAATTTCGACCAAATTTTTTTCCCTATTTTAGAAAAGTTCTCAAATTCAATCTAAAATTCACGGGCTACCTACTCTAATTTTATTAAAGATCAACTCAATGGGCCGCTATTACTGCTCCATTCAAAATTGTGGAAAACATTGTGAGAAAAAAATTGTAGTATTAAATCTTTAAGGTAATTTACACAGTTGATTCTTTAAGTCTGACAATTACTTATTATTCAATATATATTAGTTATATGCATGTAAATTATTATTATATTTTATGATTCTGGTCATATTTCATGCATTACTTTAACTATATTTGATTTGTTTGGATTTTGCATTCGAATTTAGTAGATATAATTAATAAAATGAGTTTAATTAGTATTCCCATACTTAAAGTCTAATTTTTTGTATCTTATTTCATCAGTTGTTGCGAATAGGATAATGGGTAAAAATGAAGGTAATTTATATAACATTATTGTTAATAATGTTTATTATTCCATTAGATATGTGTTCTTTTTTTTTTCTTTTTTTGAAAGGTTAAAATATGTGTTCATTTTTAGTATCATGTTATAATGTACATATCAAATTCAGGTGGCTATATTACAATTGATCTTAAAGGGCTCGGATAGATGCGAAAGATATTTTGTAATGGAGCATTTTATCTTGATTATCTCTGTTCTAAGAATTGAAATAAAATGGTAAGCTATATACTATTTTGTATTTTTGTGGTGGATCGTTTTACAATGATATATTATAGGTTAACTTTTTACAATGAAATTTTATTTTTGCAGAATATTCCTCTAGACATTACTCCTCAAAACAAATTATACTATAACAGATTATTTCGGATGGTTGTGACATGTGAATTATGTATGGAAAAATACACATGGTAAATATTTCTACGGGGAATATTGGGACAATCTCATAGATTTTTATAAATTGAAAATTGGTGATAGGATCTATTTATCGTTTTTCCACTGTGAATATGTTGATCTATTGATTCGAGTCTAACAAGAATGGTGGTTTACGTCAAGTTCGGTATAACGTTGAATCTTTTACTTATAAACGAATGTTTTATATATTTTATTATTATTTTCAACTTATATATTTACAGGAATGTTTTTTAACTTGAAATTCTTCATGATATTGCAGCCTTTTTCCCAAGTGTTGATTATGTGCCAGAATTTTTTGTTGGGGAATAAGTTGCACAGATCTATTCGGGGTAAAAATATTTAAATACAAATTTAATTATTATAATTATTGCTAGCATGAATTAATCCTATATTAATTCAAATAATAATCCAACAACAAATCATGCATATAATTAATTCACATAAATCCTACGCATGCGGAATTCTACGAGTTTACGTGAACGTACCTCTTGGGATGGCAATGGCTTGGTTGATTAGACTCACCAAAAGAACTTCCCAAGTATTCCCTTAATCCTTGCTCGACTATCCGGTGGTAGGACACTTGCGAACAATTAACAAAAGGAAAAAAATTATGTTGCACCACCTTTGTGGATTTACTAATTTTTCCAGCACATGGAATTGTACTTGGGAATGAAAGAATCATCCCCTATTTATAGAGTAGAGGTGGTCGAAATTTTAGGGCAAAAACAATGTGGGAAAATCTTTTCTTGATCTCCAAGAAATCTTGAATATATCTCCTATATTCTTTTCCCATAATTATAATATTCCACAAAATCCCACCTACTCTTTGTTATGGATTAATTTCGAAAATTATAGGGCAAGAATCCAAGATTTGGATCTTCTTGAATTTATGAGATATTCTTGTATTTCAAGAAATACATATCTCTCATAATATTTTTTCAAGAAAATCAAGAAAATCTTTCTTTCCCTTAATTATCAAAATTTTCAAAAATTTCCCTATGGATAACCAAGTGGGAGATTTCTTGAATTTAATGAGATAATCTTGTATTCCAAGAATTCATATCTTCATTCCATAACAAAATTCAAAGAAAATCTTTCTCCCCTTTATATCCATAAATTTCGAAAAACATGGAAAAAATAAGGCAACAATATTTATTTTATTTTAAACACCTTTTTCAGTTATTAGACTTTATGTTGGGCTACTTAGGGGGCCTTTAGGAGAATTAAGATTGGACCTTCCAATGGATCTTGAATTATCAATATTGAGCCACAATATTATTCAAGCCCATAAATATTAATTAATCCCACTACATAATTAATATTGCACTATCCATCTTAACCCATATTACGATCAATATGGCTCCGGTTATTATTTCCGTGTTTAAGATTATCTAGCCCATTAATTAATTCAAGCCATTTGAAATAGCTTTCCGTTAATTAATATCTTTTGTCCTTGGTTAAGGAGCGGTTCAACATTATTACTCATACTTAAAAAACTAGTTCCACTTGCAAGATTTGGTATGATAAAACTTATGAACCTCCCAAGGGGGCACCGTCGAACAAGTGTACTTGCACACGATTCTCCAGATTAAATCTTAGCAATCACATGTGACCAATAATATTGCCCAAGATAAAAGTATTGAATCTCGTTGATTCTCTACCAATGATAAGTCAAAGCAATAGTTACCAACCACACGTGATCCTATTTAAGGAACGAAGATTAAGAAATAACGAACCACTGAGGTCTAATTCTTCCTTGTTCAATTCTGAAGAATTTGACCTCCTGTAGGTCCTATTCAGTGCATCAGTCATGCACTAGTGTAATCTCTTGGTCAAGACAAGTCAATCGAGCCTTACACTTCAACCTTTCACGATGGATTGTTCATTTCCATCTAGGCCGTGAATGGTGTACTTTTTAGTTACAAGGGATTGTTAATTTAATCTTACGTGATCCGGTATCACTAAATTAACTACAAAAGTAACACGTCTTATTTATTGAGCGATTCTGTAAATAAATATATGTAACATTCAATGATATTTAAAGCATCGATGATAAACAATTTATTTCAAGAAATAAGTCTGTTGGTCGGTTAAACGAAGTCTTACACGTGTATGGGGAATACACGTGTTGTTGATTTTAAAACTTTTTTTCGATCGAGGTCGACTTGGGTCGATAATCTCGAAGATTAGGTTCGAGAAGCACGCAGATCACTCGAGTCAAAGTCTACCGAGGCGGTGATCTGAAACAACGCTTCGAGATACCTCAGATAATCCCAACCAGAATCACGAGTGTCGAGAGATCTGAGTTGCTTGGATCGGATAACTAGCTTCATGAATCCTCGGAAGAGAGTTCGGTTTGATAACTATCTGTTCTAGCTACTCGATCGTCTTGAATGGTTGGCCCTTAGATTATACTCGTTTTAAGCTTTCTTTGAAAAGACCTTCCCTTTATGAAATAGTGATTAGGTTGTGATTCACTTATGCAATTTCAAATTGGATTGATTCCAACTGAATATCGATTGAAAAGTATGCTTTCAAAATCAAGTCAATGCAAAGCGATAAATACACGGATAAGGAAAGCAATAAAGAACACAGCGGGTTATAGTGGTTGAGAGACTCAAGCTCCTACATCCACTCTCTCGACTCTTTGAGGAGAAATTCACTATCAACCGAGCTTTACGACTACCTCGTGGTTTACTTACTCTTCTTTTTACGAGTTTTACATTACTACTCCGTGGTTTACTTACTCAACCCGACCTTGAGTTTTTTCGACTACCTCCGTAGTTTACTTACTCAATCACACACAAGCTTTCGGACTACCTCTCGTAGCTTACTAACTTCTCCTCTAGAGTTTTTCGACTACTCGGCGTAGTTTACTAACTCTTTACAACTCTACTCACCAACAAAAAAAACACACTCCAACTACCTTCTCAAGGGTTTGGGGTTTCTTGGTTGGTTTCCAACTAGGATGAGATATCCTTTACAATGAAGCACAATGCAAAGGGTTAGGATATCTCGACTAAGCTTTGGATAAATCTTATCAAGCTAGGCTTAGTAAAGTGAGCTCTCTTCAATATAGAAGCACTTGGGAAATTCAAGGTATTTCGAGTGCTTTAACTTTTTTGCAAGAATAGGCTTGAGCTCTTGAGTTTATGTATAAATTTTCCGTATCCTTACTAAGTAGAGGGTCACCAGTATTTATAGGCATACACCAAGGTCACTCTTGAAAACTATCCGTTGGAGAGATAGCTTCGTGAGTTCCCTCTTATGGTGTGTGAGAAATGGCTATATTTAGGGTTTGAAACTCCCTAATATGTTTTTTAGGCAATAGCCTTTCATGTAGCCGGTCTTCACTTTTTTGCGATCTGGAACTTTTCAGACATCCGACATCTTTTTCAATTGACTTTATCCTTTGTCGATGTCGGTATGGTATGATGTTGTCTTCCTCTTTTTGACTTTTGTCTTGATTTAAAGATAGACATCTTCAACGGCTCTTTTTGGTTACAAACTACGAGTTTGATATAACCTTAACAACACCGACTTAGTTCCTTTTATGCGCATTTGAATGTCTTGGCAATATCTAACTTTCTAAGGCATTGCGTTTTTTCTCGATATTGCATCCTTGAGATAGATATATTCGGTGCCTCGGAACATTCGGGTTCATCTTTGAGCATTGATGACATTCTTGAGTCTTGATAATTCTTTGTGCTTCGATATTCTTGATCTTGATTTCTCGATCTTGATCTTGCGTCTTGAGTCTTCGAGTCTTTAGGTTTATCTTGACCGATATCTTGAGTCTTCATCTTGAGTCTTCGTTCTCGATTTCATCTTGAGACTTGAGAGACTTGATTTCATCTTGAAACTTCGGTTTCATCTTTGAAACCGATTTCTTCATAAACATCTTGAGTTCTTGAGTCTTGAGAACCTATCCGAACTATATCTCTGACTATACATTTTGCGAGATAACATCACGAATACTCTAAAGCGGAATCGACTCAATTATCAAGATCATTACGAACATGTCATACTCGGGGTTTAATGGGCATCCATTTATCAGCGTGGGGCCACTTGGTAGCTTTTCGATGTTCCCTTCCTCTTGCTCGCCAAACTTCACGAAGTCACTCCTCCCGCTTCTTCTCTTCGTCTATCTTCTTTACGATCGCGAGGCGCTCCACGAGACCGAAGCGGCGGCTTTCTTGGCTTGTTCTTTTTTGGAGTGCATTGAGCATCTCTGGTGTTGAAGACTTTCTTACGAGGTTGAGACTCAGATTCTTACGCATCTTCATCATCGAATCGGCTTTCTCTAGATTGGCTTAGAAGCCTTAGACGCTTAACTTCTGGTTGAACAACACCGAGGCTTTCCTCTTCATAGGCGATTCAAGACCGGCTGGCTTGTTCCAACCTTAGTTCTAGCTTTTCGGTTTCTCTCTTGCAACCTCAAGCATGGTTTGCTCGAAACTCAAGTGTAGATGGGCTTCTCCACTTGGCGGATTTCAATTTATCGGCTTCAAACTTCTTTTAAGGCTTTGGCTAGATTGTACATTTCGACCTCTTTTCGAGCCTTCTTCTCCAAAGTCACGATGCCATGAACTTCACAGGGTCTTCACCTTATTTTCCCCCTTCACCGCACCGTAATTTGAAAGAAGTCTGGAGAGGCTGTGTCATGTCAATAATCTTGCTCTTTGCTCACCGCGGCCGGATCTCTCCTGCTAACCGATCTTGCTCATCTTCCATTCTCCTTATGTGGTTCTTAGCCCGCGAAGAAAGTTCTTCGAGATATGTGGGCAAAGCGGCGGAAGAGTGCATCTTCGGCATCTCTGTCATCTTGGTCATGAGCTTTGAGCTCATTTCCTCCTTATTGAATCGTCGGCACCTCATTTTTTCTCTGCTAGTTTCACCTCTAGAAATTGATCGATTTCGGTGCTTACATTTCATTTCGGCACTTAACTCTGCGTTGACTCCCTCTTTTTTCATTAAACTTTTCTTCCATGGAGGTCATCCGAGTGTTGAGTGTTTTGTATCTGCACCGATTACGAAGAATGGCTAAGTCCTTCCATTATCGAGCTTGATTGGCCAGCGTTTCTTCTATCTCGAGCAATTTTGATCGCTATTGGCTCAATCTTCTCAAGTTTCTCCATTACGGGAGTGAGATCAATCTCGGGAACTTTTACGCACCATACATGTTTGTTTGATCATCTGAGCTTGACTTCATCCCGAGCTTGGTCTCCATTTGAGCCTCGGTCTGTTTTATCGGACAATTGAGAATTAAAGATAGTACTTTCAATTAACTTTGGCATAATTGTCAATAGTGCCAAAAGATACTGAAGAGTGCTAACCGATCTGAGGTTGATCGACAATGAAGTCTCTTTTTCCATTTGAGGCCGATCCTCGGCATCTCCTGTTGGTCCCCATCTCCATCTTTGGATTTGTCTCCATTTGCTCGGGCACCAACCAGTTGTTTCTTCTTCTCGGCTAGCTTATACGAACGGCTCATCAAAATCGGAATTTTTCATCTGAGCTTTGTCGTCCCGAACCACGAGGAAGTCGGTCGGGCGTTATCTCCTCATTCCACGGTCTTCCCCTCACGAATGCGGCAATGCCAAGCATCTCGGGAAAAGTCGATTGAGGATATATATTGTCGTCCTTGTCGGAAGAAAACATCTTGCGGTCGAGGGTATGAAATTTGAGCTCGGGGTGAGTCAGGATGAACCGTTCCCCTTGCTCCTCCACTCGCCTTCTTGACCTCGCCCTTCTTCCATCTCGGGCTCTCGGGTTCGATGAAAACACGCTAAGGGATCTAGATAGATCACTCTGGAGCTCATCAAGAATATTTTGCTCCCGAGCCTCGATAGTGTCTGAAGTTTGTGCATTCAGGTCCTCGGTTTGCATCTGAGTGGGTTACGAGGGCTGGTGGCATATCCTCGGTTTGAGTGCGAGTTGGCTCGTCGGTCGAACTGCACATCTTGGATCGACTCGAGTTGGCTCTTCCGTGCGAGCTTTGACATCCCGAGGTAGGCATCTCACGAGGTCTCGAGCTCCTTTAAAAATTTCTGAGAAATTTTATCCGAACTGAGTGATGTCTCGAGCACCTCGGAAGACACGCTCCCTCGATCGATCTGTGTCTCCGAGATAACTGAGCCAACACTTGTAATGGCGAACTCGAGCGGTTTTGCCTTGAGTTGTATCTCCTCGAGAATCCTCGCTATTTTCATCGGTGAGAACCACCAATCTTCTGCGTTTTGGAGCAAGATTCTTCTATTTCATCATTTTTGCTCCCTGCTCCATCTTTGCCTCCAACAACATCTTCCCCCTAGTTTGTTGGGTCTCTTTTTCAGCAACTGCAGAAGGTGATTCTACCTTCTTTTCTCTCTTCCCCCTGATAACCTGCTTCCTTGCAGCACTGGGTTTAAGGAGAATTTTGGATTTAGGAAATGGGGTCGAATTGGCGAAGATATCCTCCTCCTCTCTGCACATCTCCAAAATGTAAGCAATTTTGGTGGCATGGTGGATCTTGCCTTTGATTGAGATCGCCCCGTCAATCTTCTTAAATACTTTTGGTCCGCTTTCACTCACCGTCTGGATCGGGAATTTCGGCCGGTTGAAATGTGGTGGGTGAAGCTTCTATCGCCGCCATCAATCGAGCTTGAGGGGTACTTATACGCTCAAAACTCCCTTGAAGACTCATGATGCACTTGCTCACAATATCCATCGGACGATGCGATATTGTGGCTTTAGATGCCTCTTATGCAATGTCGCCTCAAACTTCACAGGATTCTCAGCAATCCTATCAAGGTACTCCTGCTCTCTTCCTGACATATACATCGTAGGATCCTCTCCTCTATCACAGAGCTCAAAAATATCATTCAGATTTTTCGGAACAATACACAGATCCCTTTCAAAATCGATGTATTTGGATGACTGCTCTAAGTGTGATCTGATTAACTTAGAATGCATCTGACCCTCTTCATCTATCTTTAAATTACGGATGAATTCGATTACCTCTTTCGCAAACTCTGGTGCAGTCGGAAACTGCGACTTGTTGGAGTGAGTTTGGCGGTCGAATCATATGCGAGCCTCCTCTTACGGCTTTGAGTTGGTTGTGCTTTCAAGTGAGACAACGAACTCGTACCACGGCTTGTTGGTTATGGCTAATTTCTCAAACAAGGTTGGGGCCATTTTAGAGATTGATTTAAGAATTTGAAGTTTTAGGGTTTGGAGATTTCTGGGCAAAGGGATTTTTATTTGCAGAGGATTTGGAAACGAAGGGTTTGATAAAATTTTGGCTTGAATGGCTTAAAGGGGTATAAATAGCCTTGAGATCGTGGGGAATCGTGTTGGTTAGGTGAGTAACAATGGTTGAGATTAATCTCCGATTAATCGGGTATATGAACCGACGATCTCCGAAAAGTAAGCCGCCAAAACATCCTCATTGGTCATTAATGTAGCAGAGCATTAAATGACTGTTGACCTTCTTCAGAATTTAAAACGGTCCCTCCCAAAAACATTCCTCAGGTGTTTTATATTTATTGCGAATGATTACTGAGTTTTACTTGAGCAATAAATGAGTCGCATGAGTCTTTACTTCTTCAGACTAATTTCCCTCTATCAGTCTTATCGAAAGTAATCGTCTTTGATAAAATGTCAAGATAATCTTCGAGTCTGAATGGGTTCAAGATGCTTTCTTAATCTTGACCTTGATGGCGAAGTTTCGAGACTCGATTCAAGATTTCCATTTTATCCTGAGTTTTTCAGTAGAAATCGAGAAAACTTCATGCATCTGAAAATCTTCAATTTTTCAGATTTACTCTATACACCTGGTTCTAACATCCCTAATTCAACTGAAAGTTCCTGAAATCTTGATTCAGCCAAAGGTTTAGTCAAGATATCAGCTCTTTGCCTATCAGTATGAATTTTCTCCATCCTTATGTCCTTTTTCTCGACATGATCTCTGATGAAGTGATGTCTGATATCCACATGCTTGCATCGGTGTGGAATGCGGATTTTGTGAAATAGCAATGGCACTATTGTTGTCACAAAATATTGGTACTTCATTGGCTTCAACTTTATAATCCCTTAATTGTTGTCTGAGCCAAAGAATCGAGCCACAGCTTGACTTCTGCTGACCATGTATTGTATTTTGGTAATCTTGGTTGCTTTTGAAGTCGTTTTTTTGAAAACCAAGATATCAGCTTGCTTCCTAGAAATTGACAAGTTCCTGTTGTGGACTTCATGTCAATTCTACAACCTCCATAGTCAGCATCTGAGTAACCAGTTAATTCAAGGTTATCATCAGCTGGATACCATAATCCTCTATTCACTGTGCCCTTAAGATATCTTAGTATCTTCTTGGCAGCCTCCATGTGACTAGTCTTAGGATTAGTTTGGTATCTTGCACATATCCCAACAAACAAATGTTATATCCGGCCTACTTTGTCGTGAGATAGAGCAATGATCCAATGATTCCTCTATAATCGGTATGATTCAGACGATTTGCCTTTCCGAATCGGGATCCATCTTGTAGTTAGTATTCATAGGAATCCTAAGCGCATTGCAATTTTGTACACCATATTTGGCAATCGGATCTACGGTGTATTTTTGCACGGTTGATGAATATTCCTTCCTTTGATTGTTTCACTTGAAGACCTAGAAAGAAATTCATCTCTCCCATCATTGACATCTCAAACTTGCCTTTCATCGGTGTTGAAAACTTTTTCACACGGTGATGGTTTGGAGATCCAAAAATGATGTCATCAACATATATCCTGAACTAGTAAGATCTCTTCCCCATCCTCTATCACGAGCGAGTTCTATCAATGATCTCTTTGACAAAACCATGGTCGAGAAGAAACCGAGAAAGTGTATCATACCATGCTCACGGGTGCTTGCTTGAGACCATACAAAGCTTTTACGAGCACGTAAACTTGGTCATTCTTGTTTGAATCCAGGAGGTTGTTCCCATAAACCTCTTCTTTAAGCACACCGTTCATAAATGCACTTTTTCACATCCATTTGATAGATCGTGAACTTCATGTGGGCAGCATATGCAAGAAACAATCGATGGTTTCTAGTCTTGCAAGGTGCAAAAGGTTTCATCATAATCAAGCCTTCTTCTTGGGAATAACCTTGTGCAACTAGCCTTGCCTTGTTTCTCACAATGTTGTTGTTTTCATCTCTTTTGTTTTTGAAAACCCACTTGGTTCCAATGACATTGTGCCTTTCAGGTCTATCTACCAACTCCCATACTTCATTCCTTGAGAATTGATTCAGCTCATCTTGCATAGCAGTAATCCAATAAGAATCTTGTAGAGCTTCACCAATCTCGGCGGCAGTTCTTTCTCCGAAAGGAAGCTGCCGAGAATAGTGCACTCTCACCATGGAACCTTCTTATCTTAACACCTTCAGTTAGATCACCCACTATCTGATTTGTAGGATGACTATCTAACCATTTCCTTCTTGATGTTCCCCCTTCAATGGTATCCTCAACATTTGAAATGTTAGGTTCAGTTAAATCAGCAAACTCAGGGAACAACAAAAAACAGAGAAAGAGAATCATCTTCCTCGGGGAGATCTTATCGAGAACATTGTCGAGACATTTGTTCCCCGTTGGTTGATAGATTAGAATTTGCCTCATTTGTGACCACATCTTCATTGGCATCACATACGAGTGCGAGGCGGTGTCTGCTCGGATTGGTCACCTTTGGAGTGTTGGTTTTTTCCGAGGCTCACCATCCCGAATTCCATTCTCGCACTTCCTTATCTCGAGTCCGAGTCACTCCAATCATAGAATGTGGTGACTTCTTCTTTTCGGAGTTCAATTGGATGATTTATCTTTCTGTTTGGGCTTAATCTGGTGATCCTCTTAGTTAGTTCATCTGCATCATGTTCTGTTTCTTCCGAACACAAATAGATTCATCAAAAACAACATGAGGTGTTTCCTCCACAATAAGAGTCCTAGGTTGTAAACTCGAAAGCTTTTTCTTGACTTGAGAATATCCTAAGAATATTCCTTCATCGACTTTACTATCAAAAGTTTTCAACCGATCTTTACCATTATTGTGTATGAAACACTTGCAACAAAACACGAACGAAAGAAAAGAAACAAGAGGCTTCCTTTCATTCCAAAGCTCATAGGGTGTTTTGCCTTGACTCTTGGTCGGCATGGATCCGTTTCGAGAGTAGCGTCGGTGTTGCGGCTTTGACCCAAAATCTTTTAGGAATATCGACCAAATTTATCATTGTCCTTGCAGCCTTTCTTTCGAGTCATATTCCTCCTTTCAAAGAACACCATTACGTTGAGGGGTCCTTGCGGTGATGTTTCATGTGAAATTCCATTCTCTCGCACAATAATCGATATGATATGATTTATGAATTGAGTTCTTTGTCGGATCGATTTTGACCACACTCGATTTTTCTCAATCTTGAGCCTTTTTAGTAACTCTGGCGGCTTTTTATCGAGTCTCTTTCTTCTTGAGTAAGAATATGACCCAAAGTATATCTCGAGTAGTCATCAACTACTACCAATGTGTATTTCCGCCATTAGTGCTTCAGGTGTTATAGGACCAAAAAGATCCATATGTAGTAATCAAGTATTCTTTCGGTAGAAACCTCAACTTTACTTTTAAATGATGCTCTTATCTGTTTTCCTTTTCTCGCACGCATCACAAATATGTTCCTTCTTGAACACTTTTCGTTAGGGACCCCTCTCACAAGAGCTAATCTTGCAAGCTTGTTCGGGGTTTTGAAATTTAGGTGATTCATTCTTTTATGTCATAACCAACTGGTATCTGTGGAACTTTTAACAATTAAACATGTATCTTTAGGAGCAGAACTCCAATCAGCAAGATACACATTCCCTTTTCTTGTACCAGTCAGTAAAACTTTCTGTGATGTATCATTTTTCACAAAACATAAGTTCTTAGAGAACTCAACATTGAAACCCTTATCATGAATTGGCTAATTTAAAGCAAATTATGCTTCAATCCGTATATACATATGAAACACCATGGATATGAATCGAGTCGATTTCCAAAGTTCCATATCCTTGACCGTCCTTGGAATTATCTCCAAAAGTGATTTGTGGGCCTCTTTGTTCAACATAGTCATGAAAGTGTCTTCTTGTATCTGTCATATGTCTTGAACATCCTTTGTCAAGATACCAAATGTCAGAGCTTTTTTCATCTCTCGCTTTCATCGGTGCCATGTGATCATTAGTCGGTTTAGTGCCCTTGTTTTCCTCCCCGAAAAAACAGATCAATTCTTAGGTACCCAATTTGTGTAGGGTCCTACAAGGTTAGATGTACCTTCGGAATCCAAATATGCCCGACAACTCTAATCACTTTAGAGTGGCTAATTTGTCTTCCATAAACATCAACATACACATCTACTACTACGGGTGCCTTAGCGAATTTTACGTATGTGTGCTAGCTTTAGCATGAACATGGGCTTTTGAATTCTTCTTTGGTTCAGGCCTTTTGTTCAGATGCTTGGGCTTTTGTGCAGCTGGTCTAAATCTTTGTTGACTCGGGTTCAGATAACCTTTACCTTTAGGCAAGTGAGGTTCAGGTTGTCTGTACTGAAATCTGGGTCTTTCAGTGTACTGAGGACTTGGTCTCTTCAGTTGAGAATGTCTCTGCTGAGTGTTTCTCATCTGAGGATTCCTCTGATGGTTCGATGTGGAGCCTTTCATTTGCATTCTTAGCCTGAGGCTTTGAAGTACTTGCCTGAAACTTTCCAACTGACTGCTCAGGTTTTCTAGCCTTTACCTGAGGTTTGGGCTTTCTAACCTGATCATTCAGTTTTACTGAAACCATAGGTCCTTTTCCCTTGTCTACAACCTTGGGCATTACTTCAGCTTGAAGTGTAGGTGCCACTGGTTTTACAAAGATAGTCTTCTTGCTACATGATGCAGCATTCAGATGACCTTGTGAGGTTCCCCCTGGAGTGTATCCCAATCCAGTTTTTATAGTGGCAGATCTCTGGTAACTCTGAATTTCATCTATCACATTAGATGCTTTATTCAATAGAGTTAACTTCTTCTGTGCACTATCCTCACGATTCTCAGAGAGTTTTATGCTTCTCGAGAGAGGTCATTGAACTTCGATTACGATTAAGTTTGAATCTCTTGATGGATTTCTCTAGCTTTTCAGTTAGGATTTCTCTTTCTCTAAGAGTTGTACTTTCAGAACATCCAGTTCATCAGTGGCTCCCATTAATTGAGAAGTGATCTCAGTTTTACTAGAGTCTTTCCATTTTAGATTTTTAGCATTCAGTTCCTTATTCTGCTCTTGAGTTTAATTTAGCAGTCCTTGCAAAACAAAGATAGTCCTTCATGATTCTCAAAAGAATCCATCGAGGTCAAAATAGTGTTTTTCGGTGGAACTTGAAAACTCTTGTGCTAGTGTAGGAGCAACAACAGAGACGAAGAGTTTACCTCCTCAATGGCCATACGGCGGAGATGTCATCACTTTCTTTCGTCGAGAATATCTCATCGAAGAGCTAGATCCTTCCTCAGTTGTTCTTCTTACGCAATCATGGCCTTTTTGCTTGAGAACTTTCGGTCTCTTTTAGCTTGTCTTTCTCTTCTCTCCTTAGCACTCAACTCGGACAATCATCTTTGGAAGTGACCTTTTCTTCCGCAATTATAGCATCTGTTGGCATCATCATCGATCATTTTCTTCTTTGGACTTGAGTCCTTCTTTACGGATGAAGATCCTTCATCTTTCAGTCCTTCTTCTTCTCGGTTGATCGTCCTCGGGTTTCTTTCGGTACTGTGGTTCTGTAATAGCTTTTGTATTTTCCAAATCTATTATTAAGTCTGTCAAACCTCCTTGCCATCGATTTAGCTTTTCCTCAAGCTCATCGATGTTTGGCATGGGAGTTCTCGAGACTCTCTAGTTTACGGTTTTATCTTTGGCTTTTAAAGCCACATTTTTACTCGATGGAGAATCATCTTTCTTTGTCGGCCTTTTGGATTTCTTATCAATTACAAATTCATAGGCTTTTCATTTCGAGAAGACTTGTTGGTATGGCATTAAACTAATGTTCTTGGTGTTTTCGATCACCCTTTGCATGAATATCCCATTTCTTAGAAAGACCTCTAAGAATTTTCAATGCCACTTCTCTTTGTGGATATTTCTTTCCAAGTGCGTTTAGATCATTCATGATCTTTAGTGAATCGACTTCCAATTTGTCAATTGATTCACCATCATCCATTTCAAAAACCATCAAACTTTCCAATTGCCACTTTGAAATTTTGTTTTCTTTTATATGATCGTGCCTTGGCACATAACAACTAGTGTATCCCATATCTCTTTAGAAAAGATTATGGTGAGAGATCATTCCCATCACACCATCATCAATTGTCTTTGTATAGTGTGTCTTTTTGCAATGTAGTCTAGATTGACTAACTTTCTCTCCTCGGGGAGTTAGTTGGTCATCGGACTTAGAAAATTTCTGCTCTAGGATCAATTCCCTCTTCTTACAGAATTCTGGGATTCACCACGAAGAAATTTGAATGGTCCTTGAGAAACCACTCTCCACATACGCTCATGTTTGGAATACGAGATGAGCTGCATTCTCGATCTCCATAGATCATAGTTCTCTCACGAGAACATGGGAAGTTTTTAGAAGACATTTTTCGATCTTTTGAAAAGAAAAAAAATTGACAAAAATAAGATCGATTCGGATAGACCCACAAGTATTTTTGAAAATAAAACTTTGGTCAACACAAATAGTGGTCAAGTTGAACCTTTGCTCGATACCACTTGTTGGTCCTGTAAACGAAGTCTTACACTTGTATGGGGGAATACACGTGTTGTTGATTTTAAAACTTTTTTCGATCGAGGTGACTTGGGCCGAGATAATCTCGAAGATTAGGTTACGAGAAGCCATGAGATCACTCGAGTCAAAGTCTATTGAGGCCAGTGATCTGAGCCGCTTTTAGATACCTCGAGATAATCCCAATCAATCTCGAGTGTCAGAGATCCCGAGTTGCTTGGATCGGATAACTAGCTTCTTGAATCCTCGAAGAGAGTTCGGTTTGATAACTATCTGTTCTAGCTACTCGATCGTCTTGAATGGTTGGCCCTTAGATTATACTCGTTTTAAGCTTTGCTGAAAGACCTTCCCTTTATGAAATAGTGATTAGGTTGTGATTCACTTATGCAATTTCAGTGGATTGATTCCAACTGAATATCAGTGAAAAGTATGCTTTCAAAATCAAGTCAATGCAACAGTTAAGCACAGATAAGGAAAGCAATAAAGAAACATAAAGAAGCGTTATAGTGGTTCGAGACTCAAGCTCCTACATCCACTCTCTCCCGACTCTTGAGAGAAATTCACTATCAACTCGAGGCTTTTCGACTACCTCGTAGTTTACTTACTCAACTTTCCCCCGAGTTTTCGACTACTCCACGTAGTTTACTTACTCAACCCGACCTTGAGTTTTCTGACTACCTCCGTAGTTTACTTACTCAATCACACACAAGCTTTCAGACTACCTCTGTAGCTTACTAACTTCTCCTCTAGAGTTTTCTGACTACTCCGCGTAGTTTACTAACTCTTTACAACTCTACTCACCAACAAAACACACTCCAACTACCTTCTCAAGGGTTTGGGGTTTCTTGGTTGGTTTCCAACTAGGATGAGATATCCTTTACAATGAAGCACAATGCAAAGGGTTAGGATATCTCGACTAAGCTTTGGATAAATCTTATCAAGCTAGGCTTAGTAAAGTGAGCTCTCTTCAATATAGAAGCACTTGGGAAATTCAAGGTATTTCGAGTGCTTTAACTTTTGCAAGAATAGGCTTGAGCTCTTGAGTTGCGTATAAATTTTCCGTATCCTTACTAAGTAGAGGGTCACCAGTATTTATAGGCATACACCAAGATCACTCTTGAAAACTATCCGTTGGAGAGATAGCTTCGTGAGTTCCCTCTTATGGTGTGTGAGAAACGGCTATATTTAGGGTTTGAAACTCCCTAATATGTTTTAGGCAATAGCCTTTCATGTAGCCGGTCTTCACTTTTTGCAGTCTGGAACTTTCGTACATCTGACATCTTTTTATTGACTTTATCCTTTGTCGATTGTCGATGGTACTGATGTTGTCTTCCTCTTTTTGACTTTTGTCTTGATTAAAGATAGACATCTTCAAGCGGCTCTTTTGGTTACAAACTCGAGTTTGATATAACCTTAACAACACGCCGACTTAGTTCCTTTTATGCGCATTTGAATGTCTTGGCAATATCTAACTTTCTAAGGCATCGCGTTTTTCTCGATATTGCATCCTTGAGATAGATATATATTGATTGCCTCGGAACATTCGGTTCATCTTTGAGCATTGATACATTCTTGAGTCTTGATAATTCTTTGTGCTTTCAGTATTCTTGATCTTCAGTTTCTCAGTCTTCAGTCTTGCGTCTTCAGAGTCTTCTGAGTCTTTAGGTTTATATTGACTGATATACTGAGTCTTCATGCTGAGTCTTCAGTTCTCAGTTTCATACTAAGACTTCAGAGACTTGATTTCATCTTGAAACTTGGTTTCTTCAGAAACATCTTGAGTTCTTGAGTCTTGAACTATCCTGAACTATATCATTGACTATACATTTTGCGGATAACATCCGAATACTCTAAAAGGCGAATCGACTCAATTATCAAGATCATTACGAACATGTCATACTCGGGGTTTTGGGATCTTAATCAAAATCTTATAATCTTTTATTAAATTCATCTCCCAACAAAGTCCGAAATTCATTTTTGATTATACAAAGTAAAAGCATACTTTTCAGTATAATCCCAATAATCTCCCACTTATACTCAAAGTCCGCTTTTAAGTATACTACAACATGTCTCGTGTAGTTCTGTCGTGACATCTAATGTCACCTACATGAACCTAATAATTTCTCCCACTTATACTCAAAGCAGTTAGCGGCAACCGGTCTTGACACTCATTCCTTCCACATGTCTCTCGAATGTATTGAGGCGGACCCTTTGTGAATGGATGCGCTAGGTTGTCTTGACGCTATCTTTGCCACATCTATATCTCCTCTCTTAACGATATCTCGTATAAGATGGTATTTCCTTTCAATGAGTTTTTTGGCGGCCTTGTGGGCTCTTGGTTCCTTGAATTTGCAAATCGCTCCGGCATTGTCACAATAATGTTGATTGATTTGGGCAAAATTCGAACTACATTCAAGTCCACTAGGAAGTTCTTGAGCCATACCGCTTCTTTTCGTTGCCTCGCAAGCGGCTACATATTCGGCTTCCATGGTAGAATCGTGACGCATTTCTGCTTGATGCTTCTCCATGTGTGTTCCTTCCCCATGCAAAACACACTACCGGAGGTAGATTTTCTAGAGTCTATGTCTGATTGGAAATCCGAGTCCGTGTAGCCGATGGGGATTAGACTATGTGATTGATAAATTAACATTCTATCCCGAGTTCTTTTCAGATACTTCAGAATATTTTTAACTACCGTCCAATGTTCTTTCCCCGGGTTACTTTGTGTTGGGAAATGAATTTAATAAAGAAGATTTTGATTAGATCCCAAAACCCCTGAGTATGACATGTTCAGGATAATCTTGATAGATGAGTTAGGATTCAGTTTTAGAGAGTTCAGGATGTTATCTCAGACCGTATAGTCGCTAGATATAGATCGGGATAGATTCAAGATTCTCAAGACTCAAGAAGTTTCAAGAAACTGGTTTCAAAGATGAAATCAAGTTTTCAAGACTCAATATGAAACTGAGAATCTGAAGACTCAGATAAGACTGAGAATCTGAAGTTTCAAGAAGAAACCAAGTTTCAAGACTCGATGAAATCGAGAATCAAGACTCAAAAGATGAGATCGAGAATCAAGACTCGAGATGAGGCGAGAATCAAGACTTCGGTATGAGATCGAGAATCAAGACTCAAAGATGAAGACTCAAAGATATCTGTGAAGACTCAGAAGACATCAAGACTCGGAAGATCAAGATATCAAGATCGAAGACAAAGGATCTTGAAGGCGCGTAATGATTCGAAGACTTCAAGAATGTCTTGAATGCTCAAGATAAAACTCAATGTTCCGGTTAAGAAACCGAGGAATATAGCCGTTGGAATCCGGTGACGTGGACCAATGAGAGGAAGACAACCAGCCTGAAAAAGATGCAGAACTTACAAAGAATAGTATGGATTTGAATGTGATTCTCTCCAAAGGTAACATTCAAATCCACACTATAAATACAAGATCTTCCATCAAATTAAGTGTGGAGAATATGCAAAAGATGCTACAGAGCTAAGAGCCTTATATTCAAGCATTCCCACCATAGAACACAAGTCTGTAGATATACAAATATATTCAAAGAGTGTTCTAGAACCCAATCTAAGCAACCCACGATGTATCCTACGCTTAGAGAGATTTTCCCAACCTTAGCATTGAGGCTAAACAAATGTAAGGGAAAATCTCACCATAGTTGGAGACAACACCAAACCCAAACCCCATTCTTTTAAGAGATAACTAGTGGTGAAGTGAGGTAGTTGTTAGGCAATCCCGAGAGAGGGTGATAAGTCCCGTAGGAGTGTGAACTCGTTAAACATCTAGAGGCGAGCCCGAGAGGGTGATAAGTCTAGAGGCGAGCCCGAGAGGGTGATTAGTCCAGTTGGAGTGAGAGCTCGTTAAATATCTAGAGGCGAACCCGAGAGGGTGATAAGTCCAGTTTGAAGGAATTTCCCTAGGAACAGGGAGAGTGGATGTAGGAGCTTGAGTCTCCGAACCACTATACATTGTTGTGTTCTTTACTACTTTACGTTCTTATCTTGTCATATGCATTAGATTATAAGCAAAACACAACACATGAGCTTAAAAGAGAAAAATCTGGAATCACCATTCCTTCACCCCTATTTTATATGTATTTCATGATTATTCCTCATTTCATGGGTTTTCCACCGGGCCTATGAATTGGTATCAGAGCATGAGTTCAAAAGTTTCACTAATTTCAGAGTGACCACCTGAACTGATCTTTTTAAAGGAAAACCCGTTTCTTTAAAAATGCATATATTTTAATGTTTTGGGGTCCTTGTTGGGATATTTTTAGTTTTGATGAACTATGCCAAAACATTATCAACTTTTGTTATTCAAGCTAATTTACAGATAACAAGTTGAGGGGGAACGAAAGAACAAATTGAGAGGGAACTCACGGAATTAGAAGTAGATGATCAAGATCAAACGAGGCTGCAGATGAGAGTCAACTGATGAGCTGTGCAAAATCAGAAATAAAGAAAAGCTAAAGCCAGCAAATCAGAAGAGAAGGTTGTAAATCAGAAAATGAGCAAAAGAGACTGATCAAGATCAGACGTGATCGAGATCAGATATGAAGATGAGAAGATGAGACTGATCGAGATCAGACGTGATCAAGATCAGATATGATAAACTGATATGCTAACCTGATATGATGTACTTACCAGATGCTATCCTGATATATTGATCTGAAGATGTGTTGATCGTCGATCAACCGAAATGATCGGATCGGAAAAGAAGAAATCGATAGCTTTTGTAAAAGTAATCAAAACTCGAAGAAGATCGAGACTCGATGAAGTAAAACCGATCCGAGATTCATTAAAAAGAGACCCGAGGGTCGGGATGGGAAGTCGAAGAAATCAATCAACTCGAGTCGGCTGAGTGTCGATATCCCGACGACAAGGTCCGTTGAATCAAGAAACCTGAGACTCAGTATGTCATTGAAGACACTGAGGCTCAGATAGACCTGAAGAGCCAAAGCTGAAGATCAAAGAAGACTGAATATGTTTTTGTCTTTACTTTTGATAAGTTCATTGTAATCTGTAACTGATATCATACAATCAATGAAACTTTATCTTTATGCTCAAAGATAATACCTCATTATCTTTTTACATGTCTGCCTGATTATTGTTGATGAAATTGTTGGGAGATTTATTGTGAAATTGTTGAGAGATTTGCCATTCTTGTATTGTAATAGGAAAACTCGAAAACCCGAGTATAAGTTAAGAGTTTTTGTAACAAGATGGTTTTGCATCATCAAAAGGGGAAATTGTTGGGAAATAAATTTAATAAAGAAGATTTTGATTAGATCCCAAAACCCCGAGTATGACATGTTAGGGATAATCTTGATAGATGAGTCGATTCAGGTTTTAGAGTGTTCGGGATGTTATCCGCACCGTGTATAGTCCAGATATAGATCGGGATAGATTCTCAAGATTCAAGACTCAAGAAGTTTCAAGAAACCGAAGTTTTAGTATGTTGAAGTTTTCAAGACTCAAAGATGAAATCGAGAATCAAGACTCAAGATGAGTCCGAGAATCTGGTTTCAAAGATGAAACGAAGTTTTCAAGACTCAAAGATGAAATCGAGAATCAAGACTCGATGAGATCGAGAATCAAGACACGATGATGAGATCGAGAATCAAGACTCAAGATGAGATCGAGAATCAAGACTTCAAAGATGAAGACTCAAAGATATCAATCAAGATATCTGTGAAGACTCGTAAGACATCAAGACTCGTAAGACTAAAGATATCAAGATCGAAGACAAAGGATATCAAGGAAGGCCAAGAATTATCAAGACTTCAAGAATGTCTTGAATGCTCAAGATAAACACGAATGTTCCGGGGCGAAGAAACCGAGGAATATAGTCGTTGGAATCCGGTGACGTGGGACCAATGAGAGGAAGACAAATGACTGAAAAAAGTCTGCGAGAACTTATAAAGAATAGTATGGATTTGAATGTGATTCTCTCCAACGGTAACATTCAAATCCACACTATAAATACAAGATCTTCCATCAAATTAAGTGTGGAGAATATGCAAAAGATGCTACAGAGCTAAGAGCCTTATATTCAAGCATTCCCACCATAGAACACAAGTCTGTAGATATACAAATATATTCAAAGAGTGTTCTTTAACCCAATCTAAGCAACCCACGATGTATCCTACGCTTAGAGAGATTTTTTCAACCTTAGCATTGAGGCTAAACAAATGTAAGGGAAAATCTCACCATAGTTGGAGACAACACCAAACCCAAACCCCATTCTCGTAAGAGATAACTAGTGGTGAAGTAAGGTAGTTGTTAGGCAATCCCGAGAGAGGGTGATAAGTTCCGTAGGAGTGTGAACTCGTTAAACATCTAGAGGCGAGCCCGAGAGGGTGATAAGTCCAGAGGCGAGCTCGAGAGGGTGATAAGTCAAGTTGGAGTGAGAGCTCGTTAAATATCTAGATGCGAACCCGAGAGGGTGATAAGTCCAGTTTGAAGGAATTTCCCTAGGAACAGGGAGAGTGGATGTAGGAGCTTGAGTCTCCGAACCATTATACATTGTTGTGTTCTTTACTGGTTTACGTTCTTATCTTGTCATATGCATTCGATTATAAGCAAAACACAACACATGAGCTTAAAAGAGAAAAATCTGGAATCACCATTCCTTCACCCCTGTTTTATATGCATTTCGTGATTATTCCGCATTTCATGGGTTTTCCACCGGGCCTATCACTTTGATATCTTGCCACCATGCCAACGGCAAAGCAGATATCCGATCTCGTACACAGCATTGCATACATAAGGCTTTCGATAGCCGAAGCATAAGGAATGCCTCTCATGTCATCTATCTCCTTTTGCGTCTTAGGGCACATTTTCTTGGATAGATGGATTCCATGTCTGAAAGGTACGAAGCCTTTCTTGGAATCCTGGATGCTGAATCGTTTCAAGACAGTGTCTATGTAAGAAGCTTGCGACAAGCCTACCATCCTTTTCTTGCGATCTCGAGTGATCTTGATCCCAAGGATGTGTGCGGCTTCCCCTAAGTCCTTCATATCAAACTGTTTTGAAAGCCATGCCCTTACATCTGATAACACCTTTACATTGTTCCCGATGATCAGAATGTCATCTACGTATAGTACTAAGAATACCAATGCAGTTCCGACACGCTTTTTATACACACAACTTTCGAACTCGTTTTGATCGAACCCATAAGACTTTATAACATGATCAAAACATTGGTTCCAAGCTCTGGATGCCTGTTTGAGTCCGTATATGGACTTCATGAGCTTACAAACTAGGTGTTCTTGGCCTTTTTCAATGGAGCCTTGGGGTTGTTGCATATAGATCTCTTCATCAAGACTTTCGTTAAGGAAAGCTGTCTTGACATCCATTTGCCAGATTTCAAAGTCGAGATGCGCAGCAATCGATAAGAGAATACGGATGGACTTGAGCATGGCTACGGGCGAAAAAGTTTCCTCATAATCGATCCCTTCTTTCTGAGTATAACCTTTCGCCACGAGTCTTGCTTTGAAGGTTTCCACCTTCCCGTCCGGTCCTCTTTTTCTCTTATACACCCACTTGCAACCAATGGGTTTAACCCCATTAAGTGGTTCGACTAGCTCCCACACTCTGTTATGATTCATAGAACCTATTTCGGCTTTCATTGATGTTTGCCAAGAATCTGCATCCTTGTCTTGGATTGCCTCGTCATATGTCCATGGGTCTGATTCGTCTTGTCCGGGAATCAAGTCCGAGGACTCTCCTATTTCCATGAATCTCTCGGGCTATTTCACAACCCTCCCACTACGACGAGGTTCCGGTTGTGCAAGTGTGTCGTTTGGTATGTCATCTTGTACAGTTGGCATTGAGGTTAGCCCCCTTAGCTCATTTAAGATATTCTCACTTCTGGGTCTTCCTTCGTTCATATAGTCTTCTTCCAAAAATCTAAAGTGGGTGCTTATTACCACCTTTTGATCTTCGGGACCATAGAACATACAGCCTTTTGTTCCCTCTGGGTATCCCACAAACAACCTTAATTCTGATCGAGGATCCAATTTTCCAGCTTCCTTGTCCAACACGTAGGCCGGACACCCCCAAATCCTCATGTGTCTCATACTAGGCTTGCGCCCGGTCCACAATTCTTTGGGAGTTTTGGGAACCGATGTTGGTCCCTGTGTAAACGAGTCTTACACGTGTATGGGGGGAATACACGTGTTCAGTGATTTTAAAACTTTTTTCTTTCACTGAGGTCAGATTAGGTCAGGTTGTCCTGATGATTTGGTCCTGAGAAGCACAAATCGCTCTGAGTCAAAGTCTACCTGAGATAGTGATTCTGAGCTGCTTTCAGATACCTCAGATAATCCCATGTGATCCTGAGTACTTTCAGAGTTACTGAGTTTGCTTGAAAAGCTTACTCAGATGTGCGGAATGGTTGGCCCTAAGTTTATACTCGTTTTAATGTTTTGCTGAAAAGATTTCCTTTTTAATGGAATAGTGATTAGGCTGTGATTCAGTTATATGCAGCTTCAGTGGATTGATTCCAACTGGGTATTAGTGAAAATATGCTTTCAGTTTAAAGATATGCAACAGTTAATCAAAGCAAAACAGAAAGCAAAGAACACAGCAAGTTATAGGGGTTCAAAGACTCAAGCTCCTACGTCCACTCTCTCTGACTCTTCAGAGAAATTTACTAATCACTTCCTAAGGTTTTCTGACTACCTCTGTAGTTTACTAACCTTTCTATTTTGAGCTTTCTGACTACCTCTGTAGTTTACTAACTCAAAACACACACAAGCTTTCTGACTATCCAATATAGATTACTCACTTCTTCTCTAGAGCTTTCTGATTACCTCAATGTAGTTTACTAACTCTTTACAACTCCAATCTCACCAACAATCACACTCAAACTACCTTACAAATGGTTTGGGGTTTCTTGGTTGGTTTCCAACTAGGATGAGATATCCTTTACAATAAGAACAATGCAAAGGCTAGGATATCTCGACTAAGCTTTGGATATAACTTATCAAGCTAGGCTTAGTAAAATGAGCTCTCTTCTAAATAAAGCACTGGGGAAATTCTTGGGTTTTCGAGTGCTTCAACTTGCAATAATAAGTTTGAGCTCTTGAGTTGCTTACAAATTTCCCGTAACCTTCAATGTAGAGGGTCACAAGTATTTATTGGCAGGCACCAAGGTCACTCTTGAAAAACTATCCATTGGAAGAGATAGCTTCGTGAGTTTCCTCTTATGGTGTGTGATGAACGGCTATATTTAGGGTTTGACACTCCCTAGCATACTTTAGGCAATAACCTTTTCTTGCGGCCGGTCAACACTTTTTGCGATGCGGAACATAGTATTCTTGACATGCTTGATCAATTGTCGCTTTCGGTGTCGTTAAAGTACTGATCTTTGTCTTCTTCTTATTTGTTGTGTCTTTAGTTAAGTAGACAATCACAACGGCTCTTTCTGGTCAATATCTCTGAGTGATATAACCTTAACAACACTTTGTCATAGTTCATTTTGTCTGCATGGGAATGTCTTGGGCAATATCTATTTTTCTAAGCGATCGCGTTTTTCTCGAGATTGTATCCCGGATAGATATTTTCGATTGCCTCGGAACATTGAGGATTATCTTTTGAGCATTCAAGACATTCTTGTATCTTCAAGAATTATTGTGCCTTCAATATCCTTTGTCTTGATCTTGGTCTTACATCTTACGAGTCTTGAGGTCTTGAGTCTTCGAGTCTTCGTGGTCTTCGAGTCTTGTGGTCTTACGAGTCTTGAGTCTCGAGTCTTGTGGTCTTCTTCGAGTCTTCACGGATATCTTGACCGGTATCTTTGAGTCTTCATCTTTGAGTCTTGATTTCTCGGTTTCTCAGCTGAGTCTTGATTTCTCGATTTCACATTGAGACTTGAAACTTGGTTTCATCAAACGGTTTCTTGAAACTTTCTTGAGTCTTCAGAATCTATCCTGATCTATATCTGCTGACTATACATTGTGCAGATAACATCCTGAAACTCTAAAAAATGAATTCTGACTCAACTATCAAGATTATCCTGAACATGTCATACTTAGGGGTTTTGGGATCTAATCAAAATCTATCTTTATTAAATTCATCTCCCAACATTTTCCCCCTTTTTGATGATGCCAAAACCTATCTTGTTACAAAGCACTTAACCTATACTCAGGTTTCAATTTATCCTATTACAAGATTGGTATATCTCCCAATAATTTCATAAACAATGAGTCTCCCAACAATTAATCTCCCAACAACTTCTTCAGTAATGAATCTCTCAATGATTCATCACCAATCAACATTCAGGCATATCAAAAGAAAGACATGTAAAGTAAGATAATGAGATATTATCTTTTGAGCATAAATGATAATTTTTCATTGATGAATGGTAGACAGTTACAAGTTACAATGAACTTATCTAAAAACAAAAACAAAAAGATACGAAAATTACAAGAGTCTTCTGAGTCTTGATCTTCAGTCTTCTTTTTCTCTTCAGCTCGGGCTCTTCAGTTCTCTTCTGCCTCATCAGCAGGCACTTCAAGGTTGAACATTCCATAATATCTTCTCTTCAGTGCATCTCTCTCTTTGATGATATCAGGATTGTTCCCTATCAGTACCCCAACCGAATGGCGATTGAGCAAACTCTCCTGAGAAATGGTTGTTTCATTCACCAAGCCATTCACCCTGACCTAGGAGGAGGGAATGCAGTATGGACCGGGGCTGTTATCCGAACCTTTCCTTCATCCGCAAGATTGATCCAGCCTTGAAGATACTTCGGATAAAAGGTCAGGAGATAGTCAATGAAAGCCTCATTGGGATCTGAGCTCTCCCCTCTCCATTCTCTAAGCACATCATAGTAGAACCAAAAAGTTCTCTTGATCTCTTCCCACGCATCGTTGAACTGGATTGGCATCCATTTGTCAACATGCGGCCATTTCTGTGCTTTTACAGTCCCTCTCCTCTTGCTCGCGAACTTTTTGAAACCACTCCTTCTCTTCTGCTCTTCTTCCTTCTTCTTTCTGATCACGGGAACTCCAGAAACAGAAGCAGTAGTTTTCTTGGCTTGCTCAACTCGGAGTGATTTCAGAGCACTTCTTGTATTGAAGACCTTTTTCTGTGGCACCTCCTCGGACTCTTCAATATCCAAAATCAGCTTCCTCTGAATTGGCTTAGAAGCCTTAGCTCTTTTGCCCTCAGGCTCCTCAAACGCCACAGCCTTTCTTTTAATAGGCAATTATGCTCCATCTTGTCTTGTCCCAACTCTTCTTCTACCACTCAGTTTCTCTGCAGCTACTTCTTACATTGTTTCTTCAGAAACCTGAGTGTAGACTGGCTTCTCCACCTTTTTGAACTTCAGCTTCTCAGTGGCTTCGATTTCTTTCATGGCTTCAGCAATGATTTTCTTTTCTGCTTCCTTGACCGTCTTGCCTTTCAAAGTATGTTCCAATAACTTTCTCAGATCAGCTCCGGGTCTTTCCCCCTTCTTGGAACCATACTTTGGTAGAAGTCTGGAGAGTGCTGTGTCCATATGATACTGCTATTTACTGACACTACGCACTTCCCCTGCCAACTGATCTTGCTCCTCTTCGAGCCTTCTTAGGTGGTTCTTCGCCACGGAGAACTCTTCAGACATATGAGCAAATTGGCTGGAGAGAGCTTCTTTGAACATGTCTGTCAACATCTCATTCTTCTCCACCAATTTGGCTTCAAGATATGCAGTCCTTTCCTGATGCTTCTGCTTCAGCTCTGCACTTATCTCAGCTTTTACCCCTTCCATCTTCTCTTCCATCTTTCCTTCTATGGAGGTCAGCTTCTCAGTCAGAGTGTTCTGAAGTTGCAATAGGTCTGAAGAAGAACACAGACTTTCCATCTTTTGATCTTGGTTGGCCAATACCTCCTCAATCTGAGCAACTTTGTTCAGGATTGGCTCAACCTTCTCCAGTTTCTCCAAAATTGGGGTGAGATCAATCTCAGGAGCATATGAGATCTGTTGTTTCTCCTGAGCCGGTTGTTCAGCCTGAGTCTCAGTCTCAACCTGAGCTTCAGCATCACCCTGAGCTTGGGTGTCCACCTGAGCCAATACTTGCAAAGGCGATTTTTGAGCTTGTTGGCCCTCAGGTTGTACCTCCTCAGGCTCACTCTCCTCATCAGTGGGAACCACCATTCTTTTGCGCTTAGGAGCAAGGGTCTTCTTCTTCAAAGTTTCACCCTTCTCCTTCTTGATCTCCAACAAAGCCTTCCCCCTGGCTTTTTGGGCTTCTTCAGTAGCAGCTGGTGATTCCACTTTCTTCTCTTTCTTCCCTTTTATAGTCTTCTTGGTAGCAACAGGCTTGAACATCACCTTAGACTTAGGGAACGGAGTGGTGTTGGCAAAGATATCCTCCTCATCTCGACACATCTCCAAAATAAAGGATATTTTGGTTGCATGGAGTATCTTGCCTTTTATTGAGATAGATCCATCCTCCTTCTTTATTAACTTGGCCTGGTCACTCACCACTTTGATCAGATATTTCAGCCAGTTGAAATCTTTGGTGGGTGAATCCTCTATTGCCGCCATCAATCGGAGTTTGGGAGTGCTTATCTGCTCAAAGCTCCCCGATCTGCTCATAATACACTTACTGACAATGTCCATCAAAACTCTGTACTTCGGCTTCAAATGTCGTTTATGCAAAGTCGCCTCAAACTTAATAGGATGTTCAGTAATCCTATCAAGATATTCTTGCTCCCGACCCAACATATAAGTTGTGGGATCCTCTCCTCTATCACATAACTCAAAAACATCATTTAAATTTCTAGGGACTATATACCGTACAAAATCTACATATTTTGATGTATGCTCTAGATGGGAAACTGAAATTTTTGGACTCAATACGATCTTCCTCATCGATTTCCAGATTCGAAATAAACTCTATTACCTCTTTAGAGTATTTGGCCTCCGGTTGGCTTGCGACTAGGTTCGTGAGTTTTGCTAATCGGATCAAGTGTAGAGCTTCTTCTTCATGTATCGCGTTGGATGTACTCTCCAGAGAAACTACGTACTCATACCATGGCTTGTTGGATTCAGCCAATCTGTCAAATATGGATAGAGTCATTTTGAATAATTTTGAAGGTTTAGGGTTTGAAAAAAAATGTCGATTTATGGGCAAAGGGGATTTTTAGTTGCAGAGTGATTTTGGGTAGACGAAGGTTTAATAAAATGGCTTGAATGGCTTCTCAAGTGAATATATAGATCGATTCGTGGGAATTCATATCGATTTGATGAAAATCAATGGGTGAGATTGATCATCGATTAATCGGGTAGGCGAAAGGACGATCTCACGAAAAGGTACGCCGCCATTTTAACCTCATTGGTGATTAAATGCAACAGAGCAATTAATGATTGTTGACCTTCCTTGGAATTTCAAAGATCCCGCCCAAAAACATTCTTCAGGTGTTTTGTATTTATTGCAAATGATTACTGAGTTTCACTTAAGCAATAAATGAGTTGCATGAGTCATTACTTCTTCAGACTAATTTCCCTCTATCAGTCTTACTGAGTATTGACCTTGATAAGATGTCAAGATGATCTCGAAGTCTTGAAGCGGGTTCAAGATGATCTTCGAAATCTTGGCCCGGGTTCAAGATGATCCGAAAGTAATCTTGATCTTCAGTACACCTGAGTTTCTCAAGACTCAGTTCAGTATTTCCAATTTTATCCTAAGTTTCTCAGTAGAATTCTGAGAAAACTTCATGCATCTGAAAACCTTCAATTTTTTAGATTTACTTTATACATCTGGATCCAACATCCCTAATTCAACTGATAGTTCCTGAAATCTTGATTCAGCCAAAGGTTTAGTCAAGATATCAGCTCTCTGCTTATCAGTATGAATTTTCTCCATCCCGATGTCCTTTTTTTCTACATGATCTCGATGAAGTGATGTCCGATAGCCACATGCTTGCATCTGGTGTGCAATACCGGATTTTGTGAGATAGCAATAGCACTATTATTGTCACAAAATATTGGTACTTCATTGGCTATAACTTTGTAATCCCTTAATTGTTGTCTGAGCCAAAGAATCAGGTACAACAGCCTTCTTCGCGCGACCATGTATTCATCTTGGTGAAAGTACGGCCATATCGAGGTCCTGCTTTCTTCTAAAACCAGGATATCAGCTTACTTCCTAGAAATTGACAAGTTCCTGTAGTGGACTTCCTATCAATTCTACAGCCTCCATAATCACCATCTGAATAACCAGTTAATTCAAGATTATCATTTGTTGGATACCATAATCCTCTATTCACTGTGCCCTTAAGATATTTCAGTATTTTTTTGGCAGCCTCCATGTGACTAGCCTTAGGATTAGCTTGGTATCTTGCATATATCCCAACAAACAAATGTTATATCCGCCTACTTGTCGTGAGATAGAGCAATGATCCAATGATCCCTCTATAATCAGTGTGACTTACTGATTTGCCTTCAGGATCAGGATCTATCTTGTAGTTAGTATTCATGGGAATTCTAACTGTGTTGGGAAATTTATAGTTTTGATGAAAGTTCCAAAAACACATGTAATAGGACGATCGGACTGTTAATCGATCGATGTTTATATATTACGCTATAGAAGACCAAAGTTGATAATGATTGTATAGAACAAACCGATGAAATAGATAGGTCACATATTGAGGGGAAAACTCAATATGTATAGGTCGATCGAAGACTCAAAGGACAAATGATATCCGAAATTTAGAATGCAAGACAAGAACAGAAGATCGGATCGATCGATCTAGTCGATATCTCACCAAGTCATAAAGCTCAAACTCGTAATACTTGAAGATAAGATGACTTCCGTAAGATCAGACCCGAAGACCTACATCAGCCGTAAGTCCGCTTTAGTTGAAGCTAAGTCAACCGGCACCGGAAGATTCTATCGGGTAGATCGATCGATTCTCAGATCGATCAAAGTCACCACTGTGAAATCTGATGTTTCACCTAATCATACGCCTATGATCTGAACAAGAAGAATGTCGTTTAGTTGGAAGAACAACACCTGAAAAGTTGAGTCCTGTCATCCAATAAGAACAAGACACGATGATCGGAGCCGGCAATTGCGGGATTTCGATGCTACCTCTCAGAACGGCTACAAAGTACAAATTCACGCTTTTGGCCATGCTGTGTCCTCAAGCTCGTCACATCAAGCAAGAAAGTCTACTAAATATAGCCTCGAAATTCAAATTGCTCTCCAACGGCTCTTTGATTTCAAGGTCTATATATATGGGATTACACTTTAGAGTGAAACAACGGAAATACAACAAAAAATTTGAATAATCAAGAAGTTTCAAGCTAATATCGATTTCATACGAAGAACACGATCAAGAAGATTATTTTTTATCAAGTGTTCATCCCATAAGTTCTTAGCATAGAAATCTTTTCATCTAGTTAGTTAGGCTGCTTTACGCAAGAAAAAGATTTCATAGTTGGAACAAAACAATCTTACCAAAACCCCCAAGTTAGGTTAAGTTGTTTAGCAAGAAATTTCGAGACTAGGGTTTCTAGTTACGATCTCTAGGATCGGTTGAGTGTGAACTCTTTAAACATCTAGTTGGTGTCTTGTGTTGGACTTACACATAAAACAAAGTCCAGGTTGGTTAAGTAGGTGCCCCTTGTGATAGGGAAGAGTGGGCGTGGGATCGGGTTTGTCCAGAACCACTATAAATCTTGTGTGCCTTTATCGCTTTGATTAAGCGATTACAATCGCGACACAACTTTTAAAAAAGCATACATATTCCAAATTGAGATCAAGTTAGCACCAAGCTTCGATCGATCAAACTTGACACTTAATCAGTGATTAAAAGATTAACTTTGGAATCGATTTATCAAAAGCGCTTTTCACACGGGTAAAACTTAAGCTTCCGCGACACATCGGATTAAACCGATAGTTACCGAACCGATTCGCCTCCAGCGATTAGTAAGTTGGTTATCAGCCCAAATTGATTCACTCACTCAAGACGGACGATCAAGGCTAATCGCCCTCACACCTGACCAAGACAAAAAGTTTTGTAAGTCTATTCACCCTCCCTCTAGACTTACGCCCTCACTAACTTTGATTCGGGACCTTCAAACCGCATTGCACTCAGACACCACCATACTTGCAATCAGATCTCGGTGTACTTTGCTTGGTTGATGAAGATTCCTTCCTTTGATTGTTTCACTTGAAGACCTAGAAAGAAATTCATCTCCCCATCATAGACATCTCAAACTTGCCTTTCATCGATTGTAGAAAACTTTTCACACAACCGATGATTTGGAGATCCAAAATGATGTCATCTACATATATATCCGAACTAGTAAGATATCTTCCCCATCTTCTATGATGAACAAGGTTCTATCAACAGTACCTTTGACAAAACCATGGTCAGTAAGAAACTGAGAAAGGGTATCATACCATGCTCTGGGTGCTTGCTTAAGACCATACAAGGCTTTTTTCGAGCTCAGTAAACTTGGTCATTCTCATGCGAAAACCGGGAGGTTTCTCCACATAAACCTCTTCTTTAAGCACACCGTTCAGAAATGCACTTTTCACATCCATTTGATAGATTGTGAACTTCATGTGGGCAAGATATGCAAGAAACAAATCGATGGTTTCTAGTCTTGCAACAGGTGCAAAGGTTTCATCATAATCCAAGCCTTCTTCTTGGGAATAACCTTGTGCAACTAGCCTTGCCTTGTTTCTTACAATATTATTGTTCTCATCTCTTTTATTCTTAAATACCCAGTTGGTTCCAATAACATTGTGCCTTTCAGGCCTATCCACTAGCTCCCATACTTCATTCCTTGAGAATTGATTCACCTCTCTTCAAAAAAAGTAATCCAATGAGAATCTTGTAGAGCTTCTTCAATCTCAGTAGGCTCTTTCTCTGATAGGAAGCAGCAGAATAGTGCACTATCACCATGGAACCTTCTTGTTTTAACACCATCAGTTAGATCACCCAAAATCTGACTTGTAAGATGACTATCTAACCAACTTCTTCTAGATGTTCCCCCTTCAATAGTATCCTCAACATTTGAAATGTTAGGTTCAGGCAGTTCATTAAACTCAGGGAACAACAGAAAAGGAGAAAGGGAATCATCTTCCTCAGGGGAAATTCTATTCAGAAACATTTATTCCCCTTTGGTTGATAGATTCAGAAATTGCCTCACCTGTGACCACATCTTCATTGGCATCACATACCTGAGTCTGAACTGGTATTTGTTTAGATTGGTCACCTTTGGTGTGTTGGCTTTCCTGAGTCTCACCATCCTGAGTTCCATCCTGAACTTCCTTGTCTGAGTCTGAGTCACTCCATTCATAGAAGGTGACTGACTTCTTCTTTTCAGGTTCAGAGGATGTTTTGTCATTCTTTTTCAGGCTTAGTCTGGTGATTCTCTTGGTCAGTTCTTCTGCATCATGTTCTTGTTTCTTCTGAACACAAGTAGATTCATCAAAAACAACATGAGGTGTTTCTTCCACAATAAGAGTCCTACAATTGTAAAATCTGAAGGCTTTACTGACTTCAGAATATCCTAAGAATATTCCTTCATCAGCTTTGCTATCAAATGTTTTCAACTGATCTTTACCATTATTGTGTATGAAACACTTGCAACCAAACACACGAAAGAAAGAAACGAGAGGCTTCTTTTCATTCCAAAGCTCGTATGGTGTTTTGCCTTGACTATTGGTCAGCATGGATCTGTTCTGAGAATAGCATGCAGTGTTGACAGCTTCAGCCCAAAATCTTTTAGGAATATCAGCTTCAGCTATCATTGTCCTTGCAGCTTCTTTTAGAGTCATGTTCCTTCTCTCAGCAACACCATTTTGTTGAGGGGTCCTTGCAGCTGATGTTTCATGAGTAATTCCATTTGCTGCACAATAATCAGATATAATATGGTATATAAATTCAGTTCCTTTATCATATCTGATTTTGACCACACTCAGGTTCTTCTCAATACTGAGCCTTTTCAGTAGTTCAGGCAGTTTTATCTGAGTCTCTTTCTTACTGAGTAAGAATATGACCCAAGTATATCTTGAGTAGTCATCAACTACTACGAGTGTATATTTTCTTCTATTAGTACTCACTGGTGTTACTGGACCAAAAAGATCCATATGCAACAATTGAAGTATCCTTTCAGTAGAAACATCTTCTTTGCTTTTAAATGATGCTCTAATTTGTTTTCCTTTTTGGCACGCATCACAAACATGTTCCTTACTGAATACTTCATTTGGTAACCCTCTCACAAGAGCTAATCTTGCAAGTTTATTCAGGGTTTTGAAATTCAGGTGATTCATTCTTTTATGCCATAACCAACTGGTATCTGTGGAACTTTTTGCAACCAAACATGTATCTTTAGGAGTTGAACTCCAATCAGCAAGATACACATTTCCTTTTCTTGTACCAGTCAGTAATATTTTCTGTGAGATATCATCTTTCACATAACATAAGTTCTTTGAGAACTCAACATTAAAACCCTTATCACAGAATTGGCTTATTGAGGGCAAATTATGCTTCAATCCAGATACAAATGAAACACCATGGATATGAACTAAATCGATTTCCAAAGTTCCATATCCTTCAGTCTTTCCCTTGGAGTTATCTCCAAATGTGATCTGAGGGCCTCTTTGTTCAACATAGTCACTGAGTATTTGCTTGAATCATGTCATATGTCTTGAGCATCCACTGTCAAGATACCATATAGCAGGGGCTAGTTCATCTCCACTCATCAGTGCTATGTGATCTTCAATCAGCTCAGTGCCCTTATTTTTCTCCTAAAAAACAGATCAATTCTTAGGTACCCAATTGGTGTAGGGTCCTACAAGGTTAGCTGTACCTTTCGGAATTCAAATCTGCCTGACAACTCTAATCACTTTAGAGTGGCTGATCTGTCTTCCATAAACATCTACATAAACATTTACCACTCTGGGTGCCTTAGAAGTGTCTTGTGTATGAGTGCTAGCCTTGGCATGAACATGAGCCTTAGAATTTTTCTTGGGTACAGGCCTTTTGTTCCATTGCTTTGGCTTCTGTGCAGCTGGTCTGAATCTTTGTTGACTCGGGTTCAGGTAACCTTTACCCTTAGGTAAGTGGAGCTTAGGTTGCCTGTACTAAAATTGGGGTCTTTCAGTAATATTTGGACTTGGTCTTTTCAGTTGAGAATGTCTCTGCTAAGTGTTTCTCTTCTGAAAATTCCTCTGTTGGTTTAGTGCAGATCCTTTCAGGTTTTCATTCTTAGCCTGAGGCTTCGAAGTACTTGCCTGAATTTTCCTACTGAGTGGTCAGGTTTTCTAGCCTTTACCTGAGGTTTGGGCTTTCTCACCTGAACATTCAGTTTTCTGGAACCATAGGTCCTTTTCCCTTGTCTATAACTTTGGGCAATTCTTCAGTCCGAAGAGTAGGTGCCATTTGTTTAACAAAGATTGTCTTAGTCTTTACTTGATGCAAAGATTCGGATGACCTTGTGAGGTTCCCCTGGAATGTATCCCAATCCAGATTTTATAGTGGCAGGTCTCTGATAACTCTGAATTTCATCTATTACTTTAGATGCAGTATTCAATAGAGCTAGCTTCTTCTGCGCACTATCCTCACATTTTTGTAGAGTTTCATGCTTCTCAGAGAGGTCATTGAACTTAGTTTCGATTAAATGAATTTCCTCGATGGATTCCTCTAGTTTTCCATTTAGGGTCTCTATCAACTTCTCTTTTCTCTCGAGAGTTGTACTTTTCGTAACATCCGGTTCATCAAGAGCTCCCATTAATTGAGAAGTGATTTGATATTACTAGAGTCTTTCCACTTAAGAGTTTCAAAGAATCGGTTCTTTATTCGCTCTTGAGTTTCATTGGCCAGATTCTTGTAAAACAAAGATAGTCCTTCATCGGACTCTCAAATGAATCCATCAGTCAAATTGATTATTTTATAGTGGAACTTGATAACTCTTGTGCTAGTGTAGGAGCAACAACAGAGAAAGAAGAGTTTACCTCCTCCACAACCATCAGACAGATGTCATCACTATCACTGTCTGAGAACATTTCATCTGAAGAGCTGGAACCTTCCTCAGAGTGTTCTTCTTCTGCAACCATGGCTTTCTTGCTGGAGAACTTCTTGTCTCTTTTAGCTTGCCTTTCTCTTCTCTCCTTAGCACTTTCAGTCCGGGGCGGTCATCTAGGAAGTGACCTTTCTTTTTGGCGATTATAGCATCTGTTGGCATCATCATCCTGATCACTTTCTTCTTTAGACTTGGAGTCTTTCTTTTTGGATGAAGATCCTTCAGCTTTCAGGTCTTTTCTCTTCTCAGTGGATCTGTCCTCAGCCTTTGAGTTCTTCTGGTACCTGTGATTCCTGTAATAGTTTTTATATTTTCCATATCTACTATTAAGCCTTTCAAACCTCCTTGCCATCAGTGCTAGCTTATCCTCAAGCTCATCCCGATTTTTAGCAAGGAGTTCTCGAACTCTCTAGTTTTTCTGAGTTTTATCCTTGGCTTTGAAAGCCACATTTTTACTAGATGATTGAATCATCTTTCTTTGCCAAACTTTCTTTGTTTTCTTATCAATAACAAACTCATAAGCTTTCAGCTCAGAGAAGACTTGTTGGTATGGCATTGAATCAATGTTCTTGGTGTTTTCAATCACCACTGCATGAATATCCCATTTCTTAGAAAGACCTCTAAGAATTTTCAATGCTACTTCTCTTTTGTGGATATCTCTTTCCAAGTGCATTAAGATCATTCATAATACTAGTAAATCTGACTTCCAATTTGTCAATAGATTCACCATCTTCCATTTCAAAACTGTCAAACTTTCCAATGGCAACTGAAAGTTTGTTTTCCTTGATATGATATGTGCCTTGACACATTACAGCTAGTGTATCCTATATTTCTTTGGCAGTATTACAATGAGAAATCATTCTCATCACACCATCATCAATAGTGCTATATAGTGTGTCTTTGGCAATATAGTCTAGATTGACTAACTTCCTCTCCTCAGGAGTAAGTTGATCATCAGACTTAGGAAATTCTGTCCTGGGATCATTTCTCTCATTTTTTGTTCCTCTGGGATTCACCACAGTAAATTGGAATGGCCCTTCAGAGACCACTCTCCACATACGTTCATGTTTAGATACTGGTGAACTGCATTCTCGATCCTCCACAAATCATAGTTCTCTTGAGAACATGGGAAGTTTCTTAGAAGACATTATATCTGAGTCTTTTAAGATATCAGCAAATAAGATCTGTTCAGATAGACCACAAGAATCTTTAGCAAATAAGACTATGGTCAAAAAAGTAGGTGGTCAAGTTGAACCACTGCTCTGATACCACTTGTTGGACCCGGTTTAAACGAGTCTTATACGTGTATGGGGGGGAATACACGTGTTCAGTGATTTTAAAACTTTTTCTTTCACTGAGGTCAGATTGGGTCAGGTTGTCCTGATGATTTGGTCCTGAGAAGCACAAATCGCTCTAAGTCAAAGTCTACCTGAGACAGTGATCCTGAGCTGCTTTCAGATACCTCAGATAATCCCAACTGATCCTGTGTACTTTCAGAGTTACTGAGTTAGCTTGAAAAGCTTACTCAGATGTGCGGAATGGTTGGCCCTAAGTTTATACTCGTTTTAATGTTTTGCTGAAAAGATTTCCTTTTTAATGGAATAGTGATTAGGCTGTGATTCAGTTATATGTAGCTTCAGTAGATTGATTCCAACTGAGTATTAGTGAAAATATGCTTTCAGTTTAAAGATATGGAACAGTTAATCAAAGCAAAACAGAAAGCATAGAACACAGCAAGTTATAGTGGTTCAGAGACTCAAGCTCCTACGTCCACTCTCTCTGACTCTTCAGAGAAATTTACTAATCACTTCCTAAGGTTTTCTGACTACCTCTGTAGTTTACTAACCTTTCTATTTTGAGCTTTCTGACTACCTCTGTAGTTTACTAACTCAAAACACACACAAGCTTTCTGACTATCCAAGATAGTTTACTCACTTCTTCTCTAGAGCTTTCTGACTACCTCAATGTAGTTTACTAACTCTTTACAACTCCAATATCACCAACAATCACTCTCAAACTACCTTACAAAGGGTTTGGGGTTTCTTGGTTGGTTTCCAACTAGGATGAGATATCCTTTACAATAAGAACAATGCAAAGGCTAGGATATCTCGACTAAGCTTTGGATATAACTTATCAAGCTAGGCTTAGTAAAATGAGCTCTCTTCGAAATAAAGCACTTGGGAAATTCTTGGGTTTTCGATTGCTTCAACTTGCAATAATAAGTTTGAGCTCTTGAGTTGCTTACAAATTTCTCGTAACCTTCAATGTAGAGGTGTTGGGGAATGTGTTGCACAGATATATTCGGGGTGAATATTTAAATACAAATTTAATTCATTAATTATTACTAGCATGAATTAATCCTATATTAATTCAAATAATAATTGCAACAACATATCATGCATATAAAAAGCCACGTAAAACCTACGACATGCGGAATCTCTGTGTTTACGTGAACGCACCCTCTTGGGATGGCGGTGGCTTTGGTAAAATGCGGACTAACCAAAAGGACTTCCCAAGTATTCCCTTAGCCCTTGCTCGACAATCCGTGGAAGGATACTCCGAACAATTAACAAAAAGAAAAAAAATAAACTTTGTTGCACCACTTATGTGGATTTGCTAATATTTCCAAAGACATGGAATTGTACTTGGGAATGAACTAATCATCCCCTATTTATAAGAGGGAGGGTGAACGAAATTTTAGTGAATTTTCAATGTGGGAAAAGACTTTTCTTGGTCACCAAGAAATCTTGAATATATCCCATATATTCTTTTTCCCATAATTAAAATATTCCACAAAATTCCACCTCCTCTATTATGGACATAATTTTCGAAAAATTTTGGCACAAGAATCCAAGATTTGGATCTTCTTGAATTTATGAGATATTCTTGTATTTCAAGAAATACATATCTTCCATAATATCTTTTCAAGAAAATCAAGAAAATCTTTCTTGCCCATAATATTCAAAAATTTCGAAATATGCATATAGATAATCAAGTGGGAGATTTCTTGAATTTAATGAGATAATCTTGTATTCCAAGAATACATATCTTCATTCCATAACAAAATTTAAAGAAAATCTTTCTCCTCTTTTTATCCATAAATTTCGAAAAAAAAAAAAATAAATATCAAGCAACAATATTTATTTTATTTTAATCACCTTTTTCAGGTTATTGGACTATTTGTTGGGCTACTCGAGGGGCCTTTAGGAGAATTAAGATTGGACCTTCTAATGGATCTTGAATATCTAATATTGAGCCACAATATAATTCAAGCCCATAAATATTAATTAATCCCACTACATAATTAATATTGACTATCCATCTTAACCCATATTACGGTCAATATGGCTCCGGTCATTATTTCCGTGTTTAAGATTATCTAGCCCATTAATTAATTCAAGCCCTTTGAAAAATAGCTTTCCGTTAATTAATATCTTTTGTCCTTGGTCGAGAACGGTTCAACATTATTATCCATCTAGGAAACTAATTCCACTTGCAAGATTTGGTATGATAAAACTTATGAACCTCCCAAGGGGGCAAATCAAGCAAAGCATACTTGCACACGATTCTTCATATTAAATCTTAGCAATCACATGTGACCGAATATTGCCCAAGATAAAAAAGTATTGAATCTCTCTCGATTCGCTACCCATGATAAGTCGAAGCAATAGTTACCAATCCCGCGTGATCCTATTTAAGGGACGAAGGTTAAGAAACAACGAACCACCGAGGTCTAATTCTTCCTTGTTCGATTCGAAGAATTTATCCTCCTCAGAGGTCCTATTCATTGATCGGTCATGCACTAGTGTAATCTCTTGGTCAAGACAAACCAATCGAGCCTTACACCTCAACCTTTTCGCGATGGTTGTTCATTTCCATCTAGGTCGTGAATGGCGTACTTTTTTAGTTACAAGGACTATTAATTTAATCTTCCGTGATCCGGTATCACTAAATTAACTTCTGATGTAACACGCATTTAATTATTGAGCAGTTATGCAAGTAAATATATATAACATTCAATCATATTTAAAGCATCAGTGATAAACAATTTATTTCAGTAAATAAGTCTCGAAATTCAGTTTTTGATTATACAAAGTAAAAAGCATACTTTTCAGTATAATCCCAACAAGAGGGTCACAAGTATTTATAGGCAGGCACCAAGGTCACTCTTGAAAAACTATCCGTTGGAAGAGATAGCTTCGTGAGTTTCCTCTTTATGGTGTGTGATGAACGGTTATATTTAGGGTTTGACACTCCCTAGCATACTTTAGGCAATAACCTTTTCTTGCGGCCGGTCAACACTTTTGCGATGCGGAACATAGTATTCTTGACATGCTTCAGATGACTGTCGCTTTTCAAATTGTCGATAAAAAGCAGTGTTGTCTTCTTCTTATTGGTTGTTGTCTTTAGTTAAGTAGACAATCACAACGGCTCTTTTTGGTCAATATCTCTGAGTGATATAACCTTAACAACACTTTGTCTTAGTTCCTTTTGTCTGCATGGGAATGTCTTGAGCAATATCTATTTTTCTAAGCAATCGCGTTTTTCTCAGTATTGTATCATTCAGATAGATATTTTCAGTGCCTCGGAACATTCAGGATTATACTGAGCATTCAGTACATTACTGTGTCTTCAGTAATTATTGTGCCTTCAGTATCCTTTGTCTTGATCTTGATCTTACGTGGTCTTCTTCCGAGTCTTGTGGTCTTCGAGTCTTGAGTCTTACGAGTCTTCGTGGTCTTTCGAGTCTTGTGGTCTTTCGAAGTCTTGAGTCTTCTCGAGACTTCGTGGTCTTTTGAGTCTTCACGGATATCTTCGTTGGTATAATCGAGTCTTCAGAATCTATCCTGATCTATATCTGCTGACTATACATTGTGCAGATAACATCCTGAAACTCTAAAAATTTAATCCTGACTCAACTATCAAGATTATCCTGAACATGTCATACTCAGGGGTTTTGGGATCTAATCAAAATCTATCTTTATTAAATTCATCTCCCAACAACCGATTTGGATGGCACCAAGTTCAGAATGTAGGCTGTTGTTTCCAAGGCATGACCCCAGAACGACTTGGTAAGATCCGCATAACTCATCATAGATCTAACCATTTCCAAAAGAGTTTTGTTTCTTTGCTCTGCAACCCCGTTTTGTTGAGGGGTTCCGGGTGCAGTAAGCTGGGAAGCAATCCCTTCATCAGATAAGTAGTTCAAAAACTCATCGCTGAGGTATTCGCCTCCACGATCGGATCGTAGAGACTTGATACGTTTTTCCCTATGATTCTCTGCTCGAGCCTTAAATTCTTTGAATTTCTCAAAGGTCTCAGATTTATGCTTCATAAGGAAAATATAACCGTACCTTGAGTAATCATCAATAAAAGTGACAAAATACTCATAACCTCCTCTTGCTTTGGTTGACATTGGACCACATACATCTGTGTGAACGATTTATAACACTTCTTTGGCTCTATTCCCCTTGGCTCCAAATGCCCTCTTGGTCATTTTACCCTCCAAACATGATTCGCATGTTGGAATTGGTTCGACTTGGAGAAACTCCAGTGAACCGTCTTGCACCAACCTTTGGATCCTCTTTGGATTTATATGTCCCAATCTTAGATGCCATAGAAGTGTCTCGTTCACATCTGATGAACGTTTTCTTTTGTCGGAAAGAGTTGATGTGTTATAGGATGCATTTCGTGAGTGGTATGCACAGTTAATTGTATAGAGATTATTCGACAACGTTCCATGAAAGAGAAATGGTAACAACTTTATTAAAAGTAACCGAATATCCATCATGAAAAAGTTTAGAAACTAAAATTAAATTCTTTCTAAAATTCGGAACGTAAAGAACATCTCTTAAAATTAAAACTATTTCTTCAAAAGACAGGTGCACTTCTCCCACTGCTTCAGCTGCCACTCTCGTAGCATCGCCCAGTGTGATGAGGATCTCACTCCCACTAAGTTGTCGGGTCCGCTTGAACCCCTCGTAAAGTGAAACAAACATGATCGGTGGACCCAGATCCACTACCCATAAATGGGAGGCATCGCCCGCTAAACAAGTTTCAACAACTAGTGCGTGAGAATTACCTTTCTTTCCATTCCTTTTGGGTTTGGAACATCTTCGACCTCCAATGTCCTTTTTTCACCGCAGTTAAAGCACTTCCCCTTAGCTGGCTTGTTCACTCCTTTACCTCCCTTCACCTTTTCTTTGCCATTGGCAACACTTGAGTTCACTTGCTTGTGGCTTTTGTCCTTTTTCTTGTTCTTACCACCCCTTGGCCTAGAAGAAGAAAAGGTCCATTTGCCACCAAGGCTTCGCTCTTTTGCCCTAATATCGCCTCCGCCGAGACTAAAGCTTTGCAACAGATCGGGGCATCGAGAACTTCGATTATTCATCGGTAGTTCATTGAATCGCTCAAAACTTTTCGGCAGAGAGAGTGGAGCACTAAATCGATTTGGGTCTCGATGTCGATTCGGCGCCAAGTACCTCAAGTTTATTAAGGTGAGCCATCATCCGGAGAACGTGCTCCTCTTACGCAGGCGTTCCTCCACCATTTTCATAGAGAGCAAGTCCTCATGGTGATCTTACGAGCAACACGGTTACGATGTTGAAACATCGCTTTTAAGACTAGTCATGATGTCTCTGGCCCGGTCTCAACGTTCGGGTGTTGGTGTTGCAAACACATCCGACATAGAAGCCAAGATGGTACACTTTGCCATTTTGTTAGAACGCTCCCAGTCAGCATACTCTTTCTTAACCATTTTAGTTAACTCATTTTTTGGCTTTTCTGGTTTAGGTGTAGTGAGAACCCAGTTATGGCTTTGTGCAGTGAGGACAATAGTAAGTTTACGATTCCAATCAACAAAGTTTTCACCAGTAAGCAAATTGTCTTTAAGTATATTGAATAGTGGATTAAAAGGTTGCGACATGATGAACTGAAATAAACAATAATATGCATAAGCACAAATATATCACAAGGTTCGATCACAAGCATTATATTTAAAATCTCAAAAAATATGAACATGCATCAGCCAACATCTCAAAACAGTTTAAATAAGCCACGTGGGGTGGGTCATTATTTAAAACACATTCAAGCAGGTTACAAACAAGAATAGTTACAAACCTTTAATATCCAGATTAATAGTTAGCTCTCACTTGACCAATATGAAATTGACAGGGACTTCGGGGAAGTATATGCATATCAATTTTATACCTAAGTAATAACCATGATTAAATACAGGATTATTACTTCGCTTTGAACGAGCCTCGTGGGGAGGGTCATAGTCGCCACTAGTAATAATCCACAATCATCCATTTGGAATTTATTCATGTGAAAGCTAACTTTTGACCGTCCCGTGGGGGGAATTTCCCCAAAAGAATTCACAAATAAATAAATTATGGAGGTCAAAATTAATTCAATTTTATTATTCAGAATAAAATTATCAATTAATTATTTAAAACATACTTAGTAATTTTTTACGGTGAGATTTTTTATTGGGCAACTCTCATGCAAACACATTTAAACAAATTAAATAAAGCATAAGATAACACAATAATAAATCAAGCAAAGAAAAAAAATATATTGGGCACAAATTATCCAATTATCATGGTTTGATTTTTCTTGACTTGATTTTGAAGAAACACCATCTTGAATTTCTCCCACTCGATCATCTCGAAAAGAACTCCGTCTCGAAACGCCACGCCAAGTAGCTCACGGCCGGGATCTGCGCCACTCCGATCGGCCCCTTGGCGAAACAACCCTTGCCATGCACCTTAACGCGATGCGCGTCATGGCGCCCGCTCGGCGACCTCGGCGAGGCGTCGCCCGCGTCGATCTCGGCAGCCTCGGCGGCGGCAAGCGTGCCCGCGCGCGCATCCACGCCGCAGCGCTCGCCCGACCTCGCTTCACCGCCCGAACTCGGCAGCGGCGATCCCCGTCGCGTGCACCGTCGTCGCCTGCGGCAGCTGGCCTCACGACTTCACGCCGTGCGCGTCTTATCGCCCGCCCGTCTTGGCTTTGATCTGATCCTCCTTGTGGCCTTCGACCTCGACCCTGTGCCGTGCATGCTTATGTGCATCGCGTCGTAGCGTGCGTCCTTGGCACGTTTAACGCGATTTTCTTGCGACATGGCCTTCTACCTTCGATTCGAATTTTTGTCCTTTAATTTTTTGGGCTCCTCCGCTTTCCGATCCGGTTATAATTTATTTACAAAAAATAAATAAACCTAGATCTAGACTAGTCTATTACATTGATCAAATCAAATAAATCCTAATCTACTCGTGGATTTTCTCACAAGGCAAAACGAATCCTAACGAATCGAATTAAAAACCACAATTTATATGCATACATAAATAAACACATTAATTTCCATGACAATTGGATACCTGCAAAAAAGATCTAGCAATTCTACTATCCAATTTCAAATTTAATGACAACGAATTAAATTACAATTTAAAAAATCCAGAGCCCAAAACCGAGGCTCTGATACCAGTTGTTGGGGAATAAGTTGCACAGATCTATTCGGGGTGAATATTTAAATACAAATTTAATTCATATAATTATTACTAGCATGAATTAATCCTATATTAATTCAAATAATAATCCAACAACAAATCATGCATATAATTAATTCACGTAAATCCTACGCATGAGGAATTCTACGAGTTTACGTGAACGTACCTCTTGGGATGGCAATGGCTTGGTTGATTAGACTCACCAAAAGAACTTCCCAAGTATTCCCTTAATCCTTGCTCGACTATCCGGTGGTAGGACACTTGCGAACAATTAACAAAAGAAAAATAAATTATGTTGCACCACCTTTGTGGATTTACTAATTTTTCCAGCACATGAAATTGTACTTGGGAATGAAATAATCATCCCCTATTTATAGAGTAGAGGTGGTCGAAATTTTAGGGCAAAAACAATGTGGGAAAATCTTTTCTTGATCTCCAAGAAATCTTGAATATATCTCCTATATTCTTTTCCCATAATTATAATATTCCACAAAATCTCACCTACTCTTTGTTATGGATTAATTTCAAAAATTATAGGGCAAGAATCCAAGATTTGGATCTTCTTGAATTTATGAGATATTCTTGTATTTCAAGAAATACATATCTCCCATAATATCTTTTCAAGAAAATCAAGAAAATCTTTATTTCCCTTAATTATCAAAATTTTCGAAAATTTCCTATGGATAACCAAGTGGGAGATTTCTTGAATTTAATGAGATAATCTTGTATTCCAAGAATTCATATCTTCATTCCATAACAAAATTCAAAGAAAATCTTTCTCCTCTTTATATCCATAAATTTTGAAAAAACATGGAAAAAATAAGGCCACAATATTTATTTTATTTTAAACACATTTTTCAGTTATTGGACTTTATGTTGGGCTACTTAGGGGGCCTTTAGGAGAATTAAGATTGAACCTTCCAATGGATCTTGAATTATCAATATTGAGCCACAATATTATTCAAGCCCATAAATATTAATTAATCTCACTACATAATTAATATTGCACTATCCATCTTAACCCATATTACAGTCAATATGGCTCCCGGTTATTATTTCCCGTGTTTAAGATTATCTAGCCCATTAATTAATTCAAGCCACTGAAATAGCTTTCCGTTAATTAATATCTTTTGTCCTTGGTTAAGGAACAGTTCAACATTATTACTCATACCGGAAACTAGTTCCACTTGCAAGATTTGGTATGATAAAACTTATGAACCTCCCAAGGGGGCAAATCGAACAAGCGTACTTGCACACGATTCTCCGTATTAAATCTTAGCAATCACATGTGACCAATAATATTGCCCAAGATAAAAAGTATTGAATCTCGTTGATTCTCTACCCATGATAAGTCAAAGTAATAGTTACCAACCACACGTGATCCTATTTAAGGAACGAAGATTAAGAAATAACGAACCACTGAGGTCTAATTCTTCCTTGTTCAGTTCTGAATAATTTGTCCTCCTGTAGGTCTTATTCAGTGCATCAGTCATGCACTAGTGTAATCTCTTGGTCAAGACAAGCCAATCTGAGCCTTAAACTTCAACCTTTCACGATGGATTGTTCATTTCCATCTAGGTCGTGAAGGGTGTACTTTTAGTTACAAGGGATTGTTAATTTAATCTTCTGTGATCTGGTATCACTAAATTAACTACAATGTAACACGTACTATTTATTGAACAGTTATGCAATAAATATATGTAACATTCAATGATATTTAAAGCATCTGTGATAAACAATTTATTTCACTAAATAAGTCCAAAATTCAGTTTTGATTATACAAAGTAAAAGCATACTTTTCAGTATAATCCCAACATTTTTTGCTGGCTTTGAAAGAAAAATAATAAGTTTTATTATTTAACATGATTATATTTCTCATTATAATATAATATTTAGATTTTAACCAATATTTCACCAAATTAGTAGTTATTGGATTTAATTATGTGTACATGTATTTGTAGTCTAATATGAACTATTTTCTATTTGGCTCAAGTGTATACCTCAGCGTTGGGGCAAAGCCTTTGGTATTTTACTTCGTGAAAGTTATCTTCAAAACGTCCACTGGAAGAGTAGTCTATGGTCGGTGCTTCAAAGACGGTGAACAATGGGAACTGATATGCAATTGGGAGAATTTTTTAAAAAATTTAGAGAAGTTTTGTGTTGACTCGCTGAACTTTTGATTAAGTGCAAGTTCATAATATGGGATGAAGCTCCAATGATTCATAGACATTGTATTGAAGCATTAGACACATCATTGACAGATATCATGCAACTGTCTGATCCATCACACTCTGAAATACCATTTGGTGGAAAGATAATTTTTTTAGGGGAGATTTTCGACAAATATTGCCTGTCATTCCAAAAGAAAGGAGACAGATCATTGTACATTCCACTATCAATTCATCTGATTTGCGGAACGTATGCACTGTTTTGATGTTGACAAGAAACATGAGGTTGATGCAATTCGATTTGGTTCAAGGGATGAACAAAATAAAATTATTTTTGGAATGAATTGAATCAGTTGGTGATGAAAGTATAAGGACAAGAACCGATTATGGTTCTGATGTTATCATCCTCGGTGATATTTTGTTGAAATGTGGTGATGATTCAATTGCTTATATAGTTGATTATATTTATCCTGTTTTTAAATGGAGAATGTACGATCACAAATTTTTACAGGACATAGCTATCTTTGCCCCGACACTTGATGTTGTTAAATCTATTAATTATTACATGGTTTGGTTAAATCAAAATGAGTCTCGCAAGTATCTCAATTTCGATAGTCTTTGCAGGTCTAATTCCAATTTTGATTCTCTAGTTGATGTTCATACTCCTAAGTTCCTCAACACTTTGAAATTTTTCGGTGTGTCAGATCATGAACTTAATCTCAATGTTGGAACGCCTGTTATGTTGTTGAGAAATATAGATCATTCAAGGGGATTATGTAACGGGACCAGGTTTTTTTTTATTTTTTAATTAAATTTATTTTTTAGTAATATTTACCATTTCTTTTAAGATTAATTCTATAATTTCTTTTTCTATATGTGTAGGTTGGTGATCACTAGGTTGAGTGATAGTGTAATCGAAGCTAAAGTTCTTACTGGTAGCAGCGCTGGTAAACTATACCTAGATTGTCACTGACTCCTTCTGATACTAGGTTACATTTCAAGTTTACACGCAGACAATTTCTGTTGATTGTTTCCTATGCTATGTCAATAAATAAAAGTCAAGGACAATCATTTTTCCATGTTGGAGTATTTCTTAAGAAGCCGGTGTTTGAGGATTATGTTGTGTAAAAATGATAATTCTGAACATAATACAACAAAGAATGTTGTATTTCAAGAAGTGTTCGAAATGTTTATGAAAGTGTGTATAACACGGGGTTGTGTTTAGTAAAATCAGAGTAATGTTACACTGAATGTTGTAACACTCAAAGTAACTTTCAAAAGGCAGTAACAACGGAAGACTCGGAAATACAACACACGAAATTAATAAGACTTTGCACAATCTATATCAATATAGATTGTGATGCCTTATGGCAGAAATCACTATTTATCAAAATAATGAATACAAAGAGGTTCACAAATCGAATCCTCTTGAAATAAGATCAAGCATATGATCTAAAGGCTAGGTGTATCTCTACACTACCAAAGGTGACCTGTTCTATGAGTGTGAAACTATCTAACACCGAGACTAACACTCCACATAAAACAAATCTAGCACCAACTCGAGGTATTGTAAACCCTACAATTACTCTCTATGTTAAAATAACTCCACAACAATGACCCTATCACTCTGGATGCACTCACGCACTCTACAGTTGATGTTTGGTTGTTGCTTCAACTAAACAACGCACGATTAATGGCAATGTTCGGCACTTGATATGAACATCAAGGTCTTCTATTTATTGACTTCGTGTAGCTTTACTAGAGCCTCCTTGAAGGACCTAGAAACTCTTCCATCCACTCTCCCATGATCTTTGTAACTGCCCCAGTTAGTGGGTCTTCTCCAATCTTCTGAAAACAGTCGCATGATCTAGTCCCTTCTACTCGATTCTTGAAGCTTGTGGAACCTTCTAGAATCTTACAGAACAACCTAGATCGTCAACCTGCAGTCAACAACATCAAAGACAACATTAAACATAGAGTGTTAGTGGTTAAGAAGAAATGACGAATACTGATGTTGTAACCAATTGTTGGGAAATTTATAGTTTTGATGAAAGTTCCAAAAACACATGTAATAGGACCCAATCGGACACTGTTAACGATCGATGTTTATATTACGCTATCTCTGAGACCAGTTGATAATGATTGTATAGAACAACCGATGAAATAGATAGGTCACATATTGAAACTCAATATGTATAGGTCGAATCCGAAGACTCAAAGGATACATCAAACCGGGCCGAATGCAAGAAAAGAGCGAGAAGATCGGATCGTCGATCTAGTCGATATCTCATTTGAAGTCATAAAAGATCAAACTCAAGATACTTGAAGATCGGATGACTTCCGGAAGATCAACGGAAGACCTACATCGGTAAGTCGCTAGTTGAAGCTAAGTCAACCGCACTGAAGACTTATGTCATTGGTGATCGATTCGATCGATCGGTCAACTATGGTGTGAAATCGATGTTTCACCTAATCATACGCCTATGATCCCGAACAAGAAGAATGTCAAGTGTAGTTGGAAGAATAACACCGAAAAGTGAGTGCGCTATCAATAAGAACAAGACATGTATGATCGGAGCAATTATGGATTTGATGCTACTTCTCCATAATTGACTACAAAGTACAAATTCACGCTTTTGGCCATGCCGTTCTCAAGCTTCGTCACATCAAGCTGCAAGTCTACCAAATATAGCACGAAATTCAAATTGCTCTCCAACGGCTCTTTGATTTCAAGGTCTATAAATATGGGATCACACTGAGAGTGAAACAACGGAAACTTATTTGAACAATCAAGAAGCTCAAGCTAATATCGATTTACGCACAAGAACACGAACAAGAAGATTAATTTTTATTAAGTGTTCATCCCATAAGTTCTTAGCATAGAAATCTTTTCATCTTTCAAGTTAGGGTCGCTTATATCAAGAAAAAGATTTCATAGTTGGAACCAAAACAATCTTACCCAAACCCCCAAGTTAGGTTAAGTTGTTTAGCAAGAATTCGGACTAGGGTTTCTAGTTACGATCTATGGGATCGGTTGAGTGTGAACTCCTTAAACATCTAGTTGGTGTCTTGTGTTGGACTTACACATAAAAACAAAGTCCGATTGGTTAAGTTGGTGCCCCTTTGATAGGGAAGAGTGGACGTAGGACGGGTTTGTCCGAACCACTATAAATCTTGTGTGCCTTTACCGCTTTGATTAAGCGATTACACAATCGCACACAACCCTTAAAAGCGCATACATATTCCAAGTTGAGATTAGTTAGCACCAAGCTTCGATCGATCCGATCAAACTTGACAACGATCTGATTAAAAGATTAACTTTGGAATCGATTTATCAAAACCGGTTTTCACACGGGGTAAAACTTAAGCTTCCAATTTTAAACCGATGAATTCTGAACCGATCCGCCTTGGTGATCGATAAGTTGGTTATCACCCAAACTGATTCACTCACACTCGATCAAAGTTAAGCGCCTTTTTGATTTGCACAAAAAGTTTTTTGAAGTCTATTCACCCCTCCCCTCTAGACTTACGCCCTCACAAAACCCGTTCGGGACCTACAAGTGGTATCGAGCGGTTGGTTCTAACCGATTAATCGACTTTTGTGTATCATCGATTCTTGAGGAAGAATCTTTGTGGTAATCGAACCGATCTTGAAAACCTTTTTAAAACTCATTCATTTTCCAAAATCACTCGGCATGGATAACACCTCGGGGAATGTATCATGACCCGAAGTTCTCAATCGATGAGTATGCTGATTAGGCCATATATATGTCCAACCATCTAGGTTCGTCGGTGGCGAGAATGATGGAAGTCATCGAAAGAGGACCCATCATCACATCTTACGACAACCCCTGCGGTTGGAGGAGATCCAACTTTGCCGGGGAAGTCTTTATGCGTAAAAAGCCCGGCCTTGATGGATGCAGAGGAAGAAAAGCGCATACTCTAGCTGAGATATGCGAGGGAAATGAGCAGGATATAAAAGCAGTAGTCTACAAGCGAACCGGTGAAGTTCGAAAAATCAAGATCTTGTGAAACCATCAACGAACTCGATGGAAGGATTACAATGTCTATAAACAAGCATCGAGAACTTGGTAGAGAGATGTCCGATAAAGATATCAACTACAAAATCCTAAGGTCTCTCACCAAGAAATGGGACATGAAGGTCACGGTAATCAAGGATTGCCAAGACATTTCAAAGATGAAGCCAAGTAGCTTGTTCTTGAGCCTTAAAGCTCACGAGTTTGATTTGATTGAAAGAGGACAAGTTGATGAAGATGAGGTGCCCATTTGAAGCCTCAACTTCAAAATCGATTTGCTTTTAAAGGCAACGCCCATGAAACGAAGGCCAAAGAACTGTTGTTGGGAATATAATAAGTCGCGAGCGGAGATCGCTCCGCTTACCAGGATTTGAGAAGTTGAACGTCCAACTTGGTAAGTATCGAAGATTTTATAAGGACTATCAACATAGCCGAGGGAGGAGGTAGGAGATCAGCCAGCAGATCTCCGAGAAGAACCAGAATCGATGATCGGAGGATCACAGAGATGAAAGGAAAAGAGATAATCGACCGAGGAAGGAAGAGATAACCAATCGAATGAATATTTCGGACTACTATCGAAGGAACATCACCCGATAGGTCATCAGAGGAGTGATTCACCGAAGGAAAGGTTCGATTGGATCAACAGGCGGCTTCAACCGCGGAGAAGTTTCAAAGTCACTATTGCGGACACGGACGCCAAGAGAAAGGAAGAAAAGAGAACAGAGAGAGCAACGTTATAGGGACGGAAGAGCCATGGTTCGCGTCGTCGAGGAATTGGCGATTCCTATCTCCGCCCTCGAGGACTCTGGATACTCCTCAGAGAAGACCACGCTTTGACAAGATCTTTGTTGACTTCTATGAAAATGAAGATCCGATATTCTCTTCGAACGATGATGAGATATGCCTGGATGGCGGGAGGACCAATCGAGGTAACCTCCAAACCCGCTTCGTTCGCTTTACACTGCTTATCATTAGCACACCTTTGGGAGATTGACTTGACTCTACTCGAGCAATTGCTTGAGGATCTCTCAATCTGATGAACATTTATGCTATAGTGGAAGTTGAAAATGACACAAGCCGAGAATTAGAAATAATCGACTTGCTAAGGAGAATGATCTCGATAAAGCCTCACGAACTTAATCTGTTGAAAGCTGCTCGCAACCGAGGAATGTAACATTCGAAAGTTAAGGCTTCGATCGGGAAGCGGATCAAAGATCGGTGGATATTAACAAAGCAGTGATGATTTCAAACTTCTTCAAGCAAAAATTTGATGAGCTATTAGAATGCATGAAAACGAAATCATCGAGGATAATCTAGCGTAAGAAAATAGAGGTTTTCACAAAATCATCTAAAATTGTTCAAGACATGAACACCTATTTTGAACAACGATTAATAAGAAGGGACTTGCTATGAGAACCCTTCCACATCCTCAAAAGCCCGGTGATTCATCTCAAAAAGGTGTAATCGAGACGAGTTTAAAAAAAGATACACCAAAAGCCGAACATGTATCTAATAAGGGAAAAAAGACCGGTTGAGTAGGTAAGGCGGTGCCTCAACGAAGGGGAAAAATGGACCCTAAGCGGCAAAGCATCGGTCGAGGAATCAGCAGAAGAACCCGGTTCTTGAAGAGACCTCAATACGATCAACGGACGAATCGAAAAACAACAACTTTGTAAAGGGAAGTCCAATCGAGACCCAATCAAGGTCACCGCCTAATAAGCATGCTTCGTAAATAAGAAAAAACCACTTATGCCAAAAAGATATGAATCTTTTGATGGTAGCGATTGTACCTACCCCTATAATCGTAAATCTAGGGTCATTTGCACTGAACCACATTGGATAAAAAAGAAGACAAACAAAAAGATAAATCCCAAGTCTTCTAAGTCATCCGAGTTCACACTAATAATCATACAAATCCGAAAGCATATAAAGAGGCGTATGATTATGTTGATAGGTATGGGAGACAAATCGGGCCTTCCGATCTAACCGATCACAATAGAAGTGCTCTGTTTGTATGGATCAAAACTAATTCTAACCCCTCGGGACCCAATCCAAAAGGGGTACCTAAAGCCTGATTTGGGCTGCAGGATCGCGTGGGGTCGGCCAACAAAGGAGGTGTGCAAGCAACTATCCGGTACATCGATAGTGGATGTTCAAGGCACATGACGAAGCAAGCACCTCCTCACTCATACATAGAAACGAAAGGCCAGCGTGTACTCTTCGGTGATGATAACTTTGGTTATACCAAAGGGTTGAACCTTAGAGAATGATGATGTACAAATGGCTGGAGTCTCAGATGTCGAAGGTCCGAAGCACAACCTATTATCGGTTTCAATTCTGCGACAAACGGATTCGGTGTTGAGTTCTCGCCGACAAATGCACTATCAAGAATCGAGCCACTCAACAGATTTTGCTAATTGGTTCAAGGAAAGGGATGATCTACCACACGGTGATTGGAGCAGTTTCCCAAGAAATGCATGCACGATTGTCAAGAGTTCCAAAAGTAGTGGCTCTCGCACAAAAGAATGAGCCATCGAACTTTAAAACTCTTAATAAGATAGCAAGGATGTCTCTAGTGGAAGGACTTCGAATGAAGTATTTTCAAAGGATCGGACATGTCTTTGCATGTCGGAGGGAAAACAGTCAAAGCTTCATTCAAGGGAATTCGGGACCGGCATCGGCCAGAGTAATGTTTGCTTCATATGGATCTATTTGGACCCGATTACGATCGGTCTCAACAGACGAAATATACTCTGGTAATCATGGATGACTATTCCAAGTTTACGGGTTATATTCTTACATAAGAAGAATGAGGCGACAAACGAAGATACCCGAAAGCCGCTAAAAAGATTACAAAATGAGAAGGGTGTCAAGATAGTAAAAATCGGACGATAAAAGGCAAATTTACGAACTCCTTTATTCTTGATTTTTTTTGCTCTAAGTTTGGTATCTGAGATGAAACATCATTTGCAAGGACATACAACAAAATGGAGTAGGCGAAGCGGAGAACAGAACTCTCAAAGAAGTTTCGCCGCACGATGTTATTTGAACATACAATACGGCCGTTTCAAGCGGAAGCAATCAACATCGCATGCCATACTCGTAAGCAGATGTCTTGACTAAGGCTCACTACAAAACACCTTATGAAGCGTGGAAGGAGAAAACCTCGTGTTTCTTACTTCCATGTTTTTTTAGTGTAAGTGTTTCATACACAACAATGGGAAGAAGTCGGTTGAAAACCTTTGAGGCCAAGTCGGATGAGGGTATATTCTTAGGATATTCCTCATCTAGCAAAGGCTTCGGGGGGTTTACAATGCATTTAACCCTACTAATGGAAAAAACACCCCATGTAGTCTTTGATGAAGCATCTTCGATCAAGAGAAATCGCCTCGAACAAGAAGTACGATCAACCGTAAACACGATGTTGAAAATGGATCGACTAACGATCAAGGAAAAAATCGAAAACCGTAATAAAGTATACATTCCAGATCTAGCTGATTCACGGATCATTTTTAGATCCTAAGGTATGAAAAATTGTTCGGTGAAGGTTCGATACAACCGAGATAAGATATCAATTTGAACCATCCGGTTCGAGGGGAACATCTGAAGTTCCCTTAACAGACATCAAACACATGATGAGTCCAACATCAGCTAAGACTTGTTCTTATCAAGTGGATCATAACTCTGCACCACTCTCAATCGCTAGTAATGAAATTTTATCAGAAACGAGCGATGTTCTCCAAACCGATGCAAATCGAGCGAAGGACACGGATAACCCGGTCATCCAACTGATCTGATAATCGGAGACCCATCTGATAAAGTTAAAACTAGACATCAGATTGGTGAAAGTGCCATGTATTGTTGTTATCTGTCTATGAAGGAACCAACAACAATAGAGGAAGCTCTACAAGATGCAAGCTGGATTCTAGCCATGTAGGAGGAGCTGGAACAGTTCGAGAGAAATCAAGTTTGGGAACTAGTGGACAGACCAAGTCATCAAGACGTTATTGGCACGAAGTGGGTATTCAAGAACAAGAGAGATGAGAAAACTCATCACCAGAAATAAGGCAAGACTTGTTGCTAAGGGGTATTCACAATCGAAGGAATTGATTATGATGAGACCTTTGCACGATCGCCGCTTTAAAAGCCATTCATTTTTTTCGCATATGCTTCCACAGAGGGTTCTTTGTGTATCGGATGGACGTAAAGAGTGCTTTCTTAAGCGGGGGTACTAGCAGAGGAAGTTTATGTCGAACAACCTCGGGCTTTGAAAAGGGGCAAACGGTGTGCGTCTAAGAAAAGCTCTCTATGGCGAAACAGGCTCCTCGAGCTTGGTATGATACACTCTCTCGGTTCTTGATCGAAAGTGGGTTCACTAAAGGAGCGATGGGACAGAACCTTATTCGAGAATAGAAGATGAGAAGATATTACGATGGTTGATTTCGTGGGCGACATCATCTTCGGATCTCCCAACAAAAGTCTATGTGAAAGATTAAAGTTCGATGCAAGGGAAATTCGAGATGTCCATGATGGGTCGAGATGAATTACTTTACGGGTCTTCAAGTAAAAGCAAAATCTGAAGGATATTCATCGCCAAGCAAAGTACACTAGGAATTTATTGGCTAAGTTTGGAGTTCAAAATTGTAAGGAAGCCAAAATTCTATGATGATATTTGGATTCAAGATGGATCCGGATGAGGATGGTCGAAAACAAATCGGAAGGAATATAGGGCACTCATTGGATCTCTACTATACCCGACCGCTAGGGAGACCGAGATATAACCTTCGCAGTAGGGTGTATGTGCGATTTCGAGCAAATCCAATGATAAGTCACCTAGAAAGCGACTAAGCGGATTCTTAAGTATCTGAAGGGACGATAAACCTTGGTTTATTTTACCCATCGATGATAATCTAAACTTAGTGGGTATTCTAATTACGATTATGGAGGTTGCAAGATTGATGAAAAAAATCCACCTCGAGGAACTTGTCGGTTCTTAGGAAGTAAACCGATCTCGTGGTTTTCAAAAAAGCGGACATCGGTTGCAACATCTACTCTTGAGGCGAGAATATATGGTTCATTGTTCCCAATCGCTCGCTTAGGCAATCGTGGTGAGGATTATAACATTGAAGCTAAGAATGTACCTATTTTACTGTACGATAATAGTCTTTATTGCAATCACTTTAGAATCTGTTCTACATACAAGATGCCGGCATGAGGATGTCGGGCACCATTTTATAAGAGATCATGTTGAAAAAGAAGAATATCGAATGGAAAAGATTCATCTTGCGATATCAGAAGTCGATATTCTAACCAAGCCACTAGGCGAGATCAGATTCGAAGAATTATGCAATGAGCTAGGGCTTACGGATCTTGAGAAAATGCACCTAAAATGTTTGATGGAATGATCTTGAGAACAATTTGGTTAAGAAACTAATCGATTCAAGTGAAATCGGTTGAATTTGGTATCTCAAGTGATCGGAAGATCGATCAAGGACCCGATATGAGAAGGTCTTGATCGATTTAAAGTTTATCAGATTAAATGAACTGATTGTTTAAAGGATTATCGATTAAATGCATTCGGGTTATACTTTGTAAGTCGATTAAGCTAAAATTCAACAAGATTCACAAGTGGTATTCACAAGATTAAAGCTTAAAATCGCATAAGGATCTGAAATTTTACACAACAATGAAATAATGAAATTTTCATTAATAAAGACCCAAGGTCGGGTTACATTACAAGATACAAGTACAAAAGGACCCGAAGGTTAGTACATAAACCCTAAACCCTAGACCTTAACACTAAACCCTCATCTTAACCCTTGAAGAAGTGGAGAGAGAGAGATTTTAAATCTGATGCTCTCATTTCCCCCCACTTAACAAGGGTGAGAGAGGCTTTAAAAAGAAATCCTATAGCGCTATTTGAAGCTAAACCCGATTGGAGCGGCAATGACCTTGATAGGATTTTTAAGCGAGAGCCCTAAGAAAGAGTCGATTGGGCTTGAAAATTATTAAATGGTGAGTTGATTTCACGAGAGTTTGTTGTCGATCGCACCGTACATCAAACTCATGTTCTTTTCGGATCGAGTCTGTTGATGCGAATTCGTCATCTCGATAGACACACAAAGGTGCATACGGTTAGGAGAAGTGTCTTCTCGGTTGCGATAGCAGAAACCGCCGCCTCGGTGGTAGAGAATTAGCAGCGATTGTATGTGAAATCTTTGATGATGACGAAGGCGGTGATAAGGGACACAGGTTGATTTGAGAATTTGAAATCATTGAAAAGGGGGTAAAGGTGTTTCTTAGGAAGTTTCAAGGAAATAAGGGTTCACCGAATGCATGATTTTACAAAGAAGATAAGTATGGTGAATGGGTTATGTTGTGTAAAACATTGGTCCAATTTATAGAGAACAAGCAAGGGTGCAAATGCAAATTCGAGTTCTCAAAACCTTTAGAGAAATGCACCAAAAGGACAAATGTAGAAATTATCGATTGATAATTGGAGAAATTTACGGCGGATTGACATATCGAGAGATTCGGACGATAATTACGCATGTCAAATCGCGCCAACTTAGGAATAAAGCTACTACTCTAGACTAAGTTTTGGTTGTAACACTTATCCCAAGAATTGGCTTGATTCGAGAAGAATCGATTAGGTCAACTAAAATCGATTACATCTGGTCGATCGATGAGGAAGATCATTAAGCTTGAAACTCCAACAAATCGGATACATCGGTCTATGGGAAAAGTAAATATCGGTTGAAGGGAACTTCAACCGATCAAGGAGGAGGATCGAAGGGAAATCGACGATTCAAGGAAGATCGGGTTGATCTTGAAACTTCAACAAATCGATGCAAGTGAAGAAGATCGGTTTAAAAGGATCGGTTGGGAAATTTTAAGGCTTTAGGCAGAATACTAAGATCAACAAGTGAAATCAACATGGACAAGTGGTATTGACCGATTACAATATCGATCAACCAGACACGCCTTTTCTTTTCTCTTGTTCTTTTGCTTATTTATCGGATCTTATCGATATTATTTGCCTTCTTGTACCCATTATCCTTGTGGCGTATTCCTGCAAATCATTTAATGCGGACGTGGGGAACATGTATTAAGCGCTACTAAATGTGCTTTTAAATCCAAAAGGTTTTTAAATGCGTGCTTTTCGACCCTACGATCAAAACCGCTTAATCTGGGCGTTCAATCTTTTCAAGCGGTTGATCTTCCAAATCTTGTCTTCTTTTTTCCCTCCTCGTCTTTATAAAGATCATCAAAAACCATACCGAGTTTTCCATTTCACAAACTTGCGATTTATTCTCACGAAAAACTCAGATTACTTCTCTCGATTCAAAGTGTTTTTCCTAAGTTTCAAAATCGTCTTTAAAAAAAGCGAGAATCTGGTAATTTATGTTTATTTGATGTATTCTTTTTAAACCCATTGATCTTAAATGTGTTTATCCTGTGTTATGCTTTATTGTTTCTTGGTTTCGATATGTGATGTTCTTATATATATATGCACAACTTTTGTCGGGTACATCCTTTGTAGATGGCCACCCACGGAATGGGAAAGATAATGTGCAATTATCTTGGGAACTGGCAACAAAGATTGTGGATGATAAGTTAAATGCAGTTCAATATCACTCGGGATCCGGAATCCATGGAGGTCGAGCAAATTTCGCAGGCCTTGAGCCTTGATTTTCTTTTTTGCTCGCTTTGCAATCGATGTCAAGAATGCAAGATGAAGCATTAGAATTCTAAGGAATTTAAGAGTGGATACTGACGTTCCGGAAATGAACGAATCGCTCTCAAGCGGAGAAGAAATCGACCGACGAATGATGATATAACCCGTCTGTTGACCTACCAAAAGGCCGGATCTCACCGCTCATTCTGAGGAGAGAACGAAGATGAGCCGGTCGGAAGAGAGCTCTTCAGAGAGGCCGACAAACATCATCGTCGAGGTTTTGTCGCCAATGCTCAAGAGGAAATACCGATTGTTGTTTGACATATTGTCAAAAATAATTATGGGGATTGCATTCAGCCTGGATGCTCTTACATCCGTCTAAAATGTACAAAGATGGTCAGCAATAATTGATGAAGCCAAAAACATCAATTGGCACGGGTTCCGAAGGCCATTCTCGCTCCAAGAACATGAGAAATTTGGAGTAAATGAACCGAGGCAGTATATCGAAAGAAAAAGATCAGCCAATCTCAACAAGGTTGCGGTTATTACGAAAGATTTTATCTTGAATGGGACAGATTGGATCAAGTCCTATAAGACATTTCTCCAACCACTTCAACCATCTTTGGGCCACCAGGACGATGATATCGCGCCAACCCCCCAAAGTCAAAAAAAGAAAAAAGCAAGGAAGCAACTTCGTTTATACCAAATGCCCCAAAAAAAGAAGAAAAGAAAACCGGTGAAGGCCCAGAGAAGAGGCCAAGAAGGCGAAAGCAAGCCTCCATGACTATGCTTGAAGATGAGTCGATGAAGAAAGAGCACCGGATCGGTCTGTTACAACATAAAAAATGTGAAAATCGACAGGCAGGCTTCTCATCTTTGCCGGAGCTCGCCAGATCATTAGGAAGAAGCATATCGATCTCCTTCTCCTCAAGCTCGGTGATTCACCACTCGAGATTAATGGGTCTTGGAGCATGTCTCTTCTATTCTTTTTCCAACCTAAAAAGCGAGATCGATTCGCGAACGAAAGCTTACTCGATGTGGAACAAGGCTTTCTTCCGCAATGCGGAGAACCTCGCAGGTCGAACCGACCAGCCAACTTCCGCCTACTCCAACAACAGAACCTTCCACATCTCAAAATTTGTATGGAAGACAATTCACGAGTCCGGACGACAAAGATCATAACGGGAAATTGATCGGAACGAATCGAAGAGAAATTGATGAGTTATATTAGAATCGTCGCCCATTGCCATAAGAGAGGAAGTTATGGAGATTCTCACCGAGAGATCTTCACTTAAAAAAAAAGCTTCTCGGACTTTATAATAATTATTGAGCGGATGGGCGGTGCGGATGAGTTTGGAGACTTTGATTTCGACATGAGGAAATCTGCTAAAGTGGGATCACCTTTGATGAATCGCTAAATTAAAGCTCGATCCACGGGAAGCTAGGGTTAAAGGAACAGACGAACCGGAGATGGCCGACAAAGCTCTGGCGAGATGCCATCATGAAGGATCAGGAGTCGCCGATGATAGTGGAGTTGTCTTGAAGTTCATGACCAACCACTTTGGAATTTCAATCGAGATAAAGTGACACCCAACATTCCAACATCAAACGTCCATCGATCAAGCGAGGAGATCAAATCTTGTCTCAAAGATCTCTGAAAGAAGAAGTTGAGGGATCGATAAGTGATCAAAAGGCGGTGCCATCAAAGAAATATAGATCAAAGGGAATTGGCTATTTCGGATTGGGGCAATCAAAGATCGTTTTCCTAAATCAGGTCATCTTCGTACCGAATCGATAAAAGACCGTTGATGCCAAATCGACTCGGGTGGATAAACAACAAGTTTTTTTCTAATGCTCACCGACAAGCTAGAATTCGATGGAAGAGAAACTTGACAAAACCGATTAAAACACTCTCTCGCCATGGAATCGACCGCCATGGAATGCCAAGATCGAGCCGATATCGAAGATTCAAAATCTAACTTGCTCAAACTTCAAGGCATATATGTTGCAGATCTCAACGAGGCGATCATAGATCAACTTTGGTTCTCGACCTCCCACCTCACTACTTTTTTGATCAAACCAAAAAGGGGAAGGGAAGAATGAGAAACCAACTGACATAACAGTGCAGGACATCACAAACTCTTTGAAAAAGATGTCCAAAGAGGATAAATTTGAAGAAGCCCGAAAAAAAAGTCAAGAAGAAAGAAAGGGCGAAAAAAAATGGCAGAGGGTAAAATCTGAAGAAGAAGTTCGGATCGAGAGTGAAGAAAGGAAGAATTTGGAAAATCGTACCATAACCTGCCGCCAAAGAAGAGTTGATGAGATCATCCCAAAAACTTTCCAAGATGCTAAGAAATTTGTGGAATGGAATAAGATCGGGGAGTGAATGGCTTACGGATGCCTTTGTTCTTAATCTTGTTCCACAAGAAGAATCTCCTGATGAAGAATTCCTCAACTGGTTAGAAAATAAATACCCGGATTTTCTGAAGTATCTGGAAAATGAGGCCAAGCTTATCAATGTAAAAATAACTCGCCAAGAGTATGATCTGTTGGAATACTCGAAGAAAGATGGCTCATTTGATGATGGCATTTCAAAAGATTCTATTTTGACATCCCCGCATAACGCACATAACGATCCTCGCAGATCGATGATGTCAAATGGAAACTTTATCGATTTTCAACGTACCACAAGATCAAAGAGAGATGCCGAAGGATACAAGTAAAAAGAGTGAAGAATCGAAGACTACTCGGGATCACATTTTTTCTTATTTACAAACTTTTCTGATGTAACATGTAATCAACATTTATTAATGAGAAAAGTTTATTTTCTGATCCTAAGACAAAGTCTCATTGTCTTCTGATTATATGCTCTTAACTGTTCTATTTTTTTATCAACTGTATTTGGTTTCTCAAAGTGTTTTGGTTTCATCAAAAAGGAGGAAATTGTTGGGAAATTTATAGTTTTGATGAAAGTTCCAAAAACACATGTAATAGGACCAGTCAGACCTGTTAACTGACTGATGTTTATATTACCTGCTATAGGAGACCAGTTGATAATGATTGTATAGAACAACTGATGAAATAGATAGGTCACATATTGAGGGGGAAACTCAATATGTATAGGTCAGATCTGAAGACTCAAAGGACAGCTGATATCCGACAGGCCAGAATGCTAGAAAAGAACAGAAGATCAGATCGATCTGATCTAGTCAGATATCTCAGCTGAAGTCATAAAGATCAAACTCAGTATACTTGAAGATCAGATGACTTCCAGAAGATCAGACCAGAAGACCTACATCGGCCGAGTCTGCTAGTTGAAGCTAAGTTAACCGGCACTGAAGACTCTATCGGTGGTGATCGATTACATCGAATCTTCTCCACCAGTGAAATCGATGTTTCACCTAATCATACGTCTATGATCCGAACAAGAAGAATGTCGGCGTAGTTGGAAGAACAACCTTTTGAAAAGTGAGTATCGCTATCAATAAGAACAAGACACGTATGACCCTGTGGCAATTGGGATTTGATGCTACCTCTCTGTAACGGCTACAAAGTACAAATTCACGCTTTTGGCCATGCGTTCGGGACTCGTCACATCAAACTTCAAGTCTACCAAATATAGCACGAAATTCAAATTGCTCTCCAACGGCTCTTTGATTTCAAGGTCTATAAATATGGGATCACACTTGAGTGAAACAACCAAAACTTATTTGAACAATAAGCTCAAGCTAATATCGATTTCCGCACAAGAACACGAACAAGAAGATTAATTTTTATTAAGTGTTCATCCCATAAGTTCTTAGCATAGAAATCTTTTCATCTAGTTGTTTTGAAGTCGCTTATCTGTTAAAGAAAAGATTTCATAGTTGGAACCAAAACAATCTTACCCAAACCCCCAAGTTAGGTTAAGTTGTTTAAGAATATTTGACTAGGGTTTCTAGTTTCGATCTCGGGATCGGTTGAGTGTGAACTCCTTAAACATCTAGTTAGTGTCTTGTGTTGGACTTACACATAAAACAAAGTCCAGAGTTGGTTAAGTAGGTGCCCTTGTGATAGGGAAGAGTGGGCGTAGGATCGGGTTTGTCCGAACCACTATAAATCTTGTGTGCTTTACCGCTTTTATTAAATAGCGATTACAATCGACACAACCCTTAAAAAGCGCATACATATTCAAGTTGAGATCGATTAGCACCAAGCTTCGATCGATCAAACTTGACACTTGTCAAATCGATTAAAAGATTAACTTTGGAATCGATTTATCAAAACTTGTTTTTCACACGGGTAAAACTTAAAGACACATCGGTTAAACTGATAGTTTACCGAATCGATCTGCTTTTCAGCGATCGGTAAGTTGATTATCACCCAAACCGATTCACTCACTTCGATCAAAGTTAAGCGCCCTCACTTTGATTTGTACAAAAGTTTTTGTAAGTCTATTCACCCCTCCCCTCTAGACTTCTGCCCTCACAAAACCTGTTCGGGACCTACACCAATGTTGTAACATCGGTTGTAACATCAACAATCTCCCCCATTCGATCTTTCTGCTACAACACACCTGAAATACCAAATACATCAGGTACTGTGCATGGTTCGAATCCCACTTGTAGTAGTTGAATTTTTTCTTTTTCTTTTTTTTTTTTTTTATTAGCCATAATTTTTTTTTTATTTTGTTTTTATTAGCCCTAATTTTTTTTATTAGCCCTAATTTTTTCTCTAATGGGCGAATTATTTTGCTTCTTTTGTTGCCCAATTTTTGCGTAGTTGCACTTTTCAGTAATAGTAAGTTGCACGATTCTACCGTACAACTAGAAAATATATAAACATGCAACTATTTAAAATCAGAATCGTGCAACTACCTATAACAAAAACATGTGACTACTTATAATTTCACAATTCTACCATACAACTAGAAAACATATAAATGTGCTACTATTTACAACAGAAGCATGCAACTACATATAACAGAAGCGTACAACTATTTATAACAGAAGCGTGCAACTACTTATAACAGAAGTGTGCAACTATTTACAACAGAAGTGTGCAACTATTTATAACAAAAGCGTGCAACTATTTACAACTACTTATAACCAAAATGTGCCTATAACCAAAATATGAAACTACTTTTAACAGAATCGTGCAACTTCCTATAACAGAAACATGCGACTTCCTATTATAAAAATGTGCAACTAGTTATAACAGAAACATGGAACTTCTATCATGTGAGAAGGAGTGTTTGTATAAGTTCTTAACGGGGCTCAATGAGGAATACAACACCATCAAAACACATATTTTGAGCACTAAATTGACACCATTTTTGAACATCACGTTTCATCTACTTGCAAAGGACGACCAACAATGGGCAATCGCAACCACACGAAGACAGATGTCAGAGATGGAAGCTTTCCAGGTTCATGGAAGGAGGGATTAGAAAATTTGTTCCGACTAAAAAGATGAGAGACGATATAGCCACTTGGAAAAGATTGACATACGATGGAAAATTAGCAACGCTCTTTTTCTTCGAATTCCCATTCGATAAATCCGCCAACAACGCCCTGCACGACTCCAGTACCAGAATTAAACACCAAATCAACGAAATTCACCACACAAATTAAATAACAAAATCAATCAAGAACATACCACTTAATAATGAGACTCTCACAAAGTTAGAACTATCTAGGGATTAATGGGGGAAAAAAGAAACAACAGCAAAACACAGAAAATCAATCAAATCTAACAAAAAGTAAGCCACAAAGAATAAACGATAGATGTGGTATAAACACACACAAAAAGAAAACGAATCTAGAAAACAAAATCACCCAATAAAAAAAAACACTGAAAAATTATAAAAGACAAGGATGTAGATGATGTACCTAATGTAAATCGACAAAAAACAATGAAAACACAATAGGATTACCACTAATTTTATCCATTGCATCCTAAAAACACAAAAGAAATAAGGGAGTGTTAGTTCGGTGCAAACGAGTCTCACACGTGTATGGGGGGGAATACACGTGTTAAGTGATTTTTAAAACTTTTTCTTCACTTAGATCAGATGGGTCAGGTTGTCCTGAGAATTTTGCCCTGAGAAGCACAAATCGCCCTGAGTCAAAGTCTACTGAGACAATGATCCTGAGCAGCTTTCAGAAGCTTCAGATTAGGCCAACTGATCCTGAGTTTTATCAGAGATCCTGAGAAGCTTGGATCAGATAATTATCTTACTGAATACTCAGTAGAGTTAGTTCAGTTTGGTAACTATCTGTTCTAGCTAACCAAGAGTCCGGAATGGTTGGCCCTAAGTTTATACTCGTTTTAGCTTGCTGAAAATCTCTTCCTTAATAAAATAGTGGTTAAGGCTGTGATCAAGTCGGTGCAAGTTCAGTGGATTGTTTCCAACTGAGTATCAGTGAAATATGCTTTCACTGAATAACATGTAACAGATATAATGCAGTACAGAAAGAAAACAACACAGCAATTATAGTGGTTCAGAGACTCAAGATCCTACATCCACTCTCTCTGATCTTCAGAGAAATTCCTTAACACACTTCCTAAAGCTTTCAGGTTGGCTCACTGCAGCTTACTCACTTTTCTACCTTGAGTTTTCTGGTTGACTCACTGCAGCTTACTAACTCAACACACACAAGTTTTCAGACTACCACGAGTAGCTTACTAACTTCTCCTCTAGAGTTTTCTGGCTGACTAACCTGTAGCTTACTCACTCTTTACAACTCTAACTCACCAACAAATCACACACACACAAACTACCTTATCAAAGGGTTTGAGTTTGGGTTGGTTTCCAACTAGGTTGAGATATCCTTTACAATGAGAACAAATGCAAAGGTTAGGATATCTCTACTAATCTTTGGATATTTCTATCAAATCTAGCCTTAGTGAATGAGCTCTCTCCAATGTGAGGGTTTTCGAGTGCTTCAATTTGCAAGAATACGAATGAGCTCTTGAGTTGCTGAAATTTCCTGTAACCTCTCAATGGTGAAGGTCACTGGTATTTATAGGCAACTTCTCCAAGGTCACTCTTTTGAAAAACTATCCGTTGGAAGAGATAGCATCAAGAGTTTCCTCTTCTGGTTATTGATGAACGGCTATTTTGTGGTTTGAACATACCCTTGCATGTTTTAGGAAATATGCAGCCATGTAGCCAATCACCAATATTTGTGAACTGGAAGATATCAGACCTGATATTTCTCAGTGAGATGTCACTTTCAGTGTCATTACAGTACATTGTTGTTGCCTCCTCATTGGTCGAGATCTTTCTTTGAGCAGAGACAAACAGACGGCTCTTTGCTCTTTCTGATCTGATATGTTCCTTAATGTCCACAAATGTCTAACATTCTGTTTGTTTGTACTAGGAATGAACATAACACTATTTTATTAAGATAGTGGTTCAGGGTCCTTTAGTACATAAACAGTCTTCAGGATCTTTGGGTCTTCAGGAATTTTCAATCCTCGGGATTCTTCTGAGTCTTCAGAGTCTTCAGAGTCTTCAGGATACTTTTGATTCTTCAGAGTCTTCTGAGTCTTCAATATACTAAAATTCCCTGACCTATATCTGCTGACTATACATGGTGCAGATAATCCTGATCCCTAGTATCTATTAAAACCTGATCCTGATTCTATTCTATCAAGATGTCCTGATACATGTCATACTCAGGGGTTTTGGGATCTAATCAAAATCTTTATTAAATTCATCTCCCAACAATTTCCCCCTTTTTGATGATGTCAAAACCATCTTGTTACAAATATGCGAACATACTAGAAATAAACCTATCATCTAATCAGGTTTCAATTCCTATAAAAGAATAGTAATCAACAAGGATACACAGTAAGATAATGAGATATTATCTTGTCAGCAAAAACATCGTTCATTTATCAGAACTTCAATTACAGGATACAAGTAGATTGATCCTACTCTACTGGAAACAAAAAAAATACATCGTTCTTCTTCAGATTCAATCTCATCAGCTGGGGGGTCGAGATTGAACATTCCATAGTATCTTTTCTTCAGCTCCTCTCTTTCCTGAATGATCCTTGCATCATTTCCTGTCAGCTCTAAGTAGTTGGCTTGATCCACAAAGTCTGCATGGATGAAATCGAAGTTGATCATCCCATTTTTGAACTTGGGTGGAGGGTACTTCATCTGTCCTGGAGCTTTTAACTGATATCCCAGAGTGTCAAACAGATTAAACCATTTCTGACACATATCAATGAAGTTCCTCAGAAGATATGCAATAAATGCATCATCTCTGTCAGCAATAGGACGAGGCCAAACTTGCAGAACATCATAGTTGAATACAAATTCTCTCTTGGCAAGGTCCCATTTATCATTTATCTTAATAGGCATCCACTTATCAGTATGGGGCCATTGCATCTTCCTTGGTTTTGTGCTCTCCTCCTTAGGACAAATCTCTAGAATCCTCCCCTGATCCTCTTAACATCTTCTCTGGCCTTTCTGGTCATCTCTGATCCTGATACAGATACCGTAACTTTTCTTTTCTTTTCAGCTTCAATCATCTTTACTGAGTTGTGTTAATCCCAGTTCAGTCTCTTGGAGGCCACATCATATTCACCAAATCCCTCTTTGAAGAGTTCATCGATTTCAGATTCTTCACTTTTATGTGCCTCAACCTCAGAGAACTCCCCTGACAATCTCCTTCTGATTGGCTTCTCTACAGCAGGAAACACTTGGGATTTTTCAGGAATAGGAATCAGGACACCATGAGCCTCTCCCATCTTGCTTGACTCATGAGCCATCTGCCTTTTTGCACGCTCCTAAATGACTTCAGTAGCGGCCTCAGGATGTACAGATATTTCAGGCTGATTCCTCTTTCCTTTGGATATAATGACTTCTTCCTGAGTCAGTAATTTCCCTTCAATAGCTGGAAGCTTCGTGAGCATATCATAACTTTCCCCCTTTTTGGCATCATAATCAGCCAATATCTAGGCAAGGGTTTTTCATGTGTTTGCTCACGCCTAACCGAAGTTTTGAAGAATATGGAAATTCTCATCCTGAAGTCTCTGCAGCACATTCAGACCAGTTGTTGTATCCTCAGCAAGACCACCATAAGTAGCATGTATCTTGGTCATGAGTGAAGAACTCATTTCCTCAACTGTTGTCTGAGCCAAAGAATCTGTGCACAACAACTTCCTGCAGCCATGTGTTGGTCCCGAAAAATACCGAGTTAAAACCTAAAAAAAAATCTCAATGGGAGGTGACTTTAAATTTTTCTTCGAATGTGTGTTATGCAGATTTGCTAAAGTATGTATGACAGTTAATATGAAAGCAAATAAGAACACACGTATTTTTATAGTGGTTCGGACAACTCGTCCTTCATCAACTCTTCCCTTCATGGGGCACCAACTTAACCAACAGATGTTTACCGAGTTCTCACTCAAACGGGACTTATCACCCTCTAAGGGGTCGCCTACCCTCCCTTTCGGGATTGTATAGATATTTACCGAGTTCTCACTCAAATGGGATTTATCTCCCTCACGGGATTGCCGATTAACTACCTTACTTAACCACTAATTCTCTCTCAAGAAAGGGTATGGGTTTGGAGTTATTTCCAACTAGGTGAGATTTTCCCTTACATTGTTTTAGCCTTTAAGCTAAGGTTGGGAAAATCTCTCTAAGCTTATGATATGGCATTTTTGCTTAGATACAATGAAGAACACTCTTGGGTAAATTTGGATATTTAATGTTCTGTGTTCTTGAATGGAGTTGCTTGAATATTTGACTTTAATTTCACTTTGCAGATGCTCCATTATTTTCTTTTGAAGATAGTGCAATGTATTTATAGTGTGGATTTGAATATTACCGTTGGAGAGTAATATTCAAATCCATATTAATAATCTTTCAGCTTTTCTTTGACCTTTTGCACTGTTGTTTGCAGCTTTATGTCACATCCATATATGTGTTGTTATCTTCTTATTTGCCAGTTGCTTTTGTGCGTCTAATCGGATCGATCATAGCCAGATTCATCGTTCATCGCTTCGATTTCGGGTCGTCGATCCGTTTGAAATAATTTTCTGCTGAAAATCTGGTCTGCAGATTTGGTGCGGTCGCAGAACTGTCCTGCAGACCAAAGATATCGTCTGATCAAGATCCATCATCATTTGATATGTTCAATCAAAGATTCGAATCTTTCCACCTGGATTCGATATCTTGACAAGATAAATAGATCGAATCGCATGCCAGATCTGTTATTTTCGATTTTCTTCTTCGATTTCGATTTCTTCTTCTTAACTTGTTATCTCGTTCCCCCTCAACTTGTTATCTGTAGATTAATTTAAATAACACAAGTTGATAATGTTTTGGCATAATTCATCAAAACTAAAATATCCCAACAATTTCCCCATTTTTGATAATGATGCCAAAACTAACTAACAATAAAAATATATGAGAAGAACAATGTTAGTTAAACAAGTGAAAAGATGAAGAATATTGTATGCATTTTAATAATGAGAAGATGATTGTCAACCTCCATGAATTTTAAAATTTATGCATTTTAAACTAAATGGGTTTTAACCAAAAAGATCAGTTCAGGTGTTCACATTAAAATCTAGTGAACTTTTGAACCCCTGAAATACCGAGTTAAAACCAAAAAAAAATCTCAATGGGAGGTGACTTTAAATTTTTCTTCGAATGTGTGTTATGCAGATTTGCTAAAGTATGTATGACAGTTAATATGAAAGCAAATAAGAACACACGTATTTTTAGTTCGGACAACTCGTCCTACATCCACTCTTCCCTTCATGGGGCACCAACTTAACCAACAGATGTTTACCGAGTTCTCACTCAAACGGGACTTATCACCCTCTAAGGGATCGCCTACCCTCCCTTTCGGGATTGTATAGATGTTTACCGAGTTCTCACTCAAACGGGACTTATCTCCCTCACGGGATTGCCGATTAACTACCTTACTTAACCACTAATTCTCTCTCAAGAAAGGGTATGGGTTTGAAGTTATTTCCAACTAGGTGAGATTTTCCCTTACATTGTTTTATCATTTAAGCTAAGGTTGGGAAAATCTCTCTAAGCTTATGATATGGCATTTTTTCTTAGATACAATGAAGAACACTCTTAGGTAAATTTGGATATTTAATGCTCTGTGTTCTTGAATGGAGTTGCTTAAATATTTGGCTTTAATTTCACTTTGCAGATCCTCCATTATCTTCTTTTGAAGATAGTGCAATGTATTTATAGTGTGGATTTGAATATTACCGGAGGTTTGGTTTAATATTCAAATACATACTAATAATATTCGACTTTTCTTTGACCTCCCGAGACTTTGTTGTTTTCTTTATGTCACATCCATATATGTGTTTTTATCTTCTCATTTGCCGGATCTTTTTGTGAAAAGAAGTCGGATCAAAGATGTTCATTTCTGATTCATCATTCATTTCAAGATAAACGCAATCTTTGATGTAGGATTTTTCCTTTAATCACCGTATTGCCATTTCCGGTTTGAATAAAATCGCGATCTGCGAAATTTGGTCAACCAATTAAATGCCCGGTGGAGAATCTTCAATCGCCATTAATCATCATCACTTTGCTTCGATTCAAAATATCGGATCATAATGCATTTGCTCAGATATTTATCAAGATATTTAGGTTTCAAATGTTTTTTTTATTCGATGTAGATCTGGTATTTTGATGCTCAAGAATTTGATTCCAAATATTTCTCCTTCTTAACTTGTTCTCTCGTTCCCCCTCAACTCATTTATTTGTAGATTAATTTAAATAATACAGGTTGATAATGTTTTAGCATAATTCATCAAAACTAAAATATCCCAACAAGATTCCTTCTCTTTCTCAGGTTCGGTTTCCTTCTTAGGTCCCCTTTCTCCTCCTTGATCTCTTTCCTCTTCCTGATTATGAGAACTGGATTCATTACCTCGGCATTTTCTTCTCATCTCACTTTCTTTTCTTTTCAATTTCGTGAAATCAAAGAACTTTCATCCCGAGTTTGGTCTTCTCGAAGCTTTGAAAACTTTGTTAACAAGCGGTTTCAACATTCCACCAATCCTCTTTGTTGGAAGGAGGCAATGTTGACATCTCAAGAAGTATCGATTGAATATATAGTGAAGCGGTTGTTGGAAAGTCCGAAGAAGAGATCGGAAGGTCATGATAAGTGCTCAACTGAAGGTATCATCAAGAATGAACCATTGAAGTCTTTATCATTGGTTTATTTCGCTTTCTCCCTTCTTCAACTCTGGGCTCTCGGGGAGCGGTTGGCTCAAGATTGTATAAGTTGTAGTGTTGATGGATCGAGAAAAGGTTCATTCGAGAATGCATCCAAGTTGGTGATTAATGAGGTTGATTTGATCTCAAGTCCTGAGTCGGTCTTTCTTCGCTTGAGATTTCGAGGTCCCTTAAAAATTTCTCGAGAAATTTATCCCCAACTCGAGAGAGGTTTCAATAAACCTCACGAGAATACATGTTCCTTAGTTTCTTGCTCTGTACATTCTTCACCTTGAGCAAGAACCTCAAGTATGGAAATTTCTACCCTTATTGATCTTGATTTTGGGTTTCTTGATTCATTGGCCTCCTTTTTTTCAATAGTATGAAGTTTTTCAAGAGAACGAGGAGCCAATGCTTTCTTCCAAAACTTTTCTCTTTTCTCCTCTTGATTTCATTAGTTTCCAACGGCTTGCTTCAAAACGCTTCTTCAAAACTTCCTCAGTGGATTTCTGAGAGGTTTGTCTGGTTTCCCTGACTTGTTCAACCACTGAAGTGTCCTCCTCAGTTTCTTCTTCAGTCGTCTCCTCCTGAGACTCAGTAATTTTCTCTTTCATTCCCTCATAGTCTTCTTTGTTGGTTTGAACATGATTTTGGATCTTGGAAAAGAAGTTGTGTTGGCAAAGATGTCCTCTTCTTCTCTGCATGTTTCCAAGATAAACGCAATCTTGGTTGCATGTAGGATTTTTCCTTTAATCACCACAGAGCCATTCACCTTTTGAATGTGTTTGGCTTGATCACTGATCACTTTGATCAAGTAGTGCAACCAATTAAATGCCCGTGAAGGAGAATCTTCAATCGCCGCCATTAACCTCAACTTAGGCTTGCTTATCTGCTCGAAACTACCGGATCCACTCATAATGCATTTGCTCACAATATCCAAAAGTACTAGATATTTAGGTTTCAAATGCTTTTTATTCGATGTAGCTTCAAACTTAACCGGATGCTCAGCAATTTGATCCAAATATTCTTGTTCCCTACCCACCATGTACATAGTAGGGTCTTCCCCTCTGTCATTCAACTCATATATGACATTTAAATTCTTAGGGATAATATATAACTCCCTAACAAAATCCACATATTTTTCCGTCCGCACTAGATGCGACACCGTAATTTTAGAGTCTACGCAATTTTCTTCATCTAATTGCATATTAGCAACAAACTCTATTACCTCTTTGGCGTATTCGGCATCTGGTTGATTTGCGACCAGACAGGTAAGCTTTGCCAAATGAAGCATATGCAATGCCTCCTCCTCGTGAGCCGCGTTGGATATGCTTTCCAGAGAAACGACATTCTCGTACCAGGGTTTGTTGGTAACGGCGAGTTTATGGTAGACGGAGAGCGTAATTTTGGTAATTTTTAGTGAAGGGTTTTTGGAAAGTGGAGAATTTGGGTAATCGGAGATTTTTGGAATACATAGTATGTGAAGATGAAGGTTTTTGAAATAGGGCTTGAATGAAGTCTTTATAATGGGGTATAAGACTTTGATTCATGTAAAATCACGTCGATTAAGGGATTGACGGTCAAGATTAAAACCGGCTAAAACGGGTAATTGAAAGGACAATTTCGCAAGTACTTAGCCGCCAATTTATCCTTATTGGTGAATAATGAACAGTGATTTAATTACTGTTCCTGCAGACCATTGACTTTCCTCGAGAATTTCAAACGTCCCGCCCAATTATTTCCTCAGGTGTTTTATCATTTATTGCCAATGATTTATGAGATTCAGTTAGACAATAAATGTGGTGCATGAGTCAATACTTCTTCAGACTAATTTTAACTGTCAGTCTTACCGAGTTTTAACCTTGATAAAATTTAAGTATAAAATTGAGTACTGAACTTCATGATTTCTGAGTTTCCCAAGACTCAGTGTTCAGGACTTTCAATTTTATCCTGAGTTTTTCAGTAGAACCTGAAAAAATTCATGCATCTGAAAACCCTCAATTTCTCAGATTTGTCTTATTCACCTGGATCCAACATACCTAATTCAACTGATAGTTCCTGAAATCTTAATTCAGCCAACGGTTTAGTCAAGATATCAGCTCTTTGTTTATCAGTATGAATTTTCTCCATTCTGATATCCTTCTTTTCAACATGATCTCTGATGAAGTGATGTCTGATATCAACATGCTTACATCTGGTGTGCAATACCGGATTTTGTGTAATAGCAATTGCACTGTTATTATCACAAAATATAGGTACTTCATTGGCTATAATCTTATAATCTCTCAATTGTTGTCTGAGCCAAAGAATCTGTGCACAACAGCTTCCTGCAGCCATGTATTCAGCTTCAGTAGTGTTGGTTGCTACTGAGGTCTGTTTCTTTGAAAACCATGATATCAGTTTACTTCCAAGAAATTGACAAGTTTCTGTGGTAGATTTCCTGACAATTCTACATCCTCCATAGTCAGCATCTGAATAACCAGTTAATTCAAGGTTATCATCAGTTGGATACCATAATTCTCTATTCACAGTGCCTTTAAGATATTTCAAAATCTTTTTGGCAGCCTCCATGTGACTAGCCTTAGGATTAGCTTGGTATCTTGCACATATCCCAACAGCAAATGTTATATCAGGCCTACTTGCTGTGAGATAGAGCAATGATCCAATGATCCCTCTATAATCAGTGTGATTTACTGATTTGCCTTCAGGATCCATCTTGTAGTTAGTATTCATGGGAATTATAAATGCATTGCAATTCTATACACCATACTTAGCAATTAGATCTCTAGTGTATTTTGTCTGATTGATGAATATTCCTTCCTTAGTTTGTTTCACTTGAAGTCCAAGAAAGAAATTCATCTCCCCCATCATAGACATCTCAAACTTTCCTTTCATCAGGGTAGAAAACTTCTCACATAATTGATGATTTGGAGATCCAAATATGATGTCATCCACATAAATCTGAACTAGTAAGATATCCTTCCCATCTTCTATCCTGAACAAAGTCCTATCAACAGTTCTTTTGATAAAATCATGGTCAGTAAGAAATTGAGAAAGGGTATCATACCATGCTCTGGGTGCTTGTTTGAGACCATACAAGGCTTTCCTGAGCCTGTAAACTTGGTCATTCTGACAAAAACCTGGAGTTTGTTACACATAAACCTCTTCCTTAAGCACACCATTCAGAAATGCACTTTTCACATCCATTTGATAGACTGTGAATTTCATGTGGGCAGCATATGCAAGAAACATTTTGATGGCTTCTAGTCTTGCAACAGGTGCAAAGGTTTCATCATAATCCAAGCCTTCTTCTTGGGAATAACCTTGTGCAACTAGCCTTGCCTTGTTTCTCACAATGTTGTTGTTTTCATCTCTCTTATTCTTGAACACCCACTTAGTTCCAATCACATTGTGCCTCTTAGGTTTGTCCACTAACTCCCAAACTTCATTTCTTGTGAACGGATTCAGCTCTTCTTGCATAAAGATAAATCCGAAAAGAATCTTGAAGAGCTTCTTCAATCTCATGGAGGTTCTTTTTTAGGATAGGAAGCAGAGTAACAAAAGCACTTTCTCCATGGAACCTTCTTTTTTAACTCCTTTTGATAGATCACCCACAATCTGACTTGTAGGATGAATATCCCACCATTTTCTCCTGGATGTTCCCCTTTCAGTAGTATCCTCAACATCAGAAACGTTAGGTTTAGGTAATTCATCAAATTCAGGGAACAACAGAAAAGGAGAGAGTGAATCATCTTCCTCAGGGGAAATTCCATTCAGAACATTGTCAGAGACATTTGTTCCCTCTTGGTTGATAGATTCAGAGTTTGCCTCAGTTGTGACCACATCTTCATTGGGATTACATACCTGAGTGTGAACTGGTGTATGTCGGGATTGGTTACCGACTTGGTGTGTTGGCTTTCCTTGATTGGAGAATTTCCATCCCGGTCTCACCATCCCGAGTATTTCCATCCCGAACTTTTTTTATTCGAAGTCCGATTTACTCCAGTCATAGAAAGTGATTGACTTCTTCTTTTCAGGTTAAGAGGATGTTTTATCATTCTTCTTCAGGCTAAGTCTGGTGATTCTCTTGGTCAGTTCTCCTGAGACACGTTCTGTTTTTTTACGAACACAAGTAGAGATTCATCAAAAACAACATGAGGTGTTTTTCTTCCATAATAAGAGTCCTCTGGTTGTAAACTCAAGAAGGCTTTTTCGACTTGAGAATATCCTAAGAATATCCCTTCATCACTTTGCTATCAAAGGTTTTCAACCGATCTTTACCATTATTGTGTATGAAACAAACACTTGCAACCAAACACACGAAAGAAAGAAAACAAGAGGCTTCCTTTCATTCCACGGCTCATAAGGAGTTTTTCCTTGATTCTTAGTCAAGCATGGATCTTGCTTTTTGAGAGTAGCATGCGATGATTGATCAAACTTCAAACCCAAAATCTCTTAGGAATATCGGCTTGAGCCATCATTGTTCTTGTAGCTTCTTTCAGAGTCCTATTTCTTCTTTCAGCAACACCATTTTGTTGTGGGGTCCTTGCAGCTGATGTTTCATGAGCTATTCCATTGCTACACAATAATCAGATATAATATGGTTGATAAATTCGGTTCCTTTATCATTGTGGTCCGATTTTGACCACACTCGATTCTTTTCAATTATTGAGTCTTTTTCAAGAATTAGTTCTTGAGGTTTTGTGCGAGTCTCTTTCTTACTGAGTAAAAATATGACCCATGTGTATCTAGACTAGTCATCAACTACCACAAGTGTATATTTCCTGTCATTAGTGCTCACAGGTGTTACTGGACCAAAAAGATCCATATGCAACAGTTGTAGAATTCTGTCAGTAGAAATGTCTACTTTGCTTTTGAATGATGCTCGATTTGTTTTCCTTTCTGGCAGGCATCACATATATGATCTTTACTGAACACTTCATTGGGTAACCCCCTCACAAGTGCTAATCTTGCAAGTTTGTTCAGGGTTTTGAAGTTTAAGTGATTCAGCCTTTTGTGCCACAAACCAACCGGGTATCAGAGAACTTTTTTGCAACCAAACATGTATCTTTAGGAGATAATTTCCAATCAAGAAGATACACATTTCCTTTTTTCTAGTACCAACAAGAATATTTGTTGTGAGGTATTGTCTTTCACATAACATAAGTTCTTTGAGAACTCAACACTGAATCCTTTGTCACAGAATTGGCTGATAGAAAGCAAATTATGCTTTAAACCAGACACATATGAAACACCATGGATATGAACAGAATCAACTTCAAGAGTTCCATATCCTTCAGTCTGTCCTTTGGAGTTGTCTCCAAATGTAATCTGATGGCCTTTTTGCTCAACATAGTCAGTGAGAAATTGCTTATATCCTGTCATATGTCTTGAACATCCACTGTCCAGATACCATGCAGCAGGTGCCAATTCATTTCCACTCATCAAGGCTATGTTGTCTTCATTCAGCTTAGTGCCATTTTTCTTCACCTAAAAAACAGATCAGGTCTTAGGTACCCATTTGATGTAGGGTCCTACCAAGTTAGTTGTACCTTTTGGAACCCAAATCTGCTTGATAACTCTAATTACTTTAGAGTGGTTGATTTGTCTCCCATAAACATCTACATACACATTCACCACCCTAGGTGCCTTGGCAGTACCCTGTGTATGAGTGTCAGCCTTAGCATGAACATGAGCCTTAGAATTCTTCTTGGGTTCAGGCCTTTTGTTCAAATGCCTTGGCTTTGGTGCAGTTGGTCTCTGTCTCTGCTGACTTGGGTTCAGGAAACCTTTAACCTTAGGCAAGTGGGGTTTAGTTTACTGTCTTTGAAATTGTGGTCTTCAATGTCGAGGACTTGGTCTTTTCGGTTGAGAATATCTCTCTCGAGAGTGTTTCTCTTCGAAAATTCCTCCGATGGTTGGTCTTGATTTCTTGAGGTTTGTATTCTTAGCTTTGAGGCTTTGAAATCTTGGCCTAAAATTTCCCTCATCGAAAGTGTTGGGTTTTCTAGCCTTTTTCACGAGGTTTGGGCTTTCTTTCCTGAACCTTCATTTTTTAGAAACCATAGGTCCTTTACCCTTGTCTAAAACTCGGGTTGTTCTTGATGAAGAAGATTAGTACATGTCACCGGGTTTAACAAAAGGCGGTCTTAGTGCTACTAGAAGTAGCATTGAAGACCTTGTGAGGTTCCCCCTGGATTATATCCCAATCCGGCCTTTATAACAGGTGGTCTTTGATAACTCGAATTTCATCTATTACTTTAGATGCGAGAAATTCAATAGAGCTAACTTTTACTCACATTATCACTATCCTCACTTTTCTTTAGAGTCTCATGCTTCTCAAAGAGGTCATTGAACTCGATTTCGATAAAATTTGAATCTCCTCGGTGGATTTCTCTAATTTTCCATTCAGATTTCTATCACTTTCTCTTTTTTCGAGAGTTGTACTTTGAACATCTAGTTCATCAAGAGTTCCCATCAATTGAAGTGATCTCAGCATTTTTAGAGTCTTTCCACTTGATTCTTGATCGGTTCCTTATTTGCTCTTGAGTTTCTATGAGCGATTCTTGTAACACGTAATAGTCCTTCATAAGATTCTCAAAAGAATCCATCAGTTCCTTTTCTTTGATTCTGATTGAACTTGAGAACTCATGTTTGCTTTTTGTAGGAGCAACAACGGAGATAGAAAAGAATCTACCTCTTCCATAGCAACAAGGGAGACATCATCTTGTCACTATCGAGAATATCTCATCCAAGAAGATCCTTTTTTGATTGTTCTTCTTCCCAAAGAATCATAGATCTCTTTTGGAAAAAGTACTTTCATTTCGGAGGTGTCATCTTTGGAAAGTGACCTTTCTTCCGGAGTCAGTAGCATCTGTTTTTATCATCATTGAACTTTCCTCCTTTGTCTTGGAGTCCTTCTTCCCGGATAAGGAACCTTGACTTTGTGGTCCTTTCTTTTCTCGAGTTGATCTTATCCTCGACCTCGAGTTGTTCCATGATTCTGTAATATTTCTTATATTTTCCATATCTGCTATTTAGTCTTTCAAACCTCCTTGCCTCTTGCCAAGATTTAGCTTATCCTCTTCGCTCATCGATTTTTGGCAAGTGAGTTCTCGAACTCTCTAGATTCTGAGGATTTCTCTTTGGCCTTGAAAGCCACATTCTTGCTAGATGAAGAATCATCTTTCTTTATCGATTTCTTAGTTTTCTTGTCAATCATAAACTCATAAGCTTTCAGTTCAAAGAAAACTTGTTGGTCTGGCATTGAATCAATATTTTTGGTGTTTTCAATCACCACAGCATGTATATCCCATTTCTTAGATAATCCTCTAAGAATTTTGATTGCCAACTTCTCTTTGTGGGTATCTTTTTCCAAGAGCATTGGATCATTCATAATGTTAGTGAATCGACTTCCGGTTTGTCAATGGATTTACCATCTTCCATTTCAAAGCTATCAAACTTTCCAATAAAGAATGTAAAAGTTTGTTCTCTTTAATATGATATGTGCCTTGACACATGATAGCAAGTGTGTCCCATATTTCTTTTGCAGTTTCACAGTGAGAAATCATCCCCATAACACCATCATCAATAGTGCTATATAGAGTATCTTTAGCAATGTAGTCCAAATTGACTAACTTTCTCTCATCGGGAGTAAGTTGATCATCAGGTTTAGGAAATTCATCTCGGGATCATTCCTCTCAATGTCGATAATTCAGGATTCACAATAATTGTATTTGAATGGTCCTTCGAAACCACTCTCCACATTCTCTCATGTTTGGAATCACAGATGAGCCTGCATTCTCAGTCTCCATAGGTCATAGCTCTCAACAGAGAACATAGGAAGTTTCTTAGAAGGCATGATGAATGAGCCTTGTAAGATATCGTGAAGAAGATCTATTCAGTAGACCACCAAAGTCTTTCAGCAAATAAGACTATGGCTACCAAAGCAAATGGTAAAAAATGAACCACTGCTCTGATACCACTTGTTGGTCCCGGTTCAAACGAGTCTTACACGTGTATGGGGGGGAATACATTTGTTCAGTGATTTTTAAAACTTTTTCTTCACTGAGATCAGATGGGTCAGGTTGTCCTGAGAATTTTGCCCTGAGAAGCACAAATTGCCCTGAGTCAAAGTCTACTTATCTTACTGAATACTCAGCAGAGTTAGTTCAGTTTGGTAACTATCTGTTCTAGCTAATCAAGAGTGCGGAATGGTTGGCCCTAAGTTTATACTCATTTTAGCTTGCTGAAAATCTCTTCCTTAATAAAATAGTGGTTAAGACTGTGATCAATTTGATGCAAGTTCAGTGGATTGTTTCCAACTGAGTATCAGTAAAATATGCTTTCAGTGAAAAACATGCAACATATATAATGCAGTACAGAAAGCAAAAAACACAGCAATTATAGTGGTTCAGAGACTCAAGCTCCTACGTCCACTCTCTCTGATCTTTAGAGAAATTCCTTAACACACTTCCTAAAGCTTTCAGGTTGACTCACCTGGCTTACTAACTTTTCTACCTTGAGTTTTCTGGCTGACTCACTGCAGCTTACTAACTCAACACACACAAGTTTTCAGACTACCACAAGTAGCTTACTAACTTCTCTACTAGAGTTTTTTGGCTGACTAACCTGCAGCTTACTCACTCTTTACAACTCTAACTCACCAACAATACATACACACAAACTACCTTGTCAAAGGGTTTGGGTTTGGGTTGGTTTCCAACTAGGGTGAGATATCCTTTACAATGAGAACAAATGCAAAGGCTAGGATATCTCTACTAAGCTTTGGATATTTCTATCAAATCTAGGCTTAGTGATTAAGCTCTCTCCAATGTGAAACACTTGGGAAATTCTAGGGTTTTCGAGTGCTTCAATTTGCAAGAATACGAATGAGCTCTTGAGTTGCTGAAATTTCCTGTAACTTCTCAATGGTGAAGGTTACTGGTGTTTATAGGCAACTTCTCCAAGGTCACTCTTTGAAAAACTATCCGTTGGAAGAGATAACATCAAGAGTTTCCTCTTCTGGTTATTGATGAACGGTTATTTTGCAGTTTGAACATACCCTTGCATGTTTTAGGAAATATGAAACCATGTAGCCAATCACCAATTTTTGCAGTCTAGAACATAGTACTACTGACAAAATTTAGTGTCCTGTCGCTTTCAGTGTCAGTGAAGTACAGTGTTGTCTTCCTCTGATTGGTTCTTGTCTTCAGTGAATGTAGACAAACAAAATGGCTCTTTTAGGTCATTCTGTCTGAATGAGACAACCTTAAACAACACTTAGACTTAGTTCCTTTTGTCTGGACTTGAATGTTTTGGGCAATATCTATTCTTCTGAAAATGTGCATTTTCCTCAGCTTTGTATGTATCCAGATAGATATTTCTTCAGTGCCTCTGAACATTCAGGTCTTCCTGAGTCTTCAGTAACTACTGAGTTTTCAGTATCTTCTAAGTCTTCAGTTCTACCTGAGTCTTCAGTTACTATATGAGTCTTCAGTATTATCTGAGTCTTCAGTATCTTCAGGGTCTTCAATATCTAACCTGATTTTAATACCTGCTGACTATACACGTTGCAGATATCTTCCTGAACAATCTATACTGAAACCTGACTCAGACTATCAAGATTATCCTGAATATGTCATACTCAGGGGTTTTGGGATCCAATCAAAATTTCTTTATTAAATTCATCTCCCAATAGTGAAGATAAAACATATCTTTGTAGCTATTCCAAAGAAATGCAACCAAAGCAATGAGAAGATGAAATTGGGGATTATAAGTGGGAGTCTTTATAGAGTCTGAAGGTCATAACAATAATTAAATGTGATTTAAGGTGATGGGCAAGAATTATAGTGTGAAATTTATGTTGAACATTTCAATGGCTCAGATCAAATAAATTCATAGATCGACGGACAACAAAGCTTCCCACCAAAAACCAAAATGGTAAAAAAAAGGTAAAAATTAAAAAGGAGTGATTGATGGAAGAAAATAGACGATCAAGATTAATCCAGCAAAAATTATCAACGGCCATAAATGAATGGCGCCAAAACTATAAAAGGAAAAATAACTCCTATTATATATTTATGATAATAAGACACCATAATAAATAAAAATAATGAGTTTGTAAAAGACAAAGGAGTAAAATATTATGCGAGAAAAAGGTAACTAACTGAATATTTTCATGAATTCTACCCAAAATATATATCTCCTAAAATATTATATTTTTCTAAGGCAAAAAATGGAAGGATTGAAGCACGATATATATATTAAAGGATCTAAGTTGGCGTTATTTTTTACATAAATAAGGTAGCGTACACATTTTATAGATCAATCAATTATTCTAAATGAAAAATACTTTTTTAGGCTTCCAACTTTTTTTCTTTTCTCAGAGAAGATTAGGCAAATGTTAGTAAAAGCCCTACAGTAAAAAGCAGAACAATAAATAAAAAAAAACAAAAATTTTCCACAAAATTCAATGTATCATAATAAATGTAAGTTATTTGAAATGTAAATAATCTATATTTTTTCAATAAAAAATAATAATAATATCCATTTAAAAACTAATAGTGTAAGAATTAATCATGATAAGATAAGATATTCATTTAAGTTCTTTAATTAAATTGAACTTGTAATTATGGATAAATAAATCATACTATAATACTTATAACCAATAAATCCAATAAAAATTGCAACCAGAAGTATAAAGAATTTTTCATATTGTTCATACGCTTAACAATTTTCAAGAATATACTACTAATAAATTAATTAATTATTCTTCTTGATAGGCCCGGTGGAAAACTCATGAAATGCGGAATAATCATGAAATGCATATAAAAACAGGGGTGAAGGAATGGTGATTCCAGATTTTTCTCTTTTAAGCTCATGTGTTGTGTTTTGCTTATAATCGAATGCATATGACAAAGATAATAGCGTAAAGCAGTAAACAACACAACAATGTATAGTGGTTCGGAGACTCAAGCTCCTACATCCACTCTCCCTGTTCCTAGGGAAATTCCTTCAAACTGGACTTATCACCCTCTCGGGTTTGCCTCTAGATATTTAATGAGCTCTCACTCCATCTGGACTTATCACCCTCTCGGCCTCGCCTCTGGACTTATCACCCTCTCGGGATCGCCTCTAGATGTTTAACGAGTTCACACTCCTACGGGACTTATCACCCTCTCTCGGGATTGCCTAACAACTACCTCACTTCACCACTAGTTATCTCTTACGAGAATGGGGTTTGGGTTTGGTGTTGTCTCCAACTATGGTGAGATTTTCCCTTACATTTGTTTAGCCTCAATGCTAAGGTTGGAAAAATCTCTCTAAGCGTAGGATACATCGTGGATTGCTTAGATTGGGTTCTAGAACACTCTTTGAATATATTTGTATATCTACAGACTTGTGTTCTATGGTGGGAAAGTTTGAGTATATGTTCTCTTAGCTTTGTAGCATCGGTTGCTACATTCTCCACACATCCACACGCAATAATGAAGGAAGAACTTGTATTTATAGTGTGGATTTGAATGTTACCATTGGAGAGAATCACATTCAAATCCATACTATTCTTTGTAAGTTCTGCTGACTTTTTGAGTTGGTTCTCTTCCTCTCATTGGTCCACGTCATTTGGATTCGGTAATTTATATTCCTCAATTTCTTTACCTCGGAACATTGGGTTATCTTGAGCATTGATGCATTCTTGAGTCTTTAGTAATTCTTTGTGCCTTGATATCCTTTGTCTTCGATCTTGATATCTTGATCTTACGAGTCTTGATGTCTTACGAGTCTTCACGGATATCTTGATTGATATCTTTGAGACTTCATCTTGAGTCTTGGTTTTCGGTTTCATCTTGAGTCTTGATTCTCGATTTCATCTTGAGTCTTGATTCTTAGTTTTCATCTTGAGTCTTGATTTCTCGATTTCCTGCGAGTCTTGGCTTTCCAGTTTCATACTGAAACTTCAGTTTCTTCATAACCTTCTTGAGTCTTGAATAATCTATCTATCGACCTATATTTGCTGACTATACATTGTGCAGATAACATCCTGAACATTCTAAAACTGAATCCTGACTCAACTATCAAGATTATCCTGAACATGCCATACTTAGGGGTTTTGGGATCTAATCAAAATCTTCTTTATTAAATTCATTTCCCAACAATTTCCCCCTTTTTGATGATGCCAAAACCATCTTGTTACAAAAACACTTAACCTATACTCAGGTTTCAGTTTTTCCTATTACAATACAAGAATGGCAAATCTCCCAACAATTTCACAACACATCATAAGGCATATCAAATATAAAGACATGTAAAAAGATAATGAGGTATTATCTTTGAGCATAAAGATAAAGTTTCATTGATTGTATGATATCAGTTACATATTACAATGAACTTATCAAAACTAAAGACAAAAACAAAAAGAATTACAAGAGTCTTGATCTTGGTCTTGTCTTCTTCTTTGATCTTATTTCGGCTCCGGCCTCGAGTCTATCTCGAGCCTCGGTGTCTTGATGACATCTTGAGTCTCGAGTCTCTTGATTCAGCCGGACCTTATCGTCGGGTATCTTGACACTTTCGAGTGGTGAGTTGATTTCTTCGACTTCGGACATCGACCCTCGAGTCTCTTTTTACTTCTTGAGTCTCAGATCAGTTTTCTTTACTGAATCTCAAATCAATTTTACTTACTGAGTCTCAGATTACTTTTACTCAGGCTATCTGATTTCTTCTTTGCCTGATCTGATCAGCTCGACTTATCAGATCAACACATCTTCAGATCAATATATCAGGATAACATCTGGTTAGTACATCATATCAGGTTAGCATATCAGGTTATCATATCTGATCTTGATCACGTCTGATCTTGATCAGTCTCTTTTGCTCATCTTCTGATTTGCAACCTTCTCTTCAGATTTGCTGGCTTAGCTTTTCTTCTCTTCTGATTTGCACAGCTCATCAGTTAACTCCGAACTCATCTAACTCATCTGATCTCGATCAGTCTTGTCTGCAGCCTCGTCTGATCTCGATCATCTACTTCTGATTCCGTGAGTTCCCCCTCAACTTGTTCTTTCGTTCCCCCTCAACTTGTTATCTGTAAATTAGCTTGAATAACACAAGTTGATAATGTTTTGGCATAGTTCATCTAAAATATCCCAATAAGGACGCCAAAACATTAAAATATATGAATTTTTAAAGAAACGGGTTTTCCTTTAAAAAGATCAGTTCAGGTGGTCACTCTGAAATTAGTGAACCTTAGAACTCCTGCTCTGATACCAATTGTTAGGTATCAGTGCAGAGACGGGTTTTTAAAATAAGATCTGTTCAGGTGTTCACTTTTGAAATTAGTAAATTTTAGAACTCCCGCTTTGATACCAATTGATAGGCCCGGTGGAAAACCCATGAAATGCGGAATAATCATGAAACGCATATAAAAACAGGGGTGAAGGAATGGTGATTCCATATTTTTCTCTTTTAAGCTCATGTGTTGTGTTTTGCTTATAATCGAATGCATATGACAAAGATAATAGCGTAAAGTAGTAAACAACACAACAATGTATAGTGGTTCGGAGACTCAAGCTCCTACATCCACTCTCCCTGTTCCTAGGGAAATTCCTTCAAACTGGACTTATCACCCTCTCGGGTTCGCCTCTAGATATTTAATGAGTTCACACTCCTACGGGACTTATCACCCTCTCTCGGGATTGCCTAACAACTACCTCACTTCACCAATAGTTATCTCTTACGAGAATGGGGTTTGGGTTTGGTGTTGTCTCCAACTATGGTGAGATTTTCCCTTACATTTGTTTAGCCTCAATGCTAAGGTTGGGAAAATCTCTCTAAGCGTAGGATACATCGTGGGTTGCTTAGATTGGGTTCTAGAACACTCTTTGAATATATTTATATATCTACAGACTTGTGTTCTATGGTGGGAAAGCTTGAGCATCTGGACTTATCACCCTCTCGGGCTCGCCTCTAGATGTTTAACGAGTTCACACTCCTACGGGACTTATCACCCTCTCTCGGGATTGCCTAACAACTACATCACTTCACCACTAGTTATCTCTTACGAGAATGGGGTTTGGGTTTGGTGTTGTCTCCAACTATGGTGAGATTTTCCCTTACATTTGTTTAGCCTCAATGCTAGGGTTGGGAAAATCTCTCTAAGTGTAGGATACATCGTGGGTTGCTTAGATTGGGTTCTAGAACACTCTTTGAATATATTTGTATATCTACAGACTTGTGTTCTATGGTGGGAAAGCTTGAGTATATGTTCTCTTAGCTTTGTAGCATCGGTTGCTACATTCTCCACACATCCACACGCAATAATGAAGGAAGAACTTGTATTTATAATGTGGATTTGAATGTTACCGTTGGAGAGAATCATATTCAAATCCATACTATTCTTTGTAAGTTTCCGCAGCTTTTTTTTCAGTTTGGTTGTCTTTCCTCTCATTGGTCCACGCATTTGGATTCCAACATTTATATTCCTCAGTTTCTTTACCTCGAAACATTCGAGGTTATCTTGAGCATTGATACATTCTTGATTCTTGATAATTCTTGTGCCTTGATATCCTTTGTCTTCGATCTTGATATCTTGATCATCGAGTTTTCGATGTCTTACGAGTCTTCCAGATATCTGGAATTGATATACTAAGTCTTCATCATTGAGTTTGGTTTCTCGATTTCATCTTGAGTCTTGATTCTCGAGTTTTCATCTTGAGTCTTGATTCTTAGTTTCATACTAAGTCTTCAGTTTCTCAGTTTCACACTGAGTCTTCAGAAACTTCAGTTTCATATTGAAACTTCAGTTTCTTCATAACCTTACTGAGTCTTCAGAATCTTCAGAATCTATCCTGATCTATATCTGTTGAATATACATTGTGCAGATAACATCCCGAACATTCTAAAACTGAATCCTGACTCAACTATCAAGATTATCCTGAACATGTCATACTTAGGGGTTTTGGGATCTAATCAAAATCTTATTTATTAAATTCATTTCCCAACACCTCTTAATTTCTATATTCAAATACATTGTCCAAAAAAAAAATCATTAGATTATCTAATGATCAGATGATTTACATCTACTAATATTTTGGCACACGTACATTATTTAAAAAATATTTAAAAAAATTAGATCGAGAAAATTATGTTCCATTAGTCGGTACATATCTTCTATCAAAAAATATTGTATCTAATTAAATATAATTTGACCTTTATGTTTGGTAATTAATTTAAAAAAAATTATCATTAATAAAAACTATCAAATATAACTAAACCTATATATAGAAATAAATATTCAAATTAATTTTCATCTGCAAAAAAATATTTGCTTCCATGATATATTCCGTTCTATAAATTCTAAAATTATTCCATAAATTTGCTATAATAAAGATGTATTTAAAATTAAATTTTGAATATATAATAATTTAAGTATTAATCATTGCAATTATAAAGTTTTTCTTATTATACTTTTACATTTATTAATTGTACCTTAGCAATCACTTTTGAAAATTTGTTCTAACTAATCAATTTTCACAAATTTCGTTATGTAATGAGTATATTTTTTTACTGCATCAAATTAACCATTTTAAGTATTCGGTTTATATCTCTTAATTAAGCATACATATATGAATATTTTGAATTTGACGCGTTTGCATTTATTAATTGTACATTGTCAATAATTTTTATATCAAGATTAACTATACCAATTTATTTATTCAATTAATTCTTTTTTTTATGTATAATTATGAGAAATAGGAAGTATTAGTTCATCATGAATGATATATCTTAACAATCATGTTAGAGGAGTGTTCGTGTAATACTATCCATGAAAATATCAATATTATAAAAACTAACCATGATAAGATAACATATTCAATTTAGTTCTTTAATTAAATTAAATTTGTAACTAAAGATAAATAAATTATAATACTTATATTCCAATAAATCCAACAAAAAATTCAACGAAAAAGTACAAAGAATTTTTCTTATTGTTCATATGCCTGATACTTTTAAAAAATATACTGCTACTAAATAATTTAATTGTTCCATTTAATCTATACATTTAAATACTTATAAAAAAAATCATTATTTTGTATGATAATCAGATGATTTAAATTTACTAATAGTTTAACACACGTACATTATCTAAAATGTTTTTAGACCGAGAAAATTATGTTTAGTTAGTAAGTACATATCTTCCATAAAAAAATATTGCTTCTAGTTAAATGTAGTTTGATTTTGTATATTTGGTATTAACTTATAATCAATTATCATTAATTAAACATTACATATAATTAAACATATATATAGAAAAAAATCAACTTAATATTAACCTATGATTCTGAAGAAAAAAAAAACTATTCGATGTCACTATATATTTCGATGTATAATTATCGGTATATAATTCTTAAAAAAAGTACATAATTTTCGTTATTTTAAAGCTACGTTTAAATTTTAAAATTTGAATGTATTGTGATTTAATCGTTGATCCATAATTTTAAAAATATTAATATCTTTAAATCATATTTTTAGATAATATGTTTGGATTTGGTCGAGTCTTTTTAAAACTACGCAACATTTAATTTCTTAAATCATATAATTTTAAATAATTAAAAATTAATTATATCATTATAGAGAATATATAAACATGTATAAGTATGTGAAGAAACTATTAAAGACACACACACATAAACGTGTAAAAAAAATGAAATTTAATTATATATAATTGAGAGAATTAAATTATTACTTTCTTATGCCTAAAATTATATTATTTACCTAAATTAAAAATGATTGACATGATTATAGAATGTGATTAATATTACATTATATATATATATATATATATCAATTATGTCTTTATTTCACGTATATAGAATTTTTTTTCCTAATATTTACATATTATTATATAAAAGTCAACTAATATTTCTAATATATATGTATTGTACGTAAACCAATTAAAAACTATTGCATCTAATTATGTCTTGACTTTTTTGGGACTTTTTTAGATGGTAAACAAAAAATTTTAATATTCTATAATAAAAAAATTCTATATATAAAATTCACGTATATACTTATTGTATGTTATTTTAAAATTTTACCATCTAAAAAATTATCTAAGCCGAATTTTCAAATTTCAGATTTCAATTATTATTTCCTAATTTTTTTTGAACCAATTGATACATTGAACATTGACGTTTATTTAATTAATAAAAATGAGTCAAAAATACCCAAAAACTAATGTTGATAAATTTATGACTAAAATTAATCAACAATATCAATAATGTCCATAATAAAAAAAAAAAAATCAACATTCAAATTTAATTAAATTTCTAAAAGGTTTTCATATAATTACTCTGATTGATTTATAATTATATTTATATACTTAAATAAAAAATAATTGATGTGATTGATTTTTATTTTATATAGGTATGTTATTAATTATGTACTAGTATTTGAACTCGTGCGATGCACGATTATGATGTATTAATCTCTCAAAAAATTTAAAGTTAATATAAAATGAAAATATTTATTGTTGCTGGAAAATTCAAATAAAAATTTAGGCTTATAGGGAAAAGAGATAAGATGAATAAATCCGTATTCAACTATTATTTCTCAATCTTGACTTTGATCAATGTATATTTTGTGATTTTGAACTTTCTATATCATTGTTGAAATTAGAGACAATTTTTTCTTTCGCACAAATAACGCTTATAAAATTTAAATTTATGAAACTTAGAATTTAACATATAAGGTTGAGATGCGCTCAAAAAAAAACATATAAGGTTGAGATTCTTTATTTTTTAAAAAAATATGTTTAAATGTGGGGTTGAGATTAAATTTAAAATGAAATATTCTACATATTTTTTCAAAAAAATTTCCAAATTCATTATAATTTATTAATATTTATTTCATACATATCTATTCACAAGATTTTTCCCATATTCCAAAGATTTGTTCCCAATTTAACATTAGTGTTTATGAAATATTCTACATATTTTTTTCAAAGATTTTTCTCAATCCATTATAATTTGTTAATATTTATTCCATACATATATATTCCAAAGATTTTTTTTCAATTGATTATAATTTATTAATATTTATTTAAATTTTTATTTCTCAATTTAACATTAGAGTTTGTGAAAATATATTATATTTTTTTTTCAAAGATCGTAATTTAACATTAGAGTTTGTCCCAATACATTAGTGTTGTGAAAATATTCTACATATTTTTGTCAAAGATTTTTCTCAATCCATTATAATTTGTTAATATTTATTCCAAAGATTTTTCCCGATATAGAGATATAGATTTGATCATAATTTTTTAATTGAGCTAGATTTGATCATAATTTTATTTGAAATATATTATAATACTAAAATATTTTTTATATGGAGAGTTTTCCAAAATAATATAGGAAATCCATATAACTTTTAAGGGACAATAGTAGTCGTATGTATGATATATTGAACTAATTTATAATTGAATAAAAATTTTGAATTGTGTATATTTTTCATTGGAGAGTTTTCCAAAATAATATTTATGAATTTATTTGCATGAACCTTAGACAAAAATAATAATAAATTTGGAAGAAATTTAATGCAATTTTATTTTAAAAATCAATATATTTGATCATGATTTGTGTATATTTTTTATATGGAGAGTTTCTCATCATTATTATTTATTGATATTTATTTCAAAGATTTTTCTCAATCCATTATTATTTGTTAATATTTTTTTTAAATATCCGTTTCCCAATTTAGCAATGTTTTTTTGCGTGAAAATCCAATGATTTTTAAATTTGGACCGGTTTCTGCTAAATTTGATCATGATGTGTGTATATTTTTTATATGGGGAGTTTCCCATCATTATCATTTATTGATTATTTATTTTAAAGATTTTTCTCAATCCATTATTATTTGTTAATATTGTTTTCCAAATATTCTCAAAGACTTTTCTCAATCTATTATTATTTGTAAATATTTTTTCCAAATATTCATTTCCCAATTTAGCAATTATTTTTTGCAGAAAAATATAATGGTTTCTAAATTTGGTATATATATATATAGATATAGATGGATAGATATATAGATTCTGATAGGGTCAAAACGTATTTACACAATCTTTTATCTATTATATGAGTACATTTTAAAAATAATATCATTCGAGATTTATTCAAATTATTAATAAAAGAACTTCATTGTTTAAATAATTAGCAAATATCTCGTTGTCCAACCAAAAGATCTATTTAACTGCTCAAGAAATTCAGATATACTTAACAAATTAACAATTAATCCTTCGATGAAAATAACAATACTTATAAAAAAACTGTCTTTAACATTGATACATTAGAGTTTGTAAAAGTATACTACATGTTGGGATATTTTAGTTTTGATGAATTATGCCAAAACATTATCAACTTGTGTTATTGAAGCTAATCTACAGATAACAAGTTGAGGGGGAACGAGAGAACAAGTTGAGGGGGAACTCACGAAATCAGACAAAGATGATCGAGATTAGATGAGGTGCGCATTTAGACCGGTCGAGATCAGGATGAGTAAGATGAGTTCCGAGTTAATCGATGAGCCGAGCAAAATCAGAAGAAAATAAAAGCTAAGCCAGCTGATAAGAAGATCAGATGACCAGATGACCTGATCAGATGACCAGAAAAGATAAGTTGATCAGATGATCAGAAGACCAGATCAGAAGAGAAGGGTGCAGATCAGAAGATGAGGTTGCAGATCGGAAGAGGAAAGCATATGAGACCGGACGAGATCGACGCGGATCGAGATCGATAAGCTAACCCGATGCAACTAACCCGATATGCTAACTCGATGTACTAATCTGACGCAGATAAACCGAGATCTCGACTGATCTTTATAATGATCCGATCGTGAGTTGACGATCAAAGAGAAGAAATCAAGAGAAGTCATCCAAGACAAGTCATCCAAGTCATGTTCATCGAGAATCGTAACGCTTCGATGATCGATAGCTCGAAAGTCTTTAGTGACCGAGGGTCGATTGTGCGAAGTCGGAAAGAGCTTAACCGGTTAGCATGAGTGTCGATACCCGACGGATAAGGTCCGCTGAAGAGAAGTCTGTTGAATGAAGAATCCTGAGACTCAGAAGAATCCTGAAAACTCAGAAGATTCTGAAGATTATAGCCGTTAGATTCAGCTAACGTGGACCAATGAGAGGAAGACAACCAGCCTGAAAAAGCTGTAGAAGCTACAGAATAGTATGGATTTGAATGTAACTCCATCCAACGGTAACATTCAAATCCACACTATAAATACAAGTTCTTCCTTCATTATTCAGTGTGGAGAGTGTGGAAAAGATGCTACAGAGCCAAGAGCCATATACTCAAGCATTCTCACCATAGAACACTGAGCAAGAAATACACGCATATATTCAAGAGTGTTCTACCCTAAATCTAAGCACAAATGTAATATCCTAAGGTTAAAGAGATTTTCCAATCCTTAGCATTGAGGCTAAACAAATTTAAGGGAAAATCTCAACCTAGTTGGAAACTAAACAAACCTTACCCAAATCAGTTTGATAGGTTAAGTTTGTAGGTGAGTGAGAACTCGGTAAACATCTAGCAATCCCAAAAGGGAGGGTAGGCAATCCCGTGAGGGAGATAAGTCCCATTTGAGTGAGAACTCGGTAAACATCTGTTGGGTGTTGGACTAACACGATAATCTAAGTTCAGTCGTTTAAGTTGGTGCCCCATGAAGGGAAGAGTGTATGTAGGACGAGTTGTCCGAACCACTATAAAAATTGTGTGTTTTTTACTGTTTTATGTTCTTACTTGTCATATGCATTCGACTATAAGCAAAACACACATCGTTCTTAAAAGCAAAAAATTATAATCACCATTCCCTCACCCCTGTTTTATATGCATTACAATTGGTATTTAACGCACACACGGGTTTTCAAAACGGGACCAACAATTGGTATCAGAGCAGGAGTTCAAAAGATCACTTTTTATGTGATCGCCTGAACTGATCTATTTTAAAAACCCGTTTCTATACTGATACCAACAATTGATATCAGAGCGGGAGTTCAAAAGATCACTTTTAATGTGATCACCTGAACTGATCTTTTTAAAACAAAAACCCGATCTCTGTATAAATGCATATATTTTAATGTTTTTGTGTCATTATCAAAAAGGGGGAAATTGTTGGGATATTTTAGTTTTGATGAATTATGACAAAACATTATCAACCTGTGTTATTGAAGTTAATCTACAGATAACAAGTTGAGGGGGAATGAGAGAACGAGTTGAGGGGGAACTCACGAAATCAGACGAAGATGATCGAGATCAGACGAGGCTGCAGACGAGACTGATCGAGATCAGATGAGTAAGATGAGTTCCGGAGTTAACTGATGAGCTGAGCAAAATTAGAAGAAAAGAAAAGCTAAGCCAGCTGATCAGAAGATCAGATGACCAGATGACCTGATCAGATGACCAGAAAAGATAAGTTGATCAGATGATCAGAAGACCAGATCAGAAGAGAAGGGTGCAGATCAGAAGAGGAGGTTGCAGATCAGAAGAGGAGCAGATGAGACCGACGAGATCAAACGGATCGAGATCGATAAGCTTAACCCGACGCAACTAACCCGATATGCTAACCTCGATGTATTAACTGACGCAGATAAACCGAGATGTCGACTGATAGTTATAATGATCTCGATCAGGTGAGCTGACGATCAAAGTAGAAGAAATCAGAAGAGAAGTCATTCAAGACAAGTCATGTTCATGTTCGAGAATCGAACGCCATCGATGATCGATAGCTCGAAAGCAGTGACGACGAGGGTCGATTGTCTCGGTTAGAAGAGTGAACTCGCTTAAATGAGTGTCAAGATACCCGACGACAAGGTCCATTGAAGAGAAGTCTGTTGAATGAAGAATCCTGAGACTCAGAAAAATCCTGAAGACTCGGAAGATCCTGAAGATTATAGCCGTTAGATTCAGCTGACGTGGACCAATGAGAGGAAGACAACCAGCCTGAAAAAGCTGCAGAAGCTACAGAATAGTATGGATTTGAATGTAACTCCATCCAACGGTAACATTTAAATCCACACTATAAATACAAGTTCTTCCTTCATTATTCAGTGTGGAGAGTGTGGAAAAAGATGTTACAGAGCCAAGAGCCATATACTCAAGCATTCCCACCATAGAACACTGAGCAAGAAATACACGCATATATTCAAGAGTGTTCTACCCTAGATCTAAGCACAAATGTAATATCCTAAGCTTAAAGAGATTTTTCCATCCTTAGCATTGAGGCTAAACAAATGTAAGGGAAAATCTCAACCTAGTTGAAAACCAAACAAACCTTACCCAAATTAGTTTGATAGGTTAAGTTTGTAGGTGAGTGAGAACTCGGTAAACATCTATTAATCCCGAAAGGGAGGGTAGGCAATCCCGTGAGGGAGATAAGTCCCGTTTGAATGAGAACTCGGTAAACATCTGTTGGGTGTTGGACTAACACGATAATCTAAGTTCAGTCGTTTAAGTTGGTGCCCCATGAAGGGAAGAGTGTATGTAGGACGAGTTGTCCGAACCACTATAAAAATTGTGTGTTTTTTATGCTTTTATGTTCTTACTTGTCATATGCATTCGACTATAAGCAAAACACACATCGTTCTTAAAAGCAAAAAATTATAATCACCATTCCCTCACCCCTGTTTTATATGCATTACAATTGGTATTTAACGCACACACGGGGTTTCAAAACGGGACCAACACTACATATTTTAAATATTCCAAAAAAAAATTACAATCCATTATATGAAAATATACTATATACTCCAAATATTTTTACCCAATCAAAATATACTCTATGCTCCAAATATTTTTACCCAATCAATTATTATTTGTTAATATTCCAAAGATTTTTTTTTCAATTCATAATACTCCATCCATCCCAACATTACTGCAACACTTGTCTTATTGGGACTTCCCAACATTACTGCAACACTCCTAAAAAGGAAACAAATATAATATTAATACACTCACAACACCCTAATTTTATTCCACTCAAACCCACTTTATCCCACTTTTCTTGGTTTGCGGTCCGATTTCTATGTTGCAATAATCTTGGGACGGAGGGAGTAATTTTTAATATTTTTTTCAAATATTCGCTTCTCAATTTGGCAATAATTTTTTGCGGAAAAATTTAATGATTTCCAAATTTGGGGCGGTTTCTGCTTTTATATATACTAGTATTTGAACCCGTGCGATGCACGGTTATGATGTATTAATCACTCAAACATTTTAAAGTAAATATAAAATGAAAACATTTGTTGTTGTTGAAAAATTCAAATAAAAGTTTAGGTTTGTAGGGAAAATATATAAGAGAGATAAATTTGTATTCAACTAATCTTTCTCAATCTTGACTTAAATCAATGTATCTTTTTTGAATTTGAACTTTCTATATCATTGTTGAAATTAGATACAAAAATTTTTTCGCACAGATAATGCTTATAAAATTCAAATTTATGAAACTTAGAATTTAACATATAAGGTTGAGATTCTTTATTTAAAAAAATATATATCTAAATGTAGGGTTGAGATTAAATTTAAAATAAAATTTTCTACATATTTTTTTTCAAAAAAATTACTTAATCCGTTATAATTTGTTCATATTTATTCCATACATATCAATTCACAAGGTTTTCCAATATTCTAAAGATTTGTTCCCAATTTAACATTAGTATTTGTGAAAACATTCTACATATTTTTTTCAAAGTTTTTTCTCAATCCATTATAATTTGTTAATATTTATTCTATACAGCTATGTTTTAAAAACCGGAACCGGAAGTTGAACCGAAGAACCCTAAAAAAGGTTGGACCGGGGTGGGATTGGTTGGACCGGATTGAGCCGGTGTGATGTCATAATAAATATTATATATAAAGAGAAAATGCCTCTAAGGTATAAAATTTAGAGTCATGTGACTTTAAGGTACACAAATTTTAGATAGTGACTCTAAGGTACAAAATAAGACAATTTTATTCATAATGTGTTTCAATTTTACAATATATGGCCCACCCACCCACTCTCTCTCCCCAATACAATTCATTTATCTTCCTCTCTCTTTTTTTTCTCTCCCCCCTCTCTCTCTCTACAATTATCAATAGGGGTGGTTTGTTAATGGTGTTGAAACAGTTGAAGGGATGACGGTGTTGAAAGGGATGGCGGTGGTTGGTGTTTTGGCGATGGATTTTGGCGACGCGGTGGTTGTGATTTGGGGGCGGCGGGGTTTGGTGAGGCGGTGGTTGTGATTTTGGGGGCGGCGGGGTTTGGCGATGATGGTGGTTGGAGAAGAGGGGCGTTCGTGGTGTTTGTGGTGTGGAGAAGAGGGGTGTTTTGTAGAAGATGATGGTGGTTGGAGAAGAGGGGCGTTTGTAGATCTGAGTTTTTTGTGGACGCGTTTGAGTTCGAAGAAGACGTCGGCGGTATATGGAGAAGAAAGCGGGCGCCGCGTCTGAGGAGGTATGGGGATGGGGATAACTCGGCTTTTTTATTTTTTTTTTATTTTTTGGGTGGTTGAAAACCGATTCCGATTCGATTTTCACCCGGTTTTTCCGGTTTTTGCCCGGGCGGTTCAATAGCGGTTCTAGACACCCCTATTGAGCCGCCCAGCAGCGGTTCTCCGGTCCGACAGGCCGGTCGGACCCAAATTTTAAAACAGAGCTTATACATATTTATTCCAAATATTTTTTCCAATAGATTACTCCCTCTGTCCCAAAGTTATTTACCCTTTTAAAAAATTATCCGTCACAACATTTCAAAATTGCATCTCATGTCATTACTTTTATGCAAAAAAAAATCTTTTGTTTTAGTAATAACATATATAGAACTACAATACCCTCAATCAAAAATCACTTATCACTTTAAATACTACTCCCTCCGTCCCAATCAAAAACTCATATCAAAAGCAAAGGGGTAAATAACTTTGGGAGGTATTATAATTTATTTAAAAATTTTATTTCTCAATTTAACATTAGAGTTTGTGAAAATATATTATATATTTTTTCCAAATATCGCAATTTAACATTAGAGTTTGTCTTAGTTTAACATTAGTGTTGTGAAAATATTCTATATATATTATTTAAAAATTTTTCTCAATCCATTATAATTTGTTAATATTTATTCCAAAGATTTTTTTCAATATATAGATTTAGATTTGATCATAATCTTTAATTTGAGATATATAGATTGATCATAATTTTATTTGAAATATATTATAATACTAAAATATTTTTTATTCGGAGAGTTTTCCAAAATAATATAGGAAGTCCATGTAATTTTTTAGGGACAAATAGTAGTTATATGTATGATATATTTAACCAATTTCTAATTGGATAAAAAGTTCGAATTGTGTATATTTTTTATGTTGAGTTTCCCAAAATAATATGTATGAATGGATTTGCATGAACCTTATAGAAAAATATTAATAAATTTGAAAGACATCCAATGCAAGATTTTTTGTATATTTTCGATCATGATTTGTGCATATTTTTTATCATGATTTGTGTATATTTTTTTATATGAAGAGTTTCACATCATTATTATTTATTGATATTTATTTCAAATATTTTTCTCAATTCATTATTATTTGTTAATATTTTTTTAAAATATCCGTTTCCCAATTTAGTAATTAATTTTTGAGGGAAAATCCAATGGTTTCCAAATTTGGACCGGTTTCTGCTAGATTTGATCATGATTTGTATATATTTTTTATATGGAGAGTTTTCCATCATTATTATGTATTGATATTAATTTCAAAAAATTTTTCTTAATCTATTATTATTTGTTAATATTTTTTTCAAATATTCATTTTCCAATTTAACAATGATTTTTTGCGGGAAAATTCAATAGTTTCCAAATTTGGGTGTGAGAATCTAGAAAGATTGAAGTAAATTCTGATAAGAGCATTATAGAGAAGGGTATTGATCCATCGATCTCTAATGAGGAGGTGACCATGTCTTATTAGTGAGCAATGAACTAGTTTAATTTGTTTTAGACATTTGTTGGAGCATGTGCTGAGATGTTGAAGAACATGGAGTAAAGTATCAGGTGACAGTTGTTGTGCTTTCGACATTCAAATTTCTCTAAACCGCGTGCATTGTGATTTCATTTTCTAGGCTACTTGAGTTTGGAAGATTATTTGATCATGATTTGTGTATATTTTTTATATGGAGAGTTTCCTATTATTATTATTTATTGAAATTTATTTTAAAGATTTTTTTCAATCCATTATTATTTGTTAATTTTTTTTTTCAAACATTCTTTTCTCAAGTTAGTAATTATTTTTTACATGAAAATCCAATGGTTTTCAAATTTGGACCGATTTCTGCAAGACTTGATCATGATTTGTGTATATTTTTTATTTGGAGAGTTTCACATCATTATTATTTATTAATATTTATTTCAAAGATTTCTATCAATTCATTATTATTTGTTAATATTTTTTCCAAATATTTTCAAAGATTTTTCTCAATCTATTATTATTTATTAATATTTTTTTCAAATTAGTTTCCCAATTTAGCAATTATTTTTTGCGGCAAAATTCAATAATTTCTAAATTTGGGGTGGTTTCTGCTTTTATATATATATATTAATTATCATTAATTATTATGAAATTAAATGGAATTTGACTTTATATTTTTGGTAAATATATTATAAATTAATTATTATTAATTATTCATTATATTTAATTAAAACAAGAATATTGATATACAAATAAAAATTACACGATTATTTGATATAGTATTAGTATTCCATTTGCAAAAGTATCAGATAATGAAATAATCTAAACAGAGTAATGTATTTCGTTCGAGAAATATTACAAATTTTTTTTTTAAAATCAAACTTGAAATATTTTATCAAATTAACACTAAAATACAGTAGTTGAAGAATCATCATCATCACTTACATTAAGATAAAGTACATTAATATAAATCTTAAACGAAAATTTATGAACTTTTTACAATGATCTTCGCATTAGATCGATATACATATAATCTCCTTATCATCTTCATAGTACAAAACACATAAACTTCATGCATTCATTTCCACATAATCTTCTTTTGATATCTCATAATTTTCTCCACATGTAGAATAATTTAGATCACCTAAAAAAAAAAAAAAAATTATAATAAAATGAAATAATAATGAATCCAAATAAGAATCAAGAAACATCAGAAGAAATTTGAAAACAACTCAACTTTAAACTACATAATGAATCAAAACAATTACCTGAAAAAAAATATGAGAGAGAGAGAAAGAGAGAGAGATAAGGACGATAATATCTGCGTACCATGAATGAATATATTTTGGAGAATGAATGAAAAAATGAATGAGAAAGATCACAATTTATAGGAAATATAATAGAAAACAAAATCAACGGCTGAGATTAAAACAACATTCTAAATTAATGAGATCAGAGGGATTTAAAATAGAAGAATGTGACTTTGCCACATCATTGTCACATCATTTTATTATTTGACACATCATTTTATAGATTTTTTGCATTATAGACATTATAGATAAGATAAGATTCTTATAAGCTATGACACGTCAGCCATTATGATTAAAGCTATCAAATCAAACTAGCTTGGTTCACCCCGGCCTCAATTAAAGGAGGGGTGGGAGATTGAGCTGAGCATTTGTAAGTTAATATAATGTGGGCCTAAACAGACTAATGCTTGTTGGTCGTGGGCTTTGGCAGTGCGGGCTGGCGTGGTAGCCCACCTTAACTTTTTTTTTTTTTTCTTTCATATTTAGAAGTAATTTTTATTTTTTTTTGGGAGCAAGGTTATTAGCACCCCTTTGTTAGAAAATACACCGTTTTAATTATAACACTACCCTAAATATTACTGCGCCTCCCCCTAAAAAAAATCTCTTTTACCCCTCATAAAAATCAGTTCAATTCTTCTGTGCCCTTTTTTCGTGTTCCAAAATTATTCTACCTCCTAAATCTTTAACACATGGACTCAGAATTATGGTAATCCGTTAGATATTTTTATTTATTCCACATGTCATTAATCTAAGTTATGGAACACATAGTGGAATATTATTTTTGGAACAGGTGATATCGTTAGCATAAAAATACCCTAATTTCCTACCTCCCCTTTTCCCCTTTTCACATTCCCGCTGTACGCCACAAATTTTTGGCAAATTCTCTTGTTCACCATTTGCACCAATTTTGATTTTGTGCAATTGAATTTCAATTTAGTTATTATTATTTATTTTTTTAAACAAGTTTGGTTTTTATAAGGGTTTAGGGTCTGGCCAGAACTCGAACCGAGTGGTTCATGGTTCACTCGGTCTGAGTAGTTCATGATTCACCTGACCTAAATAGTTCATGATTTATGGTTTATGATTTAGTGATTAATATGTAGATGATTCATCCAAAATAAAATTGAATCCAATTATACCAATTACTCCATATTTTTATGTCCCTCCTCTCGTTTTCACGAACAGATTTTCGCAGGTTTGATTTTTTTTAATAAATTGGGCCTTTTTTTTAATGTAAACTTCTATTTAAAAATAATATTTCCCGATCTGTCCGAAGTTTTTTTCGGATTACGCTTCCGCCTCCACCTCCTTCACTAAACAGTCTAAACCGCGCCCATCTTTTCAATTTCTCATAGTTTCTTGGCGCCAACATCACAAAATTGAAATTTTTTACTTCCAATTTTCCATTTATGGCACCATTTTCACCTTTATAGCTAAAACCCCAAGCGCCATTTTTCTGGCAATGGCGGATTATGATTTTGAACCTCCATCGTTCTCGCTAGGGCTCGACTTCGATCTCCAGTCGGAACCCCAACACACGCCTCAATTAGACCCAGTTCTTCGATCAGCTAAACGGACATCAAATGCTGCCAACCTCCGTACAATTGATGAGGATGACGACGATTTTGAATCCCCTGTTAGGGTTTCCAACTCACCTCGGGCTCTGAAAAGGCTCCGCCGTGGACCTACGGCCCGACCCGAGAATGAGGGCCGGAAAGTGGATCCTGATTATCCGCAGTGCAATGTAGATGATGAGATTGAAGATTTTTCTTCCGAGGAGGATTTGCCCAGAGGTATGTGAAGATTTCCTCTTTAGAATAGTTTTTTTTGTTGGTTGCTTAGTTCGGGAAATTAGGATTCTCTTTTGGAAAAATTGGGAAAATTTGCTTTTTGTACTTCAAATTAGATTATTATTTTAATTATTTACTTTAGATAGAATTGGCGGATTCTTGGCTTGTTAAGAGAGTAGGGTTGAGAATGAGATTGATAGTTCTTATAGCCCAGGATAGGTAGAAGGGGAATTCATTACATAATACCAAGAATCCATTTATGCCTTTCCTGTTGCTTCATCCTGAAATTCACTAATCAATGGACATATGTTGATGTATATGGGAGTACTTTCAACATGGAATGCTTTCTTTTACTTGTTGAATACAGGGAAATTAGATAACTTCTTGATGTAAGGATGCTTTGTGCTATTAAGTATTCTCCTTAAGAATCTGGCTTAATGTAGAACATGTCAATTAAAATGTTACATTTACATGATTGATTTTATAATTTTTCCATTCTAAGTTTATGGCACATTTTGAATGTGTACTTGTAGGATGAATGCTTATCCAGTACATAGAAATAGAGCTTATTTAATGAAACCCCTCGTAGTTTGGAAATGTAGCGTGAAATCCCCTCGTGGTTTGGAAATTGCATGAGACCCCCTTTTGGTTTATTAAAAAAATCAAAACTCTCCCTTTTCTGCAAAAACGAGTTAATGGTTTTATGTATTTCCTCTATAATTTATTATTTATCACTCTTTACATTTATTTGTGAAATAAAAAATCTTTTTCTTCTATGTAAGGATGCATACTTATGAAGCACAATAGTAAAATTCTTATATGATCCTGACATGAACTGGTTTCTCTTTGTACTTGCATTGATGTCTTGATTCTGTTACCATTTAAATATAGATATGTGCATCTATATACATGCTTTATGGATACTCTTATGTTGGAAAAATTTCATGCAATATTGAACATTCATGAATTCCTAATATTTTGAGGGATGTCTAATGTCTTGTTCATAATATATAATGCATGCATCTGCATCATGGATAAAGCCTTATAGAAAACCCAATAGTTAAAATGCATCTTGATAATAAAGTTTGATGCCTATACTAGAGCATATATGTTTCCCATCTGCTTTGTAACTTTTTATGTTGCGTTTGATTGGTTAATTCATTGTTATTGTTGATATTAATCATCCCAATTCGTTGTTTATTTTCAAATAGCAGGTTGTCTTCCAAGTAATTCTGTATGTGGCAGCTCAAAGCCATCACTACGTGGACAGAATGCTGTGACTTTAGAATCTGGAAGCCAATGGAAATCGAGAAAGGGTAAAGAAAAAGTTTCAAATGCTGATGATGTGGAAACAAGAGGCAAAAATGTGATGTTTCCAAAATTAACTGTAAGCCCTCTTAGATTGTTCCAATTGATCGATTCTGATTCTGATGATCCTTCCATGATTGAAGACACCACCAAAGAAACGCCTCACGTAATTTTGTCTGCAAAGGACAAACAATCAGTTTGTAGTAAATATGCAGCTTTGAGCACCAAAAAAGCATCAATTGGCAAATCTGAAGGCAGAGATTTATGGAATGATTTTTGTACAGAGAAGAGTTCCCGTATTCCTACACCTGCTTTTGATGAGGTCTTTGATGAATATTTCTCAAATGTGAAAAATAATAGTGAACCAGAAATTGTGCGTAATGACCCTAGCAATGGGGAGAAATTGGACGAGACTACCCTTCCTCCAGCTCATTGCTACTTTTTCCACAAGGATTCAAGAATTCAGAAACTAGTTCGTCAACGTTTGCCCTACTTCTTTCCCTTGGAAGGAGGGAACAACCAAGAATACAGGAAACAAAATGTTTCGGATATCGACTACATGTAAGTTAAATTTTTAACTTTTTTAAAATTTTAAGGTTAATTGCAAATAAAACACGACCTTTTCATTTTTTTCAATTACAACATATGTTTTTAAAATTTTGATACACGACGTTTCAAATTGTTCCAATTCTATCACATGACTTATTCCGGCAAGTCCGTGGCAGTGTATGAAATTGCAAAAAATAAAATTGTGAATTTATTTGCATCTTTTTTCAAAATAATTCTGGCTGCCGGAAAATGGTCATATGGTATAAAAAAAGTATGTATATCGAATTGCAAATTTTAAAAACGCATGTTATTGAAAAAACGTAAAAGGTCTTGATTGTTTATGTAATTAACCCTAAATTTTGTTATTGCATGCTTTACATGCATGAGTGTGCAATTGAAATGTTACATTTGTCTTCAGGGGCCAGTTTGGTAATGAAAACAGTTCAAGGAAAGCAGATGGGAGGAATAATATTGAGAAAAGCTCCACAAGAATCAGGAAAAGCGCTACGAATTCTAGCATATCTCAAGGTTCAGAAAACTGGGTGAATCCTAAAAGTTGTGCTGGCCTTCCAAAAGTTGCTGGCAGCAGAAGGGTGCAAGCAGTTGGCAATTCGGCTGGTCACTGGTTCATGGGCCCAGGGGGGCGAAGAGTAAGTAATATTATTTCTTGCACATAAAGAAGTTGGTCTTGGCTATGTTTGTTTTAGTTTGGAACTATAATTTTGGTTTACCCAAACAAGAATGTTTCAGACAATCCCTTCTCAAAGCCAAATTGGACCGATCATATATTAGGATCATTACATATTCAAAGGGTTATATTAATACTCCCTCCATCCCACAAAGATAGACTTGTAGGTTTTTTCACATAGATTAAGAAATAGAAGTTATTAGAGTTAGAACATTAAACTTTTTCTTTGTTTTCCCATTTTGCCCTCATGTCTACTTGTTTCCCACGAAAATTAATGTTACCTAGATATTGATAGTATGTTAAATGTTAAATATAGTAATAGGCCTATCTTTTTTTTGGATGGAGGAAAAGAGAAAGCAAGTGTATCTTTGTGGGACGGATGGAGTATATTATATCACATTGAGAAATAATGTTGTGACTCCACAACAAACTTGCATGACGAATGCTACAATGGATATTGCCTCCTCCTAAAACATTATATCCGTTCTCTTTAATGTACCAACTCACAGATTTCCATAACGCCATCCTCAAAACATTGAAACTTAATCACAATTGCGTATAATATTATAATATCTGAAACTTTAATAATATTATAAGGAATTTTTACGTGTATCTGTTATGAATTATAGGTTCTTTGTCAACACTATTTAGTTTTTAGCTGAGTATATTCTGTTGTTTCCTATCCTGTTCCAGCAAAGATAGCATGTACACTCATTGGACGCAGTGTTATGATTTCCGTCTGATAGAGCGCCCCCGATCCAAGTGTACCAGCGTAGGAAGATGAGGATTGGAGTATAATGTTTTCAGTATTTTAATTGATCTATCTTTAGTTATTTAATTTACAGCTAAGTACTTTTGGTTAATTAGTCAGGAACTATTTATATTCGGATTAGCCCTAATTAGTAATTATGTTTTTTATCGAGATTATTACTTTCTGCAGCCAACTGCGGTGGCAGAGTTTCACTCTGTGGATCCTCATCTTGAGGATTGGTTCTGTTTTTGATTGTTTTCCTTGCCCAACTGTTTTTACACTCTATCACCGTCTCTGAATAAATTTTATATATGCTTTCTTACTCTCTAAAACATCCTATAGGTAGCACCACCTTTTATTTTCTCCACCAGGAACCTAGATGTGGAGTATTATTGTGTCCCCTTCACGAGCTCTTCTTTTTTGGGATGTAATTTTATGATCTGTTCCTACAATTGTGTAATAACTGAATTGCTTAAATGTTATTCAGGTTTATGTGAATAAAACTGGGCAAGAGTTGACAGGTCAAATTGCTTACAGGCATTATAAAAAGGTACTTTCGACGATATTTATGAGCTTTTCTGGACATGTTTATTGATAATAGATATGTGCAAACAGCCCTTCTCCACTTTGACCCCTTTCAGTTGAGGCTGTAACTGACATATTGAACCTTTTTTTCCTTCCAAAAAGTCATTTGTCGTGTATATTTGACATTGGTTATAGTTACAATTTGAGGCACACTTGTGTGAGACGGTCTCACAATGAGACGGGGTGTTGATTTGTGCTTGATTGTACCCCGTCTCATGCATGAGACCATCTCATACGAGTTTTTGTCTTACAATTTTGCTATGAGTTAAAATAATAAGAGTAACACGCTTCGGGTAATCCTTTTATCCGTTATTAATATATTTTCTTTACCAATCAAGAAAAATAAGAGTAACACGTGGGTGTACCAGATGCACTGAGCAACTGGTGCACAACTAATACCGTTCAATGAAAACAACTAATAATGATCAACTAATTCCTTTTATTATAACAGCTAATACTATTTAAAATGCAATGCATTTGAGTTTCACGGTGCAACTGGCGCATAGAAGTATCTACCAAATAATAAACTCTTTCATAATGTGTTACATACTTATTTCCAATGCATTTGTTCCATTTCTGAAATTCTGAGTGAACATACTGAGAAAAATCAATTCTACGTTAATGTCAAGCTGATTCTGGTTGTACTATGCTCCTTGTGGTTGCAGGAGAGTGGAAAAGGGTACAGAGTTTCAAAGAAGAAAACACCTGCAAAGAAGAAAACAGCTACAAAGAAGAAAACTGCTGCCTAAAGTATCTGTTAAGAAGCAATGATTCCCTGGTCATGCATTTGCATGATGAGATGTTGTAAGTTTTGCTGGTCTGTATCTGATGTTGTCTTTCTTTTATGGACTCTTGCTTCGAGCCTCGTATGGGTGAACTTGATAAAAAAAAAAAACGGCTAGTAATTTGCCAATGTATAATTTGTACATTATAATGATTCGTCGAATGCAAGTGTACTCTTTAAAATTTTGAAATACTAGAGCTGAGATGTTCAGAAAACCAACACCTGATATTTTATTCCTTGCAGGTGTACTTTTACTAATTATTTTTATTTATTAATGAAGAGGGAACTGTTTGTTTTGCAGATTATGTCCTGAATACTTTCTTATCTATGATAATCTGCCATTTATGGTAAGGATAATCAAGTTTGAGTGCTCTGATTATTATACCATTTGTGGAGATGTCATAGATGTTCTTGCCATACATGACAAATAATAGATGTGGTCATAATGTAGGCTGCTTAACTAATGTCCACACTATGAACAGAGCAAACTTCATCTTGAACTATCAGTTTTCTTAAGAGTTTTGAGATAGGTTCAAATTAAATGTATTTTATAATTTTATCTACTTCCTTGCTAATTTAGTTTGAATTTTTTTTCTAATTCATTGATGATTTTATTTAGGCTCACAAGATATGACAATTTCTTTATCATTTTAAGAAAAAGTTGGTGCAAATTTGAATTCGTGATTTTTTTCTCTTTCCGCTATTACACATTTAAAAATGAATAATAGTAAGTGCCTGTTTGTAAAAACAAGTGTAAGGATAGAATCACTTTTTTTTCAAAAAAATTGAATCTAACAGCTTTAATGAAAAATGCTTCTACCCAACTTTGTTGAGTTTGCAAATATGCTCTAAATGTTAAAAGTGTACAAGGCCTTGAGGTGGTATTCGAGCAACAATCTTTTTATTTTCAACATTCCAAAGCATATCATCATATATGACTTTGTGCAATGACCATATTCATATATATAACAGTATGTTGTAAACCTTTTAACTCATATCAGTTGTTTTTGGAGGATACACAACGCATTAGTTGCTTGCATAGTACATGTGGGGTAAATCACATAGACAATGTAACAGGTTTAAGGTTTAAGACCAAATAGTGGAAAAGGGGGGACTATCTTTTCCTGATTCTCCTACAGCTAGAACCTTCAGAATCTTGAGTTAGAATGAGTTTCTAACTCAACACCCTTTTAGTGAGATTTTAAGAAAAGTCGCTCTTTGCAAAGCACAGTACTGAAAGTTGAAAAATGTGTTCAGAGGGGATTATTGTCTATTGTTGGTCATTTCAATTTTAGAAAATTGTTGGAGTGGTGATATATTCCATTTAGTTGAGGATCCTCCATTTTAAAGTATTGTTGGAAATGACCCAAGTTATAAAATTTTGTATAAAAAGTATCGTACATAAGATAAATTTTATTTAACATATTACATGACCCATAAATTTATGAATTCCAATTCAATTATATTTTAAAAATAATAATAGCACATATATTAATTTCATGTATGTGATTGTGGTGTCATACAACACAAACTCTCCTGTAAAATTAGTTCATACTATAAAATTGATATCATTACACTTATAAATTAATGCATATGACATTTAGTGCTATGATATCAACTTAGATGTTGTGATATCAGTTGATAAATATTAAATATTATATTATTAATTTATAAATATAATAATATAAATTTCATACTATTAATAAATTTCACTAGAGACCTACTTGTCGTACAAACACCCCCAACTAATTTGCCTCTTACGATTCTATCCACTGTTTACCTAAATCCACAAACATTAGTTAAACATAAATGCAAAGTAATTATCGAATTAATTTAAACATGTGAACTTTCATGTGAAATATTTCACCGTGAAATAGTAATTAAAATAGGGATGAACTGAAAATTTGCGGATCTTGCGCGGGTAGAACTGTGTCAGGTGGATATTCGCTTCCAGATTGTGTTACTATAAAGACAAAGTATGTGTTATTGTAGGAGCAATTGTGTGTTACTACATGATGATGAAAATGAGAGATATTTTTACTAATTCAATGGTGTAATCTGGTTGTTTAGGCTTTTACTACGACAATTGATCACAAATCAGAAGAAGATGCATATAAGAGATAGAGGGGTAAGCATATGAAAATAGAGGGAGTGCACATTAACACATCTTTCTCTTCACAGTAACACATTTTGAACATATGATAACACAATTTTCATATATATATATATATATATATATATATATATATATATATATATATGTGTGTGTGTGTGTGTGTGTACTAAAAAAAATTATGTATTATTTGTTATTACAGTAACACATACATGTACTTACAATAACACAGGTTTCAGAGCGAGTCATGCTGGTTTGCCTTTGCGCGAACTTTATAAAAAAATTTGTTTGACCCAATTCGACCTGCACATAATTTGCGATTTTTTCCCTATATGTTTACGTGTTTTTCCTTATGTGTGACCTACGGATCATGTTTCAAGGATCTTTCATTGCAGTAATACATACATGTACTCACAGTAACACATGATTGTCCTTATATTAACACAAATCTCAATCAAATTTTGTTGTTCTACGCTTTGCGTGAATTTTTATGAAATATCATGCACAAAATCCACAATTTTTCGCTCTGTCTTAATTTTAACTCACGGGTCATATTTCACGAATCCTAAATTCATTAAATATTTCATATAAAAATTTGTCTTAAACATTTTTTTTACATTAATTCACTTATTTCTCACTCATCAACTATTCTAGGTTTCAGAAAATGATTTCACGTTCATTGCTAATAAGCAATCATCTTACTCGAGAAAATCCTCATCAAGCAAATAAATTTACTCGAGGAAATCCTCATCAAGCTTCAAAGTAGTCGTTTCACCATACTATGCCTGTATTTCTCCTTTTTATCTTTTGAAATTTCGTTTATAATGTATTTCTTTTCTGAAGTGCAATTTTCTTCTTTCATAACATGTGTATTTGTGATGCTTTCTCGTTGCGACATTAAATATGTATATATTGGTTTCCTATGTTTGGTGCAATTTCTGTTTGTTTTGCTTAATTTTTGGTTGAGTTTTGGGGTTTTGTTAAACTGAATTGCTTTTTGCGTGGATTTTCTGAAATTAAGCGTTTTTAAGGTTCAGAAACAACAGGTTTATATTGGTATTAATATTACGGAATAAGTATATGTAATTAGGTGCTCTGTTCTTATCTGCCAAAAGAACAATAACAAATTAAGCTTATTCCGAATTTATTGCAAACAATGATTTATCTCATATTTGAGTATTTTTAATACACGTGCGCTGTTTTGCAGTTTTCTTCACAAATTTCTGTCTGTGGGTTTGCCAAAGAAGTTACTCCATTTGAAATTGTAGTGTAATTTTTTTCTTAATTTTCAAACCAAACATAGTGTTTTACATGTATTCTCCTCCCTCCTCCACCCCCGAAAGCTCATCTATTAACGAGCTATGTTTTTTTAGGTAACATTCCTTTGTATTTTATTGTTTTTTACTCGGGTTTCATTAATAACTTTTTAAGTGCTTTTGTTCATTTATCATTTGAGATTGATTGGAAGTAATTTAAATGATCTAGTAACTGATGTGATTAACTAATGACTTGACCTCTTTATTAGTGCATTGAGAATGAGGTACCTGTTGACTCAAATGCTTAACTAATATCTTGTGCTTTAGTTCGGTGTTCAGTGGCGGATGGTTTTGTCAATTTGGAATTTTTTTGAACCGTTATGATCTTATGTTATTTCTTAACTTTTGGTTTATCTAACATATTATTTCCAGAAATTCTGTTCATATATTTGATATTTTATTATCACCTTTAGCATTTTGTATACTGTGTAATGGTTTCATTCGATACATGTAACACGCACTGATAGTGTGAGACTATTTGGATTAACATACGAGTTATTTGCTGCATTTGGTGCAGCTGAAAAGTGGCTGATGCTGTTGGACCTTATTGTGAAGGCAGTGAAAAGTCTGTGTTTCCCTACTACTATGCCTGCTCTAAGCTACTTGCAGCGAGTTCTTATGTGTTATGTAGAGGGGCAATGGTGCATTTTCGGAATTCTATATGGGCTAAATAGTTGCACTGCGGTGGTTTGCTTCCTTCCCATGGAAATACGAGTATCAAGGTGGACTGTTTGTCCTTGAAATTGCATCTTTTGCATTTTTTGTTATCTTGCCAATTGCCAAATATTTTTTTTTAGTCAGATCTCACCTGGTTTTATGATTTTCTTTACATGCCATTATGTTTGAGAAGAGGTATACTGTGGAGTGTGATGCCAAATTATTGCAGTGTGATGAATAGTTTTGTAGTCTATATCAGATATCTATGATGGTGTCAAAAAAAAATGCAACTTCTAACTCCAGTAAATATATAAAGAAGAAAGAACTTAATGACAATTGACAGATGAAATGCATAACTACAACCCTCCAGTAGAATTTTGTTCTTTTCATTTGTTAATATCTAAGAAATGTGATATTTGTATTAGTGCGCTAATAACACTTCCTTTTGTTGCTTTGTTTTAGATCTTAGCTGCATCATTTCTTAAACGTTTTGCATTTGAATATACCTTAAGCAATGAGAATATTATATGTCTTACTTATTAACCGAAAGCCACAGTAAATACAGCTGAGTTAGCATCTGTAATTTTCAAGAAAAATGGTAAAAGTAAAAAAAAAAAAAAAAGACTTATCACATGGGTAAATACTTCTATGCACCAGTTGCACCGTGCAACTCTTGCATTTTTAAATGCTATTGATTGTTTTACTAAAAGGTATTAGTTGGTTAGTATTAGTTGTTTTCACTGAACATTTTTAGTTTTTTTCATTGAACAGTATTAGTTGTGCTCCAGTGGCATGGTGCAAGTGGTGCACCCAATTGTTACTCCTATCACCTAAAGTAAGTTATATGAGATGTCGTCACTCCAATTTTCATAAAACGCTGTCATTATTAAATACATTTAATTTTTACATTGAGCAACAGCTCATATTCATAAAAAGATGCGTTAATTCCGAAGCTCTTCACTCACCAACTACATTTGTGCCAACTTGTTAGGTGGTGTTATTGCGTTCTTGTGTATAAAGTATCTATTTATTTAGGCTTGGGTTCATACCTCTCACATCTCAGTTGAATTCTCATTGTTTTCTCTGCTCAGTTGTAAATTTGTGCTTGAAGTTCATCTTGTATAAATCTTTGGTAATCCTCCAAGGTATTCAACTTATGAATTTTATTGTAAATGACTTCTGTTTGTTTACATTTGGCTTCATAACTCTCATATCTTAGTTAAATTCTCATGATTTCCCTGCTCAATTGTATTTTTATATTTAGATCTATCTTGTAAAAAGACTTCGGTAATCCTAAATGGTATACAATTTATGAATTACTGTATATAGAATCAATTTAATTACATTAGGGTTCATAACTTTCGTATCTCAGTTAAATTCTCATGATTTTCTGCTCATATGTATACAATTTATGAATTTTACTGTAAATCACATCGATTTTTAGGGTCTCCTGGTCTAGCTTTTCTTGAAGTGACATTTTAAAGTTGTTCCTGTTAGGGAGCTAGCAGATGTTTTTTTTTTTCCTCTGCTTATGTTTGAGAGGTTCTATGTTTTTTTTTCTAAATTTCAAGGTTTTAGTGTATGATTTTTTTTTTGAAATCTGTTATTGTAATTTGCTGATAGTAATCAATGATTATAAGGTAGAGGGAATATTTGAGTTGTTTGGTCAAAAAGCTCTTAAAATTCTGTATGTGCTGAGATGATATACTTGTGTGAAATTCTGTTTGAGAATGAATGCATTGGGTGAATCTTTGCTTTCTGTATGTGCTGAGAAGATATACTTGTGTGAAATTCTATTTGAAAATGAATGCGTTGGTGTGAATCTTTGTTGCCAAAACTAATTGGCGAGGCCCCAGAAAGTTGTCCATTCCATTGTTATGGTCTGAACATATATTGTTTTCATCCTATCATTGTTCTTATTATTTTTTACCAACAGAAGTTTTGGAAACATGCTCTTATGATATACTCCCTCCGACCCACTCTAAGGTTCCCATTTTTCGATTTTGGTCTGTCCCAAGCAAAGGTTCCCATTTCCTTAATTGGTAGTTGTGTCCTCGCACCCTATTACAATTACTCATAAAGTTGAATTTTATTACAACAATTGCCACTCAATTAATCAAAGCACACTCTACTTTTAGGGTATTTTTATACATTACTACATCTCAACTGCCCACTACACATTTAAATACTATATTCCTTAATCTTTGTGCCAAAAGCAAAGGGGAACCTTAGAGTGGGACGGAGGGAGTATTTTCTTCTAAGTTATGCTTTCTTTCAAAAAAATAAATAAATAGAATGTAATGTCAAGAAGCATTTTTACTCAAGATTAGTTCTTGCTTTACTTATAGGAAAATACTTCTACACACCAGTTGCACCGTGCAAACTTAAGTTCATTTTTAAATGGCACTAGTTGTTTTACTAAAAGGTATTAGTTGTTCACCAGTAGCAGGGTGCAACAGGTGCACCCAAATGTTACTCTTACTTGTATGGTTGCATCGTCATTGTACTCCAAAAGACAGATGAGATGAAATCCTTTTCTGTTCTATAATGTGATTCAGTCTCTCAATCACGTTCCTATGTCTGAAGAAGTTGTGCAAGTATTAAATTAAGGGGATCATCATATTTATGGACCATGTCAAATAATTATATTCATATTTCATGCTTTGTTCGTTCAACGTTCAGCAGCTTGTCGTTATTCTTGGCTTTCCCTATTATATATAACCAATAGACTTGTATTTTGCCTTGCAGGTAATAATACATGGCTGAGCATTAAATGAATATACTTAGTCAAGGAGACGGCACTTCTGTCCAGCCGGAAAAGCGTGGGCGTGGTCGTCCACGTAAATTTCCAACCCCCACGTCCTCAGAAGCAGCCCCTTCTGTTGGACTGATAGAATACCTTCCTGAGAGAAGCAGGGCACCTGAACCTAAATTAGGACAGCCAGTAACTGGTTTTATTGAAGGTGCATTTGATAAAGGTTATCTGGTCTCAGTTCAGATCGGCAACTCAATTATGAGGGGCCTTGTTTTTAAGCCAGAACAGTCTGTTCCCATTACAGCAGAAAACGATGTGGCCCCACATCTTCCCATGATCGAAAGAAGGGGTAAAAAACGGTGGTTCAGGAAAACTGCTAACCAAACAGCTTCAAAACGCAATTTAGAACCATCAGAGACGGTAGTTAATCCAACTGTTCCCAACCATGGGGATGGCGATCTGGAGATAGTTGAACAGTTGGCCATTATACCCCTCATTCAATCTGAATCGGTTGGTCAGATTTTGGTCCATGAGATTGCTCCAGAAATCCTGCAGATTGGTGGTGGTGTTTCATCTAATGCAGACACCATAGTTGTTGCACAAGAAGAAAAGGATAATAACCCAGGCTCTCCAGAAACATTATTTCATGTTGAAATCGAGAAGGGTAAGGAAGAATTAGAACCTTCTGCACAAAATGGAAAGATCACCGAGGTTTTAGAGGTTAGTCAAGTGCCAAGTCATATTAGCATCAAGGGATAATTACAAAAACTACCTCTTGAGGTTTGTATTTTTCTTACAAACGCCCACTCTGCTATTTTTAATGAAACAAAGTTTCATGGGGTTATTAATTAGATTAAACCTCGAGGTTGTTTTGTAATTATCCTTAATTTTGGTTAGAGTTAAAAAAGTTTTTTGGTGCATAGCTAGTCTACTGTCCATTTTTTACCTATTTTTTTGCTATTTCGATTTGGCCTCAATTTTAAAAGATTTGTCCAATTTTGGCCCCGATGGAAAACTGAAAAAGGTGTCGTTTTATTATTGGGACATTTGCATGACATGAGCTATGGGGCCAAACTGGACATTTGCATGACATAAACGACACCCTTTTTCAATTTTCCGGCTAATTAATTTATTATTATTGGGACTAAATCTTAGTAGTTTAAACTTTTGGGGTCTAAAGTTGGTCAGTAGACAAGTTATGAGACAAAAAACTACCTATTGTGATTTGTAGAAGCTCTCCCTCAGCAAATTGTAAGGGGACAAAATTTCATGGTGTTTTATCTTTTCAGTAATTAGATTAAACCTCAAGGTTGTTTTTTGTAATTATCCTTAATATCAGTAACAATACAATTTAGATAGTTATTTGCCATACCCATTTAAGTTTGAACGCCTTGTCTTACAGGAAGATGAGACGGATGTGCTTATTTTTGAAGAATCGACTTCTATTACCCTAGCTGAGTTTGATGAAATAATGGCAACAGAAGCTGACAATAAAAATGAAAGCATCATCCCATGAAGGTTAGATGGGCATCTTATCCTTTGACCTCCTTGAACTTTTTTGAATTTTCAATTTCTGGGGGAATTTACTGGAATAGATTATCCTAATTAACAAGCAATTTTCTGTTTGTCTATTTTTACTACCTTTTCTGTGATAAAGATTACAGTTGACATTTCTAATCTTTCATTCTGCTTTTTCATTTCATCTTTCCCTTATTCTTCTTCTCTTCTTTTGATTTTTCTGTTTCTGAGCTTCTCGTGCAAATACATGTAACTTGCTAGATAGAATTTATGAGTATCAGATGACGTGTATGATTTTGTATGAAGCAGAAATCGGTTCATGTTTGAACTTGAAAGTAGTAATAAATAATAGTGATTTTTTTTTTTAGAAATATCAATCAGGTAGCGGATAGCTGGCATTGGTGATGAAGAATGGAGGTTGAAGGAGGTGAAGGAGAAGAAATTGTTTGTTCGGATATCGAACTAATCTTCAAAATTGTAATTTGGCCCTGAAATTCACCTTTTGTGGTATGTTTGTATTGTGGACTCGAGACATCTTGATCAACGTTTTAATTCATGATGCATTCTCTTAAAAAATTATTGAGTTAATTTAATTTAGTCAATTGACCTCCATATTCCTACAAAATGTTTTTTTTTTCTGTGTCTCTTGTGCATCAGGTTTACTATACACTCCATATTGTATTTTTTATATATACAACTTTTCATTTAGAAACAGACAATTTGTATACACTCAAACGTGCAACTTGTTTTATTGCACGTTTGAGTGTAAACAAATTGTATATTTCTATACAAGTTGTACGTTTTAAAAAAAGGCACTATGGAATGTACGGTGCATATAGAACCTAGTTTTTTTTATGGGAACTTACCTCGAAGAGTTTTCCTCCCAATATTCTACAAACTTTTTTTATATGAATTTGTAAGGATATATAGTTATCTAGATTATTCGTCTAGGGCAACAATAAATATTAATGAACGTAATGGAACAATACGTAAGAACTTAGAAATTATGGTTTGCATTTATGTTTTTTTTGCGCTAAAAGTCCGACCCTTTCATTGAGGGTTTAATACATATTTATAAAGTTACAAGAAATTAATTATAATAATTAATAGGACACTTATTAAGCCGTTGAAATCAGCCTATAGTAAATACGCAATGTCGTCGCGCTCTTGATTAGCCGCTTCCAGGTATTATGCTTTGATTCTTGCTTCCTGATTTGTCTTCTCTTTTTATTTTAACGACGGGGCATGAAATCTTCTTCAAGTTGCTAATTGCTCATTTATTTTCCTTTCCAACCCGACTTCTGGTCGGCAATTTAGATGTCCTTTCAGTTCACTCTTCATTTATTAGCTCGCCTAGAGTTTGAGGTCGACCTACAAATATGAGGCCGCCCTATAGTTACAAACACATCTTGTGAATTATTCTTGGGTGTGGCCACATGTCCCGATTGTTATATGTGAGGTACAACAATTGCCCCACAGGTCGCAGTTCGGCAAATGATTGATGAATAACTAGTTGTTTCAAGTCGATTTCTAAACAAAATTGCCAGTTACATGCGAGTGGTTGTTTGACACGATGCTTCTAATCCCGCATTTGGTGCCTCCAAGTGTCTAGGTAATTCTGGTGACTCATTTTCTTGTTGTCCAGTTCGAATCTTCTCTATGGCGGATGAGCATCCCTTCGTTTCTTCGATTCCGAAGATGTGTTTTTATTTGTTCGAGGCATCTTCTTCTTCAGGGGAGAAACTCCACGTGATGGTAGTGTCCTAGATGTTGGCCCGAGTAGGGGGTGGCGTACCCCTGTGGCATCGATGCGAAGGAGGATACCGACTTCGATTTTGCTGATTCTCTCGAGTCAATCGAGGAATTGACACTTCAGGCTCCCAACCCAATTCATATTTTCGTGGAGGGGAGGTGAAGTGGTTGAGGGGCCTAGTTCCTCCTCCTGTACTCGAGTTGAGCCAGAAGTGTTGAGTCAACCATCTGTTACGACCTCAAAAGGGACTTCGATTCAGGACGTGCCCGCCTCTTCATCTCGCTCGAGTTCGTCCCAACCTGCTACTTTCTCTCGTCGCCAAGCCGACCATCTAGGTCGGTTTAATTATGGGGCGTATATTCGTCAACATCCTTATCATCGGGAAAGACAGGCTTATAGACCTGGGAAAGAAACGAGGTTTGTGGCGTCCCAGTTGTCTAGCATGATCAATGATGATTATGTGAATGAAGCTCGTCACAAGTATCAGACAACGCCCATCGATGTACACTTTTGTGCCCTGCAAGAAGATGAATGAAGTGTCGATTCAAGATTATCCATTAAATTTGGGAATGATCGCCATTAACTATTGTGTAATATTTTAAAAAATTTGAAATAAGCCGGACTCCACATCCTATTATGAAAAGAAATCTCACATTTATTGGCGGACTGGGACTTATCAATCGCCTAGATTACTCCCAATGGGTGGAGTATCATCTTGGGTGCGATGGTCGCCTTGGGTAGGTACGCCCTGGAGAGGCAACCCACTCATTCAAAATTAAATTACCTGATGAGTCTTGTGGCGCTTCATGGGGGACAATACTGCATCCGAACCTGAAATAAATTCAAATTGGTTCATTAAAATTTGAATAAGATTCGTGATTGGCATTTGAAATAGTGGTTTGTTGGCGGGGCCTGGCAGAGCGGTGAGAAAAGCACACATTATGTCATTCTCGTCCCCATTGATTATCGAGACCGCTTTCCTCGTAAGTCGTTTTGATTTTCGTTGATCTCTCTATACTGATATCTAATCTTTATTTTCCTGCAGGTGTTAAAGTTCCTTGCAAGTCTGAGCTTTATTAGAGTTTTCGAGACTCGTTACGACGAGCTTTAGAGGAACCCCACTTCTTTCCGAACTATTTCATTATTGAATTTCGACAATGAGTGAATTTACGTCGTTCTTCAAGCGTATCCTCGTCACCTCAATATACCTCGTAGGTGATCATTTGAATCTCTATCTATATTCTTTATGTCGCGTACTAATTCCTGTTTCGTTGTAGTTGAACATTTCCCCATCTGTCAAACTCAACGTTCATCTGCTGAGATAACTACCTATAGTCAAAACATAGAGGGATCCATTGCTCGCCAAAATCTGGGAAGTCGTCCCAATGCCCCCATCTCAGCCGCGAATAAGGGAGAAAATTTTGCTGAAGCCGCCCGGTCCACACCAAAAAAGAGGTCGCGTACCGATGATCAGACTCGTTCACCTGAGGTGCATTACTCCTCGAGTCGCCCACGATTGTCGGCTCCTATTCCTCCAGCTCGAGTAGGGGTGAGCATCGGTCGGTTTGGTCACCGAACCGAACCAAATAAGCAAAACCGAACCAAACTGAAATTTTAGTATTGGTAACCGAACCGACCGAATAGCCGTGAAAACCGAATTGTAACCAAACCGACCGAAATTTTATGATTTTTTTTTTACTTTTTAAGTCATACATGAATAAAAATAACATAAAATTTTCAATAGAAAAGCACAATCCATAAATTTCATGCACTAAATAACAATAAACCACAAGATCATTAAATAAAAGTCCTACCGAATACATGCGAACGCAATGTAATCAATTAATTATGTAATTAAAAAAATATTATTTATATAATAAATTAATAATTATATATATTTAATAATTATATTTCGGTTTTTGGTTTTTTCGGTTTTTGTCCGTCACCGAACCGAACCAAAGTGAAAACCAAAAATTTATAAAATTAAAAACCGTAATCGAACCGAAAACCGAATAACCGAACCAAATTAGAAAATTCGGTTCGGTTCGGTTCAGTTCGGTCGGTTAATTCGGTTTTCACTTAATTCTACACACACCTAAGCTCGAGTCACACCAAAAATTTTGAGGAAGCCTTGGTACTTCAGGAGGCTGAAGGGGACTGATATGACAAGCTTCAGTCCAACTACTTGAAAGCGACCGAGCACATCGCTTAGCTCCTTGTGTCCAAGAATGAATCTGCTGCCAAGGTCGACCAGCTAATAAATAATAATGAACATAATGGAACAATACATAAGAACTCATAAATTATGGTTTGTATTTTTGTTTTTTTGTGCTAAAAGTCTGAATCTTTCATTGAGGGTTTAACCCATATTTATAGACTTACAAGATATTAATTACAATTATTAATGGGGCACTTATTCAGCCCTTGAAATAAACCTATAGTAAATGCGTGAGGTCGTCGCACTCCTGATTAGCCATTGTGGGCATTATGTCTTGATTCTCGCTTCATGATTTGTCTCCCCTCTCTATTTTAACAACGAGGCATGAAATCTTCTTCAAGTCGCTAGTCGATCATTTATTGTCCTTTCCAATTACCTGTCTTTTGGTCGGCGATTTAGCTCTCCTTTCAGTTCGCTCCTCTTCGTTTATTAGCTCGCCCTACAAATATGAGACCTCCCTATAGTTACAAGGATGTCTTGTGAATTATTCTTTGGTGCAACCACGTGTCACGATTGTTATACATGGGGTACAACATAATCTATATGTAGAACTTTCAAAACGGGCTGAGCCTGTTGGGCCAGCTCGCCACATTGTGCTTAATAAGTGAGTTGGGCGATGAAAATTTCAGCCCATTTGAGGCGAGCCTAGAATGGGCCGGCTTGTTGGGTTGTAGGTTTTGGCGGGGCTGGCTTGCCCGCCTCTTATTATTTATTTTTTTGTTTTACATTACTATTATACATTTTATAATTAAAATGTTGTTTTTTTGGGATATTATGTACAATTTATGTTTATGGATGATATATTTAATTTGTAGGATACTATATATATGAATTATTGTGGTTGATTAATGGAAAATTTCAAAGTATAGGAAGTTATATTTGCAATTAATGAATGGTGAACTTTATTTGTAAGAAGCAAATTATTTTAATTTTTTATAGTGATAGAAACCAACGTAAATTTTTATATTATATTTGATTTTGATGAATTTAATGTATTAGAGCTTTTAAATTATGCTCCCTCCGTCCCAATCTTGTTTGGCGGTTTACTGTGTGCTCGGAGTTTAAGAAAAAAATATTTATTAGTATTTTATGTGATAAAGTGTTGGAGGTAGAAATAGTTATTTATTAGTATTTTATTTGATAAAGTGATAAAGTAATGGGGGTAGAAAGAATTGTTTATTAGTATTTTATGTGATAAAATGATAAAGTGATAAAGTGAGTATTTCCATTTAAGAAAATGTGCAGTTAAGACTGAGAAACCTTAAATGGAAAGAATGCAGTCAGATTGAGATGGGGTGAGTATATTTCTAGTTTTAAAAAAAAATATAAATATATTAAAAAAAATTAATAGTGGATTGACCAGCCAAAACCTATGGCCCGCCAATTATTGGGTTGAGTTAGACTTTTGTAGCCCACAAATTTTTTGTTCTGCCCCACCAAAAGGCGGGCTTATGTGGGTTTTGGCCCGCTCCGTTGGCCGTCTCGACAGCTCTATCTATATGTGGTAATTATAAGCCAGTCTTACACAACTTATTGTGACACTTCAAAGTGACGTAGGTAGAACACATATTGTGACACTTCAAAATGACATAATAGAATACATATTGTGACACTTCATTCCATATTTGTCGGGCAATTAATTGATAATTAGTATTTTCGCCCGTGCGATGCACGGTGTATAACATTAATATATATCGTGTATAATATTTTAGTAGAAAATAATTAGTTGTTATTATATAAATACACATAAATATAAGACTTATATTATAATTTTACTAAAAAATAATTAATTATTTTAATTAATAATATGTTTTGCAGCTATAGATAGTATAGTATTTAATAATATTAAAGGTTATTTATTAAGAAAAGCTTATACTATAGCTAAACAACATTATATATATAATAAAGATATTTATTTTTAAATTAAAATACAAAAAATGTAGAGTAATTTTAAACTTGTTTATGAATAGCTAAGATATAAAAAATTAAGATCAAATAATATCTAAACAAATTAGCACATTGTGTGATAACAAAACATGTATTATATTAAAAAGATAAAAATTAGTATGAGACGTCTCATACATTATTGCTAAAAAAAATTATACTTTTACTATAGTTTTAAAAAATTAAAATAAATATCCGTCAAAAAAAATATATATATATATATATATATATATATATATATATAATATTCAAAATTAATAATATTATATTAAAATATTATTCAAATCAAATTTTGTATTGAGTATATAAATATTTTTACTTAAATTAATAGATAAAATATTCATCCAATGTAGTGACGTTCATATCGTGAATTCGTCAAGAAATGTGCAGTGACATTCATAAAATGATTAAATGATGAATTTGTGAGTTACTAATTAAAACTTTGAAAAAACTTGAAATAAATCAGTTAGCATAAATTTAAATAAACAAAACAAATATTAGAAGAAACAAAAAACATGACCTGACCATTCTCAATATTATTGGAACAATAAAGGGAAAGTAAACACAACCATCAGCCACACACTCGCAGCACGTAAACCGTGACACGTTTACACAGCGCACACGCTATCTCCATTAACAACATTGTATCTGCCATTTCCTTTAAAGTAACTTGGGAGCGGATCCTCTGCTGGGCATAAAACGGTGCCGCTTTGCTGATTTAATTTTAAAAAAATTAATTTTACTTCTAGAATTTTACCTTCCCATTTTAAAGACCCGCTACCCAATGCCCACCCTCTTTGTTTCAGCCACTCCTCCTAATATCCATCTTCTTCAGCTTAAAGAAATATAATACTTAAATAGTATTTCATATTATATTATTATTATTATTATTAATTGTTTTAATTTTGTTTTAGTTGTTTGAAACTAATTATATTCTTTCTCATTTTGAAGCATAGGGTTGCCCAATTCCATATATGAATCAATTTGAGAATATTAAGTATTACATTTATATATAAACTCTCATAATTTAATTTTTTAATGATTATTGATTTATAGTAATTTTTATTAATTCTCAATTGTTAGGGTATGATTGGTATGTTAGAATAGATTGAGAATTGAATGATCATTCCTTAATTTATTCCAAATACAATGATTGGTATAATTTTTTGGAATGAATCATCATTCCATTAGGAATGACAATTCCCAAAAATAAAGGAAATGTGATTCCTTACATACCCCATGAGTTTATGTATTCCACATCTTGATGAATGAATTTTTTTTCCATAATAATATTATCCTTTATTTTTTATTTTCATAATATTATCTTCTACTAACAACAACAATAATAATACTAAGTAAATAATATTATTTTATTAAAAAAATTATAGTATTTAATAAAAATAATAACAAAATCCAACAATAATAATATTAAATATAATAATATTTGAATATATAAATTATATAAAATTTTCAATATTAATACTATATCTCAAAAAATGTAAATTTTAGCGATTCTCAATAATATATTAATAAAAGTAAAAATATTACAGTATTATTTAGTAATATATTATTAATAATAACAAATATTAAAAATATATAAAGTTATTATTAATTCAAACTTTTCAAAATAATTTAAAATATATTATTATTATAAATATATAATACTAAAGTTATATATTTATTATAATAAACATTATTATTTTTGCAATTATAAAAATTTTATTTTAAAAATTTTAAAATAATAAATAAAAATTTAACAATAATAATATATTAAATATATATATGTATAAAATATTTTCAATAGTTAATAATAATATTAAAGTATAATTTTAATAATTATTAATTAGAATTTAAAAGTAGATTCACCAATACCTATATTTCATTCCTGAATCATACCAATTATAAGAATGATCATTCTAATTTCATTCCATTCAGACCTTCATTCCATTCAACTATAATTTCATTCAGTCGTACCAATCATGCCCTTATGATTTATCCTGTTAACTTAATGAAACATGAAATAATTGTAAAAAATAAATTTTGGTAATAGCATTAGTTCATTGATTATTGTATGAATTATCATCAGATTTAGGTTATACTTGTCAATAATTAATTTTTATATATGATTTGTATGACATATGGTTTAATTTATATAACCTAATACTTTGATATTCTCAAACTTATGCATGTGTGAAATTGGGCATACCCTGTGCTTCAAAATGAGTGAAAATGGAGTAATTAATTTCACACAAGTAAAATAAAAAAAACAATTATTATTAATATAAAATCAAATACTTCATATATTATACCTTAAAAAATTTGGAAGAGAAAGATATTGAAAGGGGTGTAATTGGAACATAAAGGGTGGGCGGCGAGTCAAATTGGAGAGAAATTCTAGAAGAATAAGTATTTTTTTTTTTAAAATTAAGTTAGAGCAAAGCGGCACCGTTTTATGCCCAGTAGGGGCTGCTGGTTTTTAATGCCCGGACAGCAGGGGATCCGCTCCCAAAGTAACTTCTCTTTTAAAACATTTATGTCGATTCCTTGCCCGAACACCAAGTAGAAAGCAGATCTAATTTCTATTGGTGGTGCTCTTATTACTTAAACAATTGAGAAAGGCTGTAATGATCAGAATTTGATCAACCAAAATTCTATATGAAAACGATGAAGTTAAACTCAAACAAAGAGCAAAACTTGAACAATGAACAGAAAAAAATACATAATATATCAAGAATTTGCAAAAAAACCTTGGTTCAATTCTGAGTATAATACATCGTGCAATATTTAATATCAGTTTGCATAATCTAGATTAATGCTGCTATCCATTGAACTATTTCTTCAACTCACAATGTGTTTGTATTCTCTTTTGTCTTGTAATGTCTTCACACACAGAGGGAAGCGAACAATGTAGCCTGATATGATTTTGAACTTTCTTATTTTTCCTGCAGGAAAGAGAACACCGTTAGTGAAACATTGCAAGAACAACACATTATCACTATTTATAGACTTCGCTGCCATTCTTTCCATTGCGGATCTGATAAAAAAAGAAATTACTCCGTATTTCCATTGAGGATTTAAAATTTGAATTTGAATTTGAAGAACAATGACTGGCACCACATGCAGAAAGATAGAGAGGCGCGCGTGCATGCTGTATTTAGCAGATTGAATTGCCTATTGGCTATTGGGTAAATAAAATAAAAAATAATATTTTATCACCATATCAAACCGATGCTTACCTAGAATTTCGGGAGAATGCTTTATTTTTAATTATTACTGTGGATTTTGTGATTTTTATTTATATTTATTGGTTATAGCAAATGTATAGAAAGAGGTTAATATGATATGATAGTCCTATTGCCTGTGCCAAGCAAGTACGCATTGAAACTAATGAACTAATTAATATAATATTTAAAGGAACAATAAATAGTTACAGTCGGTCGCTAGCCTATTATAAAAAAGAGAACTTCTTGTGTGAAATATTTAACATTAGTGTTATGTACAATACATTACAATCAAGGTAAATTTTTTGCGGGCGCAGGTTGGGCGCTGGCAGGGCACGGGCAGTGGGTTGTGGGCTTCAGGTTGGGCGGACGAATATGTATTAATAAAATGATATATTTATCAAATATGTAATGTAGCTTAGTGGTTCAGGTTTGTTGTTAATGTATTTAGTTGTAGGTTCAAATCCTACTTAACACATAATTTTATTTTATTTTTTTAGTCAATTTTTTGTGTCTTACTACATCTATGTATAAGTGTTACTACATTGTTATATTGAATTTTATTTATTTTTTGTGTGTTACTACATCTATGTATAAGTGTTACTACATTGTTATATTAAATTTTATTTATTTTTTGTCAAATTTTTGTGTGTTACTACATCTATGTATAAGTGTTACTATATTGTTATATTGAAAAAACTTCATATCTTACGTAACATTTAATAAAACATATCGTAACACATAAATATTCATAATGTAACATGGGTCACATGGTAACACATGCGTATTCACATAGTATTACGACGATATATGAACAGTGTTACATATTACTAAAAAACACGTGTTACTACATGAACAAAAAGTGTTACCATATAAAGAAAAACGTGTTACCACATAAATAAAATCAGTACAAGAGCGAAAAGAAATTCCAGTCCAAAATTACAGATTTAAAGAACAACTTGATGTGTTACCACATGAACAAAAGGTGTGTTACCATATGAGCAAAAAAGTGTTACTAAATGAAAAAAAAAAGATGTGGCGAAAAAAATCTTCAAATCCAAAATTACTGATTTCGTAAAAATGAGAAATAGTGCGAACGATCTGAAAAACTGCTTCACAAAACCATAGGAAATCACCTGTAAAATTGCAAGGATGAGAAAATTGAAGAAAACAAAAAAAATATGGAAGAGAGAGAGAAAATGAAGAACAAGAGAAGAAGAGAAAAAACCTAAATACGCACCACCATCAAAATCAATCGGCGATGATCTGGCGTTTGTTTTGTTGCGAGAAGAGGAAGAAGAAGAAGAAGAAGAAATTTTGCGTGTGAGTGCTTGTGGCGTGAAGAAGAAAAATCTACCCAAATCAAGCGAAGTTGTGAAGATGAAGGAGGAAGCCCATTAACCCGCCAAACAATCTCATTTCTAACCCGCCCTATTATTTGACCCCAAAAAAAAAAAAAGTTTAATCAGATATATCACGACAGATCTGATATTGCATCAATTTTTTTTCTAAAAAAGAATGCATTGAAACTAATGAACAATTAATAAAATAGCTTCGGTCGCAATCTTTTCGGCTGAAACATTTTTCACGCCACTTTTAAGTGCATGAGACGTACGATTTTCCCAGAGGGGCGAGTACAGGTCACGAATGCAGATTAATTTGCTTTCAATTGGACAGCTGCTGTTACTTTTATATATTTATAGATTTGGTTTGGTTGTAAAAAAAAAAGTGATAATCAGAAGGAGTGTTGTTCCATCATTTTCACAATCAGGGGCGGACGTAGGAATATAGTCCAACTTGAACAAAAATAAAATAAAATAAAATTGATAATTGTTTTTAATAAAAAAATAATTTGTAATTAATTAATAGTTTAATACTTTGAATAATAATTAATTGTGACATTTTATTAAATAATTATTCATTCATCACCGTGTCAAATTTTTACACTACCAAAAAATTACGAATTGGCTATAGAAATTTTTTACATAACTACGAAATTTTCCAACATTATAATTTTGTTCTTAAAAAGTGAGCATTGCTCACAAATTTTTAACATTCTAGTAGCAAATTGTCTAGAAATTGCTTACAGATTTTTAATGGTATACAAATTACTTACGAGCAAATTGCTTATACATTTGTAATTTTCGTAAACAAACAAATTACATATACAAATAATTTCGTAGGCAATATATATTTATAGTTTGGAGTAATTTGAAATTGTCTACAAATAAATTTACATATGAATTACCTTCTCGTAGACAAATTATTTGTAGATAATTTGAAAATTGAAATGTCTATATGATTAGAAAATTTTATAAACAGGTTGTGGGCAATTCTCACTATTTAAGTAAGAAAGTATTTTTGTTAAAGATTTTGTAAGCATGTTAAAAAAATTTTGTAGTCAAATTTCTATTTTCTTGTAATATTAAATGTATATATGGAATTTTAAATTTTTTTAAAAATATATATATAATAGTTAAAAAAAATTGAGGTGGGGTAATTGCCCCACCTTGCCCCTTAGTGCATCCGCCAATGTTCACAATTCCATATATCTCTAAAAAAAATTGACATTATGTGCATATTGTTGGGGTTATACTGGAAAATATGTTTTTACTTTGTATAACCAGACTTAATTTCGGGCTTATTTGCTTAAATAAATTATTTATCACTGTTGCTTTAAATATCATTGAATGTTACATATATTTACTGCATAACTGTTCAATAATTAGTACATGTTACGTTGTAGTTAATTTAGTGATACCAGATCACAGAAGATTAAATTAACAGTCACATGTAACTAAAAGTACATAATTCACAACCTAAATGAAAATGAACAATCCATCATGAAAGGTTGAAGTGTAAGACTCAGATTGGCTTGTCTTGACCAAGAGATTGCACTAGTGCATTATAATGAGCTGAAGAGGACTTAAGGAGGATAAATTCTTCAAAACTGAATACAGAAGAATTAGACCTCAGTGGTTAGTTATTTCTTAATCCCTGTCCCTTAAATAGGATCGTGTGGAATTAATAACTATTGATTTGACTTACGATGGGTAGAGAATCAATGTGATTCAATACCTTGTATCTTGGGTAATATTATTAGTTACATGACGATTGTTAAGATTTAATACGGAGAATCGGTGTGCAAGTGCGTCTTGTTTGATTAGTCCCCTTGGGAGGCTTAGAAGTTTTATCATGTCAAATCTTGCAAGTGGAATTAGTTTTTCAGTATGGATAATAATGTTGAGCCGTTCCTGAACCAAGGAAAAAAATATTAATTAAAGTGAAGCTATTTCAGTGGCTGAAATTAATTAATGGACTGGATAATCTTAAACGCGGGATATAATAACCGGGAGCCATATTAACTGTAATATGGGTTAAGTTGGATAGTGCAATATTAATTATGTAGTGAGATTAATTAATATTTATGGGCTTGAATGATATTGTGGCTCAATATTGGAGATTCAAGGTCCATTAGAAGGCCCAATCTTAATTCCCCTAAAGGCCCATCAAGTAGCTCAAACATAAAGTCCAATAACTGAAATATTGTTGCCTATTTTTCCCTAAATTTCGAAAATAAATAAATAAAGAGGGAGAAAGATTTTATTTGAATTTTGTTATGGAATGAGGATAAGTATTCTTGGAATACAAGTTTATCTCATTAAATTCAAGAAAACTCCCAATTGGCTATTTATTTGAAATTTTCAAAAATAATGAGTAAAATAAAGAAGGAAATATTTTCTTGATTTTCTTAAAAATATATTATGGAAGATATGTATTCTTGCAATACAAGAATTTCTCATAAATTCAAGAAGATCTCAATCTTGAAAATATTGGTCTTATTTTTTCGCAAGAGAAGGTGAAATTTTTTATGGAATATTTTAAAAGTAAGTTACTCTAAGGTCCAAAACCCAAGTGAATATTACTAGTAGGTCTATTCTATTTTTTTCATTACTCTTAGGTCTAAAAGACACTCTAAAAATACTACTATACCCTTATTTTTATTTACACATGCTGCAAGGGAATCTCACTTTTTTTGCTTTCACTTCTTTTGCTTTTTTTGCTCCCACCGTCCTTTTGCTTTCTCTCTCTTTCCCTATTTTGAGGAAATCTTACTTTTTCAATTTAGAAGTATTCCCATCAGATTATTCCATTAACTATCATAGCATTTTTTTCATTTTACAAATTTATATATATTTTTCATATCTCAAATTTCATTCATATAAAAATTAAAAAAATAACAGAATTTAACATATCAAAATTAAAAAATATAAAAAATTTACATATCTACAATCTCAAAATTTTACATATCTAAAATCCCAAAAATTACAAAAATAAAAAATATATATATTACATTTTCATCAAAATTTACATATTCTCGTCTTCATTAAGACATGAACATGTTCATCCAAAACACGAACATGTTCATTCAAAACACATGAACAGATTCATCTTCGATCTCAAATCATCACCTTCAGAAAATTAACAAACCCCCAAATCTTCAAAATTTTCAAAAAACACTTCCATATTAACAACCCCATATCTTCAAAAAACTTAGATTTCATAATTCAACTGAACCTAAAAATTCAAAGAAACCCAAAATTATACAAACTCAACATCAAACTTACCACAAACTCACAAAAAATCTCAATTTTTTAAAAAAAAATTCTAGGATCGATCGCAAAATCCAAAACTAAAAAATATATACACACATGTTGGGATATTTTAGTTTTGATGAATTATGCCAAAACATTATCAACTTGTGTTATTGAAGCTAATTTACAGATAACAAGTTGAGGGGGAACTCACGAAATCAGACGTAGATGATCAAGATCGACGAGGTCAGAGGAGACCGACGAGATCGGATGAGTTAGATGAGTTCGAAGTTAACCGATGAGTCAGGCAAAATCGGAAGAGAAGAAAATTTAAGCCGGGTTGATCGGAAGATCGGATATCGGAAACGCACACGATCGGATGATCAAAAGAACAATCGAGCCGATATGATGATCGGAAGAACGGTCGGTGATATGGTGATCGGAAGAGGACATAAGCCGATCGAAAGAAATGACCGGAAGATCGGAAGAGAAGGTTGCTAGATCGGAAGAGGCGGATGAGATCGACGAGATCGGGACGTGATCAAGATCGATATGAAGATGAAGCGGATGATCAAGATCAAAGCGTGATTGAGATCGGATGTGCTAAACCGATATGCCTAAACCTAATGATTGACTGATGCTATCCCGAGATGTTGATGATCGAAGATGTGTTGATCGATCGGGCCGAGTCGGATCGAAAAAAAAGAAGAAATCGATAGCTTTGAGTCAAAGTGACTGAAGGTCGGGATGTTCGACCAGAGAATCAATCCTCGTGTCGGTATGCTCGAGTGTCAAGATGCGATCGGATAAGGTCCGCCAAGAGAAGTTCATTAATCAAGTATCTCCCGAGTTCGGATAAACTCGAGGCTCGGATGAGAAACTCAAGACTCGGATAGAATCAAGACTCAAGATGTCTCTCAAGACAACGAGACTCAGAGAATCTGAATGATTCAAGGCATGGAATCTGAGGAATATAAGCGGTTATAATCAACTCGATGTGGGACTAATGAGAGGAAGACAACCACCAAGGTTCGGTGATTTCTTACAAGAATAGTATGGATTTGAATGTGATTATCTCCACCGGTAATATTCAAATCCCACATCATTTTTCATCATTCTAACGTGGGGATCGTAAAGACGAGATGCTTCTGAGCCAAAGAGAGTTATACACAAAAGCATTCACCCTGTAACACAAGTCGTAGATATACAAATATGTTCAAGAGGTGTTTAACTCAATCTAAGAACTAACGATATATATCTAGCTAGATAGATTTTTCCCAACCTTAAGATTGAAATTTAAAACAAATGTAAAGGAAAATCTCAACCTGGGACGGAAACCAAACAAACCTTACACAAATCGGTCGGTTAAGTTTGGTAGGTGAGTGTGAACTCGGTAAACATTAAAGAATCCCAAAAGAGAGGGTAGACAATCCCGAGTGAGGATGATAAGTCTCGTTGGAGTGTGAACCCCAGTAAATATCTAGAGGCGAGCCCGAGAGGGTGATAAATCGGTTGGAAGGAATTTTCAGAGGAGCAGGGGAGAGGAATGTAGGAGTTTGAGCCTCCCAACCACTATACTTTGTTGTGTTCTTTATCGCTTTTACGTTCTTATCTTGTCAGACGACTTTTCGATTATAAGCAAAGACACAACACACGAGCTTAAAACGCAAAAAAAATCAGAATCACCATTCATGCTTTTTTGTTTTTTTATATGCATTGCGAATGAATGTTTTTTTCAAGACGCCAAGAAAATGAATTTTCAAATCGGGACCATCAATTGTGGTGTGGACCAGATTTACTCGTTTGCTTTCATACATACACAAAAAAAATCCAAAGAAATCAAGAAAAAATAAAAAATCCAGGATCGATAAGCAAAAATCAAGAAAAAATCAAACAAAAATTCAGAAAATCCACCACCTCGTCCAAAAATTCAACTTTTGAGCTAGAAATTGTTCTTCAAATCTTCATAAAAAAATTCAAATTAACAAGTGGACAAAGATTGAATTTTGTTTAAGTTATGCAAATTGATTTAGTGGACTCTTACTTAAAACCATAACACCAACTAATTACCCATCTAAACAAAAGAAACTAAAGTACCGATATTAAAGAATCAAGCTACTCTGAAATCACAAGATCGACATTACAAATAAATTACAGCAAAAATGCTCCACAAAAAGGCCCTGTATCAATAAAATCTCACACAACAAACCAAATCTTCAGATGAGTATTCAAAATAAAACCTCAAATTAAAGAACCAAATCACAAGATCGAGTTTTGAAGAAACTAAAATCCAGAAAGGCGCTGCGAGGGAGTGGGTCAGGCGGCACCGCGAGGGAGTGGGTCAGGCGGTGGGTCAGGCGGCACCGCGAGGGAGTGGGTCAGGCGGCGCCGCCGTTCTAGTTTTTAGTTGGGGGGTCGTCGTTTCGCGTGCAGGGGGGGGGGGCGGAGGTGGAGGCCGCGGCGGCTGCAGCGTGGAGAAGGGTCGTTCGTTTCAGATCTATATGTGGCCGCGTCGTCGTCATGAGAGTTGCGATGGAGAAACCACCGGAGAAGGTGATGGAGACGGTGGCGGCGGCACGAGGGAGGGGGGCGACGATTTGGGAAATTCTGAGAAGGGGGGTGGGCGATTAATTGAGGGGAAATGAGGATTGGGGGAAGAGAGAGAGAAAGGGAAGAATGTGGGTTAATGTGGGATTGTGAGTGGGAAATATTAAGGGTAGAAGAGTAAAATAACACCTATATTATGACTTAAGAGGAATAATAAAAATGCATGGACCTTAGAGTACTCCACCCACTCCAAATGGGAATAAGAGTAATTCAGTTATATTTTAATTAAGAAGAAAATAATATATGTGATATATTCAAGATTTTTTGGAGATCAAGAAAAAAAATTTCCCATCTTATTCACACACAAAAATTTCGACCAACACCCTCTATATAAATAGGGGATGAATGTTTCATCCCCAATGCAATTACATGTGTTGGAAAAATTAGAAATCCACAAAGGTGGTGCAACATAATTTTATTTTTCCTTTTGTTAATTGTTCGTGACGATCATTCCGGATTGTTGAACAAGGACGAGGGAATACTTGAGAAGACTCTTTCGGTTTGTTCGTGTGAACGGGATATCAATCTTCTCAACGGTTGTCACTCCGAGAGGTTAGTCCACGTAAACTCCTAGCAATTCCGCAGGTGTAGGATTTGTGTGACGAATTTGTATGCATAATTTGTTGTTGAATTATTATTTGAATTAATATAGGATTAATTCATGTTAGTAATAATTGTTAGAATTAAATTTGTATTTAAATATTCATCCCGAATAGATCCGGACAATTAATTCCCCAACACATATTACATAAATCATGTGAGAGCTTCCATTCAATATGCTTAGGGATGAACTTTTTTTTTGGCCCCTTGACAATTTCACTATCAATTACTGTGTTTTAAAATTCGGTCCGACCGGTCGGACCGGTGAACCGCCGGCTAGTGGGCCAATAGAGGTGTAGACAACCAATATTGGACCGCCCCCCCTAAACTGGTGAACCGATGAACCGGTTTTCAAAAAAAAAAACCAAAATAAAAAAGGGGCTCGTCGCCTAGGCATTTTTTTTCACTCACCAGTTTATTCTCCAGAAATTGAGAAGAGAGACAATAAAAAAAAATTAAAATCCTAACTTCTAATTTCTAAACCCATCATATTATTTGTCGTCGGCGGTGGTGGCCTTCAAGGCTCGCCCAGCGCCACAAGACGCCTTGTGCATGAAGTATTTTCACTGCGGCTTAGAATTGCGTTGTCTCCTCCCCTGTTTATATTAGTATACAATGTTTTCATAACCGAACCGATAATCGAATCCAAGACAGACCACGGTCATCTGGTTCAACCGGTCGGACGGTTCAACCCGGTCGGACGGTTCAGCCGGTCGGGGACGGTTCAACCCCATGGTTCAGCAGATTTTTTATGTTTAGTTAAAAAAAAAAAAAAATAATATACACCTACAAAAATTTAAATATATATTTTATAACTTTTCATATCATATTTTATAAATTTTGTCCCCACCTCATACATTTATTTATCACATCGAAAGTGTTGATAAAAAATGTGAGAGAAATATAGATTTAAAATTTTAAATATTTAATATAAATTAATAATTTAATTAAAAAAAAGAGAGAAAAACCGATTTTTTTCCGGTTGAACCGGGTTTTGACCGGTTCAACCCTAAATCCGGTTATATAGGGGTTTTTTAACCGGGTTACCGGCCGATTCCCGGTTCAACCTAGTTTTGAAATCGTTGTTAGTATATATGTATATGCATTATGTAATGGAGAAAGCTGGAAAAAAAAGTAGGTGGTAAAAAAAGTAGGCGGTGATAGTATTTAATAGGGAAGAAGAAAACGTCATTTAAAAAATATGTGGACCAATGTTTTCATAACCGAATCGGTGATCGAACCAAGAGACGAGACCAGCGATCGGCCACGGTTCAACCCGTGATTCAACAATTTTTTCTATGTTTAGTTAAAAAAACAAAATAAGTATACACCTACAAAAATTTAAATATATATTTTATAACTTTTCATATCATATTTTATAAATTTTGTCTCACCTTATACATTTATCGTACATCGAAAGTGTTAGAGAAAAATGTGAGAGGAATATAGATTTAAAATTTTAAATATTTAATATAAATTAGTAATTTAATTTTTTTTTTAAAAAACCGGTTTTTTCCGGTTGAACCGGGTTTTGACCGGTTCAACCCAAAATCCGGTTCTATATGTCATTTTTAACCGAGTTACCGGCCGGTTCCCGGTTCAACCCGGTTATGAAATCATTGATGTGGACCATAACTTTTCATAAAGTACTTGCCTATGTTTTAAAAAGCGGATCGGACCGGCTGGTCGGACCGGTCCGACCGCTGCTCGGCAGAGACACCGCACCGCTTTGAGGGATTGAGCTGCTCAACCTACGACTCGGTTGCAAACCGGTAAAATCGGTGAAAAAGGTGAGAATCGGCCACCGGTTGAACCGGTGGCTCGCCGGTTCAACACTATTGTGAAAAAAATCTGTAGCTTTTCACAATTTGGAAACAATCCTACTCAAATTCCAAGACCTTGAATTCGTTCAATATCCAGATCGTATGAATACGCTTCTCTTCCTCATCCCCTCCTCCAACAACGACGAACATCTTTACAGTGTTGGCGGACTCTTCTCTCCCTCTCTCTTCTCTCTCTGTCATGCGTACTGCGGAAGTGGAAAACAACAATGTTGCTGGAGGCGGAAATGATCTATTAGGGTTTGGGATCCAGCTGGACTTCATATGTTAAATGATGGGCTGGTAATAATAAGTATGGACTTCTAAAGAATATTAAGCTGATGGCCAAATAAAGTATTAAATATGGGCTTCTAAAAAATATTAAGATGCAACAATTTCAACATTCAATTAATAATAAAATATTACATTATATATTTAATTATATATTACGTAATTAATTATCGGGACCCGTCTATGGTTTGTTCGGTCCAATTTTAAAAAACATAGGTTTTCACAAAATGCCCTTAAATAGTAAATACCTGCATACTTAGACTACCGGCCTTAGGTAGACCGTCGGGCTATTTTAAACCTATTATATGGGGGTTAAGTAGAAGAATGGGAGGTCGATGGGACCGATTAAAACCTTCGCTTTTAAAAACATACCAACTTAGCCCGTTTATATTTATATATGCATTTTTTTTTATTTTTTTTTTTTTCTAATTTTTTAATTAATTTTTTTTTAAAGTTTTTTCACAAATTTAAATAAGACAAAAATCAATTGTGGTCCATCAATTACAAATTAAATATTTCTATTTGATTTAGTCAATTAATTTTTTAATTTTTATTTTTTATAAAATTTTGAATTTATTGAATTGAATAAATAAGTAAAATATTAATCTAATATAAAATAATAATATAATATTTTTATAAATTCTATTATTAAATTTGTCCATAATTAAAATTGATATCATTATAATTATAAATTAATATTATGGTATTAATTTATAAATGTTAATGATAACATTTTATATTATTAATGTTTAGAAATTTTCTTTCAATTATGTTATTAAAGATGATTTTTATAATTTTATATTTTGAACATTCTATATTTTGATTTTTTAAAAAAATTATATTTTTGTCATAATATATATATATATGTTTATATTTTTATATTTAATAATTTTTTACGACGTTAGGTGGTCTATTTAGCTCAATCCATTAGGGTTAGGCCTTTTTTTTTGGTTTAAATGGCTCAACTTAAGGTTCCGATTTTTAAAACATAGATCAATTATGTCCTTTTTGGACAATAATACCCTTACTCCCTTAATTTCCATTCGACTCAATTTTTCCTCTTCCAATTTTTCTTTCGGGCATTTTTTGCAGATTGTTGATTAGTATTATCTTTGGGAGTTAAAACTTAGAAGTTGGAACTATTTATGTTAATGAACATTTTATTATGTTTAGAAATTTAAGTTTGAAGTGATTTTAGATGTTTTATATTCACTTATCATCATATTTTTTTTTTTTTTCAAAATTATAATGCATAATATATATATATATATATATATATATATATATATATATATATAATATTTATTATGACGTCCACACCAATCAATAATCCCGGTCCAATTTTTTTTTGGGATAGTCCGGCTCAACTTCCAGTTCCGATTTTTAAAACATAGATCAATTATGTCTTTCTTTGGACAATAATACTCTTTCTCCCTTAATTCCCATTCGACTCAATCATTCCTCTTCCAATATGTCTTTCGGGCATTTTTTTAACTTTATAGACCCATAGTAGCATTTCAAAAGTATCCAATTATACAAAATAGAAAAAACTATTCCAAACAAAAACATGCAACTATGTTATAGACGTATATAAATAAGTCACAATTTTTAACATAACAAGTTGCTTAAAATCTTATTTATGAAGTCAAGCGGCAGACAGGATGCATCAAGGCCTAGCCTTTTGCATATTATGCGATATGTTTATATAAAGGGTACATGATATACGTACCTATAATATTCTGGAAAGATATATAAGGAACGAATAAATTTAGACGATATAAGGAACGAATATTAATTTCTTATCAGAATCCTCATGGGGATTCATACAGCCTTACCACTTACCAGACCATTCAACGTACATATTGTACGTATCAGAATGAACACATATATATATCATGTTATACTGACATAAAGTTATAGACATTAATTAATCTCGTAAATATATATACATATGCAAAAAAATTAATGATCAGAAATCAAAATCATCATGATTAGGCTTTGGGGAAGTTAACAAGGCCGTGTAAAGCCTGAGTGTGTCTTCGCCAAGTGAAGAGCACCTAGAGAGTGGTCGTCGGGGCCTGATAAAGGAGAGGGAAGTGAGGGTTAAACGATGTTTATACCTTCTCCAGGCAAGCTGAATGGCGACTGCGGCCCAGGTACGCCATCCAGGAGAGTAGTAGCGCGCGCTTCTCTTCACTTTATCATTGACGAATGTGTAGCGGAAATGCTGAGTCACGTACTTGAGATCGTGTGCTTCGAGGCCGAAAGCCTCGGTGGTTTCTAGGGTTACGAGGGTGGATGAAGATGGGGGAAGCCGCTCCACAAAGGGTCGCCTCAGGCACCATGACAGAAGCTCGTCTCCGCTGAAATTGCCGGGGCCTAACATGCACCAACTCTTCAACCCGTCGCGAACGACCTGACTGCTTTGGAGATGTCCTCTTACTATGAATATCATTCTTTGGACTGGGTCGCCTTCTCTTGTTATCTGTAAATTCTTCAATTAATAACGTATCACTTAACTTTGATAAATTTATAAAAAAAAATGGCAAAAATATTCTTTATTCATACTTGAAATTCTTTTTTTGTCCTACCATTGATAAAAAAATCTTTTTTGCCCTTTTATGACATTTCACCCTTACTATATTACTCCTTCCGTCTACCAATCATATATCTAATGCTTTTGGCACAGGTTTTAAGAAAAAAAATAGATAAAGTAATGGTATTATGGAGTATTGTGGAATTTATTTATTAATAAAGTGGTTGATTGTGAGTTAAAGTACAATGATATTTGAAGTAATTAAATGATGGTTGGGGATACAGATGAAGTAATTTTTTCCATAAATGGAGTGTGCATAAAATTGGTGGACGAATAAATAAGACAAGTGTACATGAGATTGGTGGACGGAGGGAGTAATATTTATCCATCCCACTAGGTTGTGCGACCAATATGCTACCTATACGCGACACCTATGTGCGATTCTTTTTAATAAGGATAAATATATATCATAAAAAGGTAAAAAATAATTTTTTTTATCAAGGGTAGAACAAAAAAGAGTTTGAACTATGAATATAGGGTAAAAAAAAAGAGTTTGTCTCTTAATTTATTAATTAATATTACCGTTTCACCCTTGGTAAATATGAGGGACTTTACGCGATCACAAATGTTCTCTAGAACCAGGTTATCCATGTGCTGGAACAAAGGTACCTGCAGAAACATTAATTAATTTTGAACACATACATTTATAGATACATATATGGGCCTCATTTTGTTTAGAATTAGATCGAGATTATTGATGACATACAATCTAACCAGGTGGCTTAACCCACCTGGCCACTGGGCTCCTCATTTGAGTGGAAGAACCAGATTCGATTCCCTCTGGGAACGAATTTGGAGTTATGGGAGTTATAAGGTGAATTGACGATTTCGTGGAGTTTTTGGGTGCTTGGTGTACTAACAACTAACATCAAATTTTGCCCGATAAAAAAAAATAAAAATTTTATGACGTACAATCTTTGTGAGTTGTTCTTGGAGCCCAATATCAAATGATGGGTCGGTTTGTGTAGTAATCTTTAGGGGTTCATTTCAAAACAAAGTTACCTTATTCTATTTAATCCAAGAGCAAAATAGTTAATAAAATTTGTGTACTAAAACCAAACAAAATATGTATGAAAGTGTACAATATATATTACACATCCTGATATTGTTCATAATCACTAATTATCGAATACTTAAAAGCAAATGAAGGCTAAGATTATAAGGAATGAATTCGATTCGTTGGTGGCATTTCTTATATTCTAACACATCCTAGATGTTTAACAAGTTTCATGGTATATATGTTTGAAATATGAAAAGTGATGTGTCGTACTTACCTGTCTGACCAAGTCTAAACAGAGGTGATATTTGATATCCCTACGGAGGCCTTCAGGGAGATGTTGTGTCATCTCGGATTCGTCAACGCCCCGCATCGCTGCCCACCGCTGCCTCTCGTAATTCCGCACTCTCTGCCTGAATGTGAGTGGCAGCCGCCTTTTTCTCATCCACCACTCTATATTCCTCATCTTCAACTGCATTGCTTCTTTCTTTGAAGTTGTTGCGTGCAAGAACACCTGCATGCATCATCTTCCAATTCTACTTCAACTAAATAATATATATAATTAATTTCACATATTAATAATTAATCAATTACGTACGTACCTTGATGTTTCCAATTAACATGGTGACGAGCAGGAGTCCAGTGGTGAGAACAATTATAATGAAAACCACTTCTACCCAATCTGTTGTGCTCTCCAAGTTCCCAAAAGTACTGTTCCATTCACAATTTTAATTAATTAATTAAATAAATCCCACTTGATTTCAATCGATCTCATGAAATGAAACATATATATCACAAAAACACAATCTTATGAAATATTTCACGGATCAAGTATACGTGAAATATGACCCAATCAGAGGGAGAATTTGATAAAAATAGAGAGGGAAGCTGATGAAATAAAGGAAATGTTGGTTTGTCCATACGATAACGACATTTTTTCTTTAAAGGAACTCCTTTATTTTTATTTTTATATAGTAACACAATTTTCAAAACCCTTATAAGTACTAATATGTGTATTGAAAATAACAAGTATGTGTCACCTTGTTGATATGGTAACACATACTTGTCTTTACAATAACACGTGTTTGGTCTTATAGTAACACAAACATGGGAACAAGTTTTCCTATTTCGACCCGCGAAAGATCCACGAATTTGCACTAATATTTCAAATTGGCTCCAGAACATGCTATATATGAATCAGAAAATATGCAAAAATGCCATGTATTGACAGTTAAAACTTGTATTTTGCCCTACCCTTGATAAAAAAAAACTCTATTTTTCCCCTTTTAAGATATTTTTACTCTTGTCTATCCATCCCATTAGGTCGTGCACAGGTCGTGAGAGCAATGTGTTACCTATATGTGTGACCCAAGCGCAACCTACGCGTGACTATTATGTATGATTCATGCGCGACTCTTTTTAATAAGGGTAAAAATATCATAAAAGGGCAAAAAATAGTTTTTGGGAAGGATAGGGAAAAAAAGAGTCTGTACTATATGAATTAATTAATTTCTTGAATACATGCGTACCTTAGGGTCATGAGGCCCCAAAAAATAGGAAAGAGTATCTTCTCCAAACGGTTGTTATTAGTGACAAGCTGAACGGTCCATTTATAAACTCCGTAGTCGAAATTGTCGTAATTATCAAGGCAGGTAGACCTTGCAATTTTATTATCACCCCATAATAATCTACTATCCCTAATAACATCTCTTGTCCCATAATTGATTGATTTTTGACATCCCAACAATTTTATGTTACAGCTCTCTGTCATCATGCAATGCTCCTTCAAGCATCTTGCTGCCCTTTGGATGCCTAGCAAATACCAGCATGCTCCAACAGCCTATCAAATCAATTTCATTAAGCCAAAGTCTAATTATTTTGAGTGTATTTTAAAAAAGTATTAGTTGTTTCATTAAAAGATATTAGTTTGATTAGTATTAGTTGTTTGATTGTAAGGTATTAATTTTTCTTTATTATACAGGTAATTGCGAAACAACTACATGGTAAAATTGGTATACATAACACCAACTCTTTAATTAATTATTTCATAATAGTTTATCTAATTACAACTAGTACCATACTCCAGACAACCTAAAGACTTCTAATCATCAATTTGCTAGCAGATATTAATTACACTGGACCCTCTATTAAAAATGGTGTCCTCCTATTTTAGAGTGAGTTATCTATGAAATTTATTCACAGTAAAATTATTTTTTAAACCGTATTACTTATTTTCATTAGACAGTATCACTTGTTTCACTAAATTGCATTAGTTGTTTGTATAGTAAGAAATTGTGTGATAATATGGAATAATGTTCATTGGCAATAACTATACGGTTAGTGGTAACATGTGAAGTTGTTTGGTAAAAATATGTAATACAATAAAATTAAAAAAATAACAAGTTCACCATGAACAATTTTCATAGGAACACCTTGCCCCATGGGCGGACGCACCTTAAGGCAAGGTGGGGCAATTGCCACACCTCGATTTTCATTGCGAAATACTATATATACCCTTTAAAATTTTATAAATATTTTTAATATTATAAGAAAATAGAGAATCGCCTACAAAATTTTTCAACATGTTTACGGAATTTTCAACGAAATAATTCCATTCTTAAATAGTGAGGATTGTGTGAGACTTGCTTATAAATTTTCCTAATCATATAGACTTTTTCAATCCTCTATGTAATTCACAGGTAAATTTATTTGTATGTAATTCCAAATTACAATTATAATTACCTATAAAATTATTGTGCAGGTAATTTGTTTGCTTACGAAAAATTACAAATGTGTAGATAATTTGCTTGTAGGAAATTTGTTAATTTGTCTTTAAGAATCCGTAAGTAATTCGTAGAGAATTTGTTTATCTACTAGAATGTTAAAAATTTGTAGGCAATGCTCACTATTTAAGGACTAAATTATTTTGTTGGAAAATTCTATATCCATGTTTGAAAATTTCGTAATCAATTCCTTATTTTATTTTTCAGTGTAAAATTAAATAAGGTGATGGATGAATGAATGATAATTTAGCAAACCACATGATCAGTTAAATTCCAATTTCAAAGCATTAATTAATTATAATTTATTTTAAATATTCTTTTTCGATTCTTTTTTGCCCTGCATGGAATATATTCTTGTGTCCGCCCTGCCTTGCCCCTATTTAATGTTGTGTGTACGAAGAGGAGATGTTGCAATTCGGGTGTGATAAGGTAAGGTTACTCAGATATAAGATTTTAAAATTTAATTAATTAAATGAAATTGTATATTCCATCGTCTTTCTTCTAATTAAATTACATCATGTTCTACCAACATGCTCGGATTTGTAACAATCTCACCCTTAGCACACCCTATCAAAAGATAAGTTTTGTATAAATTAGTACTACTTTAATTGCTATAAGAATTTTAATATACATACGTATAATTTATATAATAATAATTTTTTTTTTCTGGGTGGGGCAGTATACATTTATAGTGTTCATAATCTGAAGAGGAATGTCCTTTTTCTAATTGTACCCTGACCGACTGATCTAATTAGGTTTGACAAAAAATATAAAATAATAGCAGATGATAATAATCTAATAAATTATTAATTAAATACTAATTGTAAGTTGGAATAGTTGAATAGCTCAAACGGTAAAATCACCACTATTTAAGGTAAGTTGGAATTTAACTAGAGTGAGATTTTTTTATTTTTTTTTGTAATATAAATTCGTAGCAAATATTTAATTACAATAAAATACTAAATAATTTGCAAGAAAAACTAAAAATCTAAAACGACACTGAATCAGATCAGAAAAATTTGATTGAGGTGGGATATTTCTTTTCTTAGTACGGATAGTAGGTGTTGGATGTGTGATCATGAGTTGACATGATTTTATAGGTACACAACATTGATTTTCATCCGCAAAATGAGACACTGATTAGCAAATAATAACTAATTAATGAATGAGTTGAAGTACAATTCATAAAAACATATGGGTATCGGGTGTATATTAAGATATTCTAATGCACACTGTGAATTCATGATACATTTAAAAAATAAGTATAAAATTTAATTGTGCAATTTGTTTATAAATTAATATTTAATTTGTTATACTGAAAGATACAATTTGTTTATATTTAATTGTTCAAAAAATATGAATTAATTAATAATTGCACGGTTCAGTATAAATAAATTACATTTTACAACACAACATATTGTATGATTCTAAAATGCACTTTGAGTGCACGATGTACCTAGATGCACATGAGACCCACTAAAAAATGGGCAAGTGGTGTATACATCCAGGTGCACCGTGCACTCATAGTGCATTTTAAAACTATGCAACTTGTTATATTGAAAGATGCAACCTGTTTACACTGAACCGTGCAAAAAATATATATTAATAGTTGCACGATTCAGTGTAAATAAGTTGCATAGTTCTAAAATACACTATAAGTGCTCGGTGCACCTGAATGCACATGAGACTCACTCAAAAATATAATAAAAGAAATGTGAGAGCTTACATGTGAAGCGACAAAATAGGCAATGAGATTGAGTGCAATGCCCCACCAAACGGTGCCGAAAATATGGCCGGAGAGATTCTGCATGCGGCGGAGAAGGCAAACGGAGTGGTAGATTTTGGGCAGGTATTGGAACACGAATATTATCAGCAACACCGTCATCACCACCGTCGTTGATCCTTTCTCCACCAGCTCAGGTATTCCAACCCATAATATTATCTGCATAAGCCTCATTCATTATGCATTAATGGTACAAATAATACATTTTTAATAATATTCTCAAATATATATATATATATATATATATATATATATATTTTTAATAATACTATTACATTAATACTTTTTAATGGAATAACTAATACGGTTAAAACAAATTCACAAAATGCAAATCAATTACACGTAGAATTGGTTTACACAAGATTTTGCCTAAATTTAGATAGTGTAACATGAAAAATTACACGTATTCACCAATTTTATATATGATCTTAATTAGGTCTTAAGTCGATCATGTGTTTGATCGTCTCTCAGTAATTTTATAAACATGCATGGTGAGATTAGTAAAACTCAATTCGTCATGTTAGTGGCGGATCCAAGATTTCAAAACTGGGGGTACGATCATAAGAACGTATTATGTGCATCATTTTGCACGGTACATCACTATTACTGTTATTTTTAAAAATTAACACTTTTAAATAAAATGTTAGTTCTTATACAAGCAATACTAATAATGGGGTGGTGCAAATTGTGCACATAATACTTTGGCAATTTAAAAATATTTGTACATAAACATGTTTTTATGTTTAAATTATAGGTATAAAATTAGACTAAATCTGCATATAAGATACTCTCTAGAGTTCTAAAAAAATTATAACAATAAATTATACGATTACATTTGACGAGTCTTCTGTTTTGAAAGAAAATCTATGAAATTATTATCAGGGGCTAACTTATTTATCTAAATAATTGCACCATTAATTTTATATACATAATAAAAAAAAGTTACAAGCCCTAATATATCACTACGTATCACCAAATTAAGTCAATTTTATGTAACTAAATAAAATTATAACTAAAAATTAATGAAATAACCAAAACATTATCTTACGTGGGAAATTTAAATTTTCAAATAAATGTATGTCAAATTTGTAATTTTAAATTAATAAAGTAAAATAAAATAATTGTACAGCACTACAGGTTAAAGGTAACTAGTTGTAGGTGACTTGGTGATGTTGAATTGCGACTGAGCATCTCCGTTGGAAACAAGAAATGTGGTGATTTCAGTTGGAAAAATATTTATATAATATACATATTAAAAAAAAATTGAAATGGGGTACAGTTGTACCCCTTTTTATCACTTCACAAGTCCGCCCTTGCGTCATGTCATCTTCATGAGCAAAGACGAGAGAGGGGGTGGGGCCACTGGGCCCCTTCAAAATTAATTTTCTTTAAAATACTGTTTTTTGAAAAGAAATTAACCAATGCATTCTTTTAACATTTGTCTCATTAAAAAATATTAATTATTTTATTAAAAAATATTATTTATTTTACTATAAAATATTAATTGCAAAAACATTTATACAGTAAAAACCATCTCCAACACTTGATATTGATGTTTAGGTCCTTAAAAAAGTCTAAGAGACAATCAAGTACGATGAAATAAATTGAGATAATGGCTCTAAGGTAAAAAAAAAAAAGTAAAGTATTTAATTTCTTGGAGACAAAGAAAATTGAGGATTGACTACAAGGTCTGAAAATGAGTCATTTTTTTACCTTCTTTTAAATTTTTATTACATTTGTGTCATCTTCTTGCAAATTACCACAACTCAAAAAAAAAAGAAACCCTAATTTGAGCCACAAAATACGCTCCCTCACTCATTTTTCACAAATATGTTTTTCTCTCTTCCTCTCCCTCTCTCTCTATTTTTTCCTCTCATCGCCGTCCACACGACACCACCTCATCGCCACCCACACAACACCGCCTCCAATCGTTGGTCACACGACACCGTCCACCACCCACCCACCCACCCACCCACGCTCTCTCTCTAAAAACCGCCACCAACCAGTTGCAACACCCGACGCCACCGCCACCCACAAGACGAAGGTCCATAAGCTCTCGCTCCTCTCGCTCCCCAAGCTCGCGTCGCTGGGTTGAGTCCAGATTTAAGCGGATTGACGGCGACGACACGGGGGCGGCGTGAAGAAGATAAGCGTGTTTTTTTTTGTTTTTTATTTATTTTATTTTTATTTTTCTGTTTTTTTATTTCTGTATTTTTGTAGATCAGAGAAATTGAGAATTTTATTTTTATTTTTCTCGGTTTTGAAACAGATACTTTTGGTGTTCGATTTGTGTTGAATATGCAACAATTTGCATATTTTTCCCTCTTTTCTAATTCCTTGGTATTCTGTATGATTTGGGTGCTCCTATTTTGTATTATGTAATTTTAAGAAGTGGGTTCTGATTTTGTAGATTCGATGAAGGCGGAAACCCACCTGGTTGTGTTAAACGGCGACTGCAGTCAATTAATGATGAAGAATACCCCTGTTATTGCTCTGTTGCTTAATTTATTTTTATTTTGTGTTGATTTTTGTATTGTTGCTTAATTTTGTTTATTTTTGCAGATTTATTGTCTCTCTATGTCATTATGTGTTTTTAATTATATTTTTCTATAGTACAATTTTCGATTAGGTTTTAATTATATTTTTCTATAGTACAATTTCAGATTTTTATAGAAAAAGTAAATTTTTTATATAATTTGCTGATTAGATGTATTTTTGCATATTTTTAGTTTTTAATAGGGAAAGTACAATTTCTGTAAAATTTGGGGATGTACAATTTTTTATAGGGAAAATACAATTTTTTATAGGGAAAATACAATTTTAAAAGAAAATGCACTCCAAAATCGGTCTAGAAGTGCATAAGTTTGAAAAATGCACTCCAAGGCCAAGATACAATTTTTTTTTAAATGCAATCCAAAATTGGCCCAAAATAATTTTTTTTTTTAATGCACTCCAAAATTGATCTAAAATATATATATTTTTTTAAAAAAATGCACTCCAAAATTGATCAAAATACAATTTTTTTTAAAAAAATGCACTCCAAAATTAGTTTAAAATACAATTTTCTTTAAAAAAATGCACTCCAAAGTTGATAAAAACAATTTTTTTAAAAAAAATGCACTTCAAAATTAGACTAGAAATGTAAAAATTGAAAGAATTTATTTTTTTAAAGTTACATATTTTCTGAATTGCAAAATGAGTTAATAAAATGCACTTTGAAATAAATAATGAAATTATATTAATAAATAATTTAATTAATTTAATAATTTAAAATATTTGAACTTTTAAAAATTTAAAGTATAAAAATTTAAACCGTCACATTTAAAAAAAAAAAGTGGGTTTCATGTGCATTTAGGTGCACCGGACACTCAAAGTGCATTTAGAAATATTCAACTTTTTTACACTAAATTATACAATTATTTTTTTATATTAATAATTATACAATTCAGTATAAAAAAATTATATTATTTTAATATAATAAATTATATTATTCTAAAATACACGATGCACACATGATTTAGTTTTTTTTTTTACTTTTTTACATAAAAGACACGCATTGTCACATGACTCACATGTTCATGGTAAGACATGCATCTGCAACATGAGGTTAACATGTCACTCATCACTCATTAATCCCTATGCATACAAACAAATTCAAAATGACTACATCCTCGCCTCATTTGTCTGTACATAACACAAATCCTTCCAGTTCGGTGACTAACGTGCACCACCAGCTTAATTTCTTTTCCATTTTCCAAAACAATAATTCAATAAAGGAATAAATCGCCAATATTAATTTCCCAAAATAAAATAAAAACATCTGACCTGTGGCAACGGAAGGATGACGAAGAGATAAAATTGGAAGCCCCTTTTACTCCGTGCGGCGTCTCCGCCCATGAGCCAGAGGTTACAGATGTGCAGGGCGTCGGTCATGCACCGGAGAACGGTGACGGTAACGGCGAACCAGCCGTCAATAAAGAGGCACATGCAGCTCTCGTTTATTGAGAGGGAGTAGAAGAACAAAGGGTCCACAAAGAGTCCGAGACCGCATACTAACAGGAATATTCTGTCCCAGTCCGTACACCGCCACTCGCGGCGGCGACGGCGTTCCAAGTCAGGGCTTCCGTCGGCGTCTTTGAGGGTTTCTAATTCTTCGTCGGAGGAGGATTGGGTGTGGTTGCGGTGGTTGTGGGAGAGATATGACATGGAGAGTGTGTGTGTGTGTGTGTGTGTTTGAAATTAATGAAATGAAGGTGGAGTTATACTATTTGTTAACTAGGATTAGGATGGTTGGTGTGTGACAGCGTTTTCTTGTTGGCACTTGGTAGAATGTTGGGATGTACTCCCTCCTATTTAAAATATATGATGTTTTGGCCTTATGCACACTTATTAATAAAAAAGAATTATACCGAAATTATCCTTATTTAATGATAAATTATATTTAATGACATATCATAATTCTGGTTTGGTAACCGTGGAAACACATCAATTAATATTAGGAGTAGAACAGGAAATTAAAGAAAGAGAGAGTAATAAATAAGGGTAGTGTGGGAATAAAAGACAGAACGTCATATAAAAAGTAAATAATGTGATAAGCTAAAACATCATATATTTTGAATAGGAGGGAGTATATGATTGCAGATTGCAGATAAGTACGAAACCGGTGGAATACTAAAATACCCTTACGGTTAGAGCTCATGACGAAATTAATATCAATAATTATACTTAGGGTTAATGCTCCCTCGATTTCATACTCGATTTTTTATTTTTCATTTTGGTCCGTCTCATACTTGTTTTCCCACCATAAATGACAATAAAATAATATTATTTTTTATAATTATATCCTTTCACCATCTTAAAAATTACATTTCATGACATTATTTTTTACACACTAAAAATCATTTTATCATCTTATCTACTTTAATAAAATAGAAATTAACGTATAATTTCAACTATAAACCACTTTATCCACTCAAATACTAATAAACAAGTTTTACATTAAATATCGTATAAACAATAAATGAGAAGTCGAGTGTTAGATAGAAGGAGTAATCCATATCAGCTGATGCCATTAATTACACTTATAGACTAATATCATAACACTTATACATTGATAGATTACATTTATAAATTAATATTATATTATTTATGATTTGTATGTGTAGATGTTATGTAATTAGTTTATAAGAGAAATGATATCAATAAATGAATGTTAGATATTAGTATTGTAGGTCCGAAGGGTTTTGTGAGTGGAGAGTCTAGAGGGGAGGGGTGAATAGACTTTCAAAATCTTTTTGTGAACAACGTACTAATCAGACAATTGTTGTAGAGTGCATCATGAAATCAGCTTAGTTTGATATCCAACATACTGAGAGCTTGGAAGCTTATCAGTTGGACGTCTCACTACTACACATTTGAGCTGCAATTTGTAGACTTGACAACCTTTTTTTTTCAAATCGCTCTCCAAAGAATGAACTTGGAGGCGGGTTTTAAAAAAAAAACAAAAAAAACAAAGACAACGGTTTGAAACCATTGTCCAAGCTATTTTGAAATGGTTTCAAACATTTGTCTAATCTGTCTATCTACTGCCGGTTAGTAACTTATTTGTCTAAATAAACACTTGGGACAAAGATTAATAATCGTCTTTTTTTTTTTTATATATATATATATGAGCAAGAGACCTAGCTCTCGGACTTCATTAATTTTTTCTCTCAATTTTCTCTCCCCCAAAATCGCCTCAAAAACCGAAGACCAAATAAATCATGTAGTCATCGGTTTTCTTCAACCAAATGTAAGTAAATTGTTGTTGACTGCTAGCTTGTGGTCGTAAACCTCCCTCTCCCCCAAATCGTTCTGCGCCCTCCTCCCTCTCCTACCGCCACACAAGGCCTCCTCGCCCTCCCTCTGGCCATTTATCGCCTCCATAACACTTAGTTGGTACAGTGTATTGTGGAATCTTTAATTTGGCTTTGGGTATATTTGTTTCAATCTGAAATTTAATTTGTTGCTTCAATCTTAGTTTAATTTGTTTATATTATATGAAAACAATATAAAATATTTAAGAAGCGTTTGGAGGCCGATTGGGCGGTGGGTATATATGTGTAGGTCGAATATACATTGAATTATCCATTGAGTAATGAACCAGAAAGTTATTATATATGTTGCTCTTGTTGTTTTTTGAACTGAACTAATCTTGTTGTTTATAACACTTAGTTTTGTTTATATTATATATGTTGCTCTTGTTTTTTAGCTGAAATATTATATTTTGCAAGTTGTACACTTAGTTGCTCTTGTTGTTTATATTACTGGTCTACTTCAGAAGACAATGTCATTCAAGCCTAATACACATGTGTTCATAGTATAAGAGTATGCTATCAACTGAAATTTTAATCTATAAGTAGATGATGCGAGATGTGACTTATAAGTAGATGTATCATATATCTTTGCATAGATAGTTCTTATCATGTATGAAACATCCCGGTTGTGAATATTGTTTTGTTTTTGTTTATTAAATGTTGTTTCTTCGCTTTACTGAGGATCATGTCTCGTTTGCCATATCCAGGAGATGATGGAGATTCTGATGGAGATCATGGCGCATATGATCATGGTGCATATGATGACTTGAGAGAGTGTGACACTGATGCTCCCACCACCACTAGCGACTCGGGGAGAAGCGCTTTCGAGAATATAGTTACAATGTCATCTATTAAGAGAGCTCGTAGCAAGAGGAAAACACTTCGGGTAATTTTATTACAATTGAGCAGTTTGAAATCGATAAATATATTGATTGATCGTTGAACCTAATTAAATACTATGTTATTGCGGTTATTGTTCAATGAGTTTGACAGCGATAGGAAAAAGAGAGTGAGTCGTTGTCCTTCTACATTGGAGCTGCAATGGGGCGTGATCCTTATCGTCTTTGCCGACCTAAGGATGGCGTATTTCAAAACCGACTCCTTTGAAGGAAAGATTATGGGACGAGCTTACGGTATGTTAATTATATATTTATTGAAAGTTGTAGTATGACCCTTAAATTTACTAAATTGTTATGTTATATCGTATAGACTACCTTGAGAGGTCTTGACCTCACAAAAGAAGAATCAAATATTGTCGCAAGTGGAGTAATGGCCAAGAATTTCCGGACTTGGTTGAGAAGTAACACACGAGATCTAAACCTGGTCTTTACTAAATTTAGTCCGCCTCCTGCAGTATTAGAATAGCCCTATGGTGGCTCCATCTTTGGGAGGAGTTTGTGAAGCAGAGCTATGGAGGATGATTTCGAAGGTAAAATTGATCAATGTCATTTCCTCGATTTCTAATGCCCTAAGTTTTTCGGTGTTTATCATATTTCTATTATCTTTGTAGGATCGAAGCAATAAAAAATCTTAATCAAGCCAAGTGGATGGGGTAGCGATATCGTGGATCGAACAAAGGTTATGCACGAATAAGAGAAAATATGGTGAGATCAAAATCCTAACTTTTAATTTTTTATATATATTCACTTTTAATATATTTAATAAAGGGACACGTTCATCACTATCGTAGAAAAGGAAAAGAAAAAAAAGCGGAGAGAGTGAGCTATTGTTACCCGTTTCGACTTATTTGGACTACCAAAAAGGGTCGAGATGGGAATATTCACGATCCCAATGCACAACGCATCATCGAAGAAGTGATAATCTATCCATTAATTTATCTTTCAAATACAAACTATTATTTATAAACAAATAATTAAATAATAATCTTTTGTTTTTTGTGATTAGGAAGCGTCTATCTCGAGACCATGGCAAGCGACATTCGCATGATCGATACGATGATGATTTGGGTTTGAATGCTATGGGTCGCCAGGAGCATCCGACCGCTTCTGAGTGTCGGATATGGCGTGTGAAGACATCTTTAGCAATGGCTTTTGGTCTTCAAGACATGAATATGGTGGGTATACTAACGAAACGGTTGCCAAGTGGGCTAAAGATGTGGAACGCGTTGAGGTCCGAGAAAAGATCGAGCTACCGGAATGTCGTCGAGTGGAGCAAAATTTGTGAACATAGTGTCATTAATGCTATGTTTTGACTAACCCTGGGGACGACTTTATTGAGGCACTACAAAAGCGTCTCACATGTCGAGATATGCATGTCTCACATTTGTTTTAATTAAAGACTAGTGTATTAAATTTTCTAACTAAATATCTTATTCAAAGCGACCCAGCGACCTTTTTGCTACCGTATCACGGAGGATCCCGTCGGTTGGTGGCCCACAGCTTGTTGCCTGCGGCTCCCATGGAATGATTCATGGTCATCCCATCACTCCCCGGTTTCGTGAGGGTCACACTCGATGTACCCGTGTCGGAGAGGAGGATTGTGATGCAAAACCAATCGATGAAGCCGTCACGGTCGAATAAATGATCGGGCACTTCATCGAATGGCGAAAGCAACTTGGTCTCTAGCACCATGAGGGTAAAATATTTGTTATTAAAGTTCATTATCTTATTTGTGGTTCTAAATAATATTGCAAATTAATTGTAGAATCTGCCGGCCCCACATGAGGCTAAATCGAGGGACTCCAATGCGTTAAGACTTGGTTATCCCATGACTGGAGACTTAGATCACGATGATCATTTACAGTCTAGGGTGCACCGAATGGTATCGTCTAATGCTTTCGATATCATCACAGTTCCTATGCTTGCTCACTTTTCATCGAATACTTTCCAAGAATTCGTCGATTGAGGAACATGTCGTGTGAAGTCTTGAATGACAGTGGTTGAGTGCAACCACCATAGCCCTTTACCTCGGTATGTGTTTACTAATTCTCAATATTCACTTTTACGTATAGTTTAATTTTCTTTTTAAATATTAATTAGCGTATATATGTTGGTTAAAGATATTTGGGTGAGCTATATCTCTCGAGAGATAACCGAGCGCAAGTGGAATGTACTCTTTTCGTCTCCCCAAGTGTCTTGCATAATGGGTGATAGGGTACAAACCATGGATGGTTAGATTAATCACATCTTTGAATCTAAGCGGGAGCGATCATCTCATTTTTTTGGCCAACAAATGTGGGGTGAGTGATAAACATTTCGTTAAAATTTGTATTCATGTTTATAATATTTGCACATATATATGCTAAATTTGCGATTAATTTTAATACTCTCAATATAATATAGGAACCATTGGGTCTTTTGGTCGCCATACACATGAATACATTAAGTGTGTATTTTATGGACCCAACTCATGATGGAGTTTATTCTAATCATACGATCTCGTTTCATATATGGGCGTAAGTTCATTTTTAATATTCTATACAATGATTTGTTTTACTTTTAAAATTATGCATATTTAATCTATTTTTATTTTTTAATTATAATAATAATAGTGTGATGACGATGTATCGAGTCGCCTTGTAGTCGAGGGCTCAAGATCGGGTTAAATAAAAGAATTTGGATTAACATTAAGGTAAATTTAATTTAGTAAATTATCAAACTAATTAATAGAAAGCAATCATAATTGTAATACATGATTATATTGTTAATCAACAGGTTCCAAGGCAACGAGATAATGACCATTGTGGACATTTTGTTTGTTACTTTATAGAAGATATAATCCGTGACTTCTATAACGAACATTCCTCCCAATGTAAGTCAATTATTGATTTATTTAAATTATTATTGATTGAATAAAAAATCATATTATATTGATTGATTCGTTGTTTTGCATCTTGTCTATGAGCGTGAGCTCAAGTCTTACTCTAAGAAAAAAAATTTGGAGAAATGGAAAAAACGATTGGACGGGGGGTACCTTTACAATCGTTTCTTTATATTCATCGATCAATATTGAGAGAATGTTGTTTGAAATATTGGTAGCATGTAATTAAATTATATATTTGTGATGATATATATTTCATGTTTTTTGGTGTATTGGACGTATGTTTATGATTGTATGTTTATATATTTGATGTTTTTGTATATATATATGGTTCATGGTTTTATTATAGGATTTTTGGTTTATGTTATATGGTATTGGGCGTATATATAAGTTTTGGTTTATAGTTTTATTATAAGATTTTTAAAATGTAAATTACTAATTAAAAAAAAAAGATATTGATGGACGGTTTTCAACATTTGTCTATGTAAAATAAAAACGAATTTTAAAAAAAATATACTTGACTTGGGCGGTGATTTATCAACCATTATCCGGTGATATATTCAAAAGCGATTAAAAACCATTTGTCCAAGTCTTTTCTTGGACATCGGTTTTTATCATTTATCAAGCTTGGACAAGTGATGCTTTTGAGAGGGTTATATAAGCTCTCAAGGTCATTTTTTCCTGTTGTCAAGCCCAAATGTGTATTAGTGTCTATTAGGCAAGCTGATGTGCGGAAGCAGTTAACCCGTGTGAAAACTCTTTTGTAAATCAAATTTAAGGTATCAAGAAAATCAACAGTCAAACGACCTAGCTAATCTGATCAAAAGACTTGTTGTCTGGTCTGGTCACTTTTTAAGCTTATGCATGTTATTTGATAAATGTGCAGTGTAGGTGTAAAACAAGTAAACTAACTCACAATATTTTTATAGTGGTTCAAAAGACTTCTCCTACGTCCACCATTCCCTATCAACACGGAGCTTACTAACGACCACCTTAATTTTCTATGTTAGACAATACAATACAATCAGATGTTTACTGAGTTCTCACTCTATCTCAGAATGCAAGCTAGAACTACTAACTTACAAACTTGCTAACAAACTAACCTAACGAGATCTATGAAATAAAGACTCTCCACTACATATTTAAATGAAAAGTACTCTAAGATACATACTACAAATATAGTGACAATCAACTACAAAATGTGTCAATCTTGCCCTTTTATACATTTTATGCGTACATGTTATATTTTATATAATTATAGTTATTAAAATGCACTTTCTCTCATATTTGGTGGCCCCCACGTCACAAAGAGGTAGGAATAAATCTGCAATTCTCCCTCAACTAACCCCAAATCTTCCCTGACCTCCATCCTCTATTTTTGGTATCAAAATTCTTGATTTCATCTGCAAAATCAAAGATTAGAAATTTGGGTTGAGAAATTCAAAATATAATTAATATGAACTTTGGGCCCACAATTCAAAATATATATTTTTTTTAAATGCACTTTAAAATACAATTTTTTTAAAAAAAATGCACTCCAAAATTGGCTTAAAATACAATTTAAAAAAAATGCACTCCAAAATTGACCTAAAATACAATTTTTTTTAAGAAAATGCACTTCAAAATACAATTTTTTTAAAAAAATGCACTCCAAAATACAATTAAAAAAAAATATACTCCAAAACTGCCCTAAAATACATTTTTTTTTTTAAAATTTTTTACTTCAAAATACAATATTTTTTTTAAAAATACACTCTAAAATTGGCCTATATATATATATATATATATATATATATATATATATATATATATATTTAAAATGCACTCCAAAATTGACCTAAAATACAATTTTTTTTAAAAAAAAATGTAATCCCAAATTGGTTCAAAAGTTCAAAAATAAGAAAAAATTATTTTCTAAAAATTGAATATTTTTGTAGTAAAAAAATGCACCCCAAAATAAAAAATGGATGGTTAATTTTTGAAATTTGAGAATGAAAGGAAAGGAGATGGAGATTGGTGGGGACCAATTTATTGGAGAAAGGAAAGGAAAGGGTAGTTAAGTCTCTCCACCCTATATTTTTGTATCTTAAATTCTTACAAAAAAAAATTCTTAGTATCTTAGAGTCGACATAAAAAATTTTTTTATCTTTTAAAATCATTTCTCCCAAGATCTATTTGGGAAGATTTGTTGTGTTTGTTAATAAACAAGTTTTTATACATTCGTAATGAAAATAGAAGTAAGTAATTGATTATCTTATTTTAATTACCTAATTTTAATTTTCACCCATGTAATCACTTGCTCAATTCTCCTCAGATGATACACATTAATGTTGAATTTTTGACTAAGTAATAACAATGTAATCAATAATCATATAGTGATTGATCCTTAATGATACTCATTACCATTTTCAACTCATATCAAGCGGGCCTAAACATGAATTCAGGATAGTATGTCTCATATAGCGATGTCTTTTATTATGAAGTTTTATGACTGGTAATATTACTGCATAACCTATATTTTAATATTGCATGTGAGCCTTCACCTCGATGACGAACTACACAGCCAGGAGCGGACGCATTAGTTAACTTCACTGGTCTCAAGTGTGCCCCTGAACCCACTACATATATATGTTTGAATAAAAATTAGTCACCAGCCCACTATATTTAATTACTCAGCCCATCCAAATTAGATAGCCCATTTTAATTAAATACTCCTTTAGGCCTTTACATAAATGACGGCAGCCCACCAACTCACCAAAGTCCAAAAATACCACACCCCAGAATAACACACGATCTACCTCCCCTTTTCTATTTTTTTTTTCTTATTCTAAAAAGTTAAAACCTTTTCTCTCTTCTAAAAATATTGAGAACGGACGGAATATACGCAGGCTTGACTCATGAGGCGGCAAATTATTCAATAATTGGTGAAAATTAAAATTCTTTGGATTCTTCTTCTTATATTGTCTTCACTCATCAGTATCCCCCATTCTCTTCCCGAATTTCAAGGTTTGATATGTTTTACCTTTTACACTGTTACACATCCGGCATTTGTATTATTTTTTTGCAATTAATATTTTTTATCATTATTTATTTCGTTGAATATTAAATATTTATCTAGTGTTTTGTCTTTTTTCCCTTGATGAAGATGTATAAGTAGGTAAACAATGATGATGAGGACTGAATAGAGAGACTGTTAGTCTCAATTTTAGGATTAAATTTGAGAAATTAGATATATTTTTTAATTTCTCTAAAATTAATGATTTTTTTGTTATTATTCATGTTATTAAGTATAAGAAGTTCACATGTTTTTTCAGAACATTTAATGGAGCACCAACCACAACAAAAAAAAAAAAAAAAAGACTTATATCATATCTTTCTTTAAGAAATTAGAACGTCAAAATAGTGAAGTCACCTTAGAATCTAGAATCTGCGATAGTGCAAAATCAAACTAATGAGACTTCTTCTATTTTTTAATACACAAAATTCATCCAACTCAAATTCACAATCAGATATTTGTATTGAGCGAGAACTGAGGAAAAGAAAACAACTTTGTGAATATTCTGTTAATGTACTAGATAATATAAGGCGGGCATATCCAAGGGATGGGCCATATCAACCAAAGATGGAAGTGTATCCAATTACAAAGTTCACCACTCAAAATCACAGTTTTTAGAAAAAATGGTTTGACGTTCCATTGGCTGGAGTACTCGCCTTCCAAAGATAGAGCTTATTGTTTCTACTGCTTTCTTTTCAAAAGTGATTTCAATATATCTAATTCATTTGTATTAATGCTGATAGCCATTGCCATCTCTATACTGTTGATAAAAGCTTCGTACTCTGCCTAGTTGTTTGTGACATGAAAATTGAATCGATGGGCGTTTGATGGTTATTTGTCGGGGGATGAGAAGTGGCGTTAACGGAAGAACCATCTCGATATACCACTTTAGAAAACATCTCGTTAGATTTCTAGGGAAAGTCGATGAAAGCATTTTTCTTAGGCTTTGATGGTTGTTAAAACTTGGACCGATTGCCGTAAAAAATACCACTTTTGAAAACATCTTACGTTCATCGATGTAAAGCATTTGTCTTAATGAGTTGGTTGTTAAAATGGTGGATTGTCTAAAAAATATTGTTAGCTTTTTCTTGTTTGAGCATAAGTGAGTTTTCCCAATGATCGAAAAATGGAATTGTCCCTCAACTCGAACTAAGACCGCGCTTAGAGCGGGGTCCGAAGCTACCAAGTATAGGAATAACTTTTCTCATGGGATCAATTTTGACAAGATTTGAGGACTTGAGATGTATTCTTTAATTTTCTCAAAGCCGACTGACTTTACGGGCTCCAAAAATATTATTTTTCATTTTGTTGAAAAACGACTTGCATTTGTCCCTCATTCTGGAGATGAATTTATTTAAAGATGATAAGCATCTAGTTAGCCTTTGAACTTCTTTCATGTTGCGAGGTGCTTTCATGTCCAGAATTGCTTTGATTTTCGATGGGTTTGCTTCAATGCCTTGCTGACTGATCATATGTCCTAAAACTTTCCTGAACAGACTCCAAAGTTGCATTTCTTCGGATTCAATTTCATATTGTACTTTCTCAAGATTTCGAAGGTCTGGGCAAGATGATTGAGGTGAATCTTTCATTTAGCTCTTTACGAAGATTTCTTCGATGTACACTTTCAATGGTCTTTCCTATTTCGTTGGCGAACATCTTGTTCACCAAACGTTGATAGGTTGCCCTCGCATTCTTGAGTCTGAAAGGCATCTTTTTCCAATAGTTGATATTTTTCTTTGTTAGAAACGAGGTATTTTGTTAATCATCTTTATCCATGGCGATTTGATGATATCTAACAAAAACGTCCATGAAAGACACATCATCTCATGGCTTGTTATGTTGTCGATCAGGTGATGGATGTGTGGCATAGGGAAATAATTTTTTGGGCATGCATCATTCAAATCATTGAAGTAGATACACAACCTCCAAGAGTTGTTCACCTTTTTAATGAGCACCGCATTTGCCATCCATTACGGATGGTCGGCATGCTCAAACAGATTATTATCCAACAATTTCTTCACTTCAACTAAGGCTAAGTATTTCTCTGGGCCAAATTTTCATTTTTTTTTTGTGAGACAAACCTTCTTGATGGGTCCATATTCAACTTATGGCAAAGCGACCTCGGGATCGATGCCTACCATGTCCTAGTGTGACCATCCGAAGAAGTCCAAGTTTCTTTTGAGGAAATCAATCATTTGATCTCACCAACTTCGCTTGGAATTTTTGCCTCGATTGTAACCTCTAATTCTTGGTGAGCTAGGTCAACTGGGATTGCTTCGAGTTCTTCCATGGGGTAGCTCGTTGATCTCTTTCCTTAACCCTGGGATCGCTAATCGGACCTCGCCTGGTGATGTCTTCTTCCATTGGTTCAAAATCAAGTTGTGGCTCTAAGTTTGGGAGGTCGGTTAAGCGTTTTATTCTCCTCCATCAGATCTGGTATTTGGGTGACTTTGCCATATATTTCCATATTATTACTTTGTTTGCTTATCTAAATTGTAGATATGATTGACTTGGCAATCTTGCAACATTTTAGATGCGCGACTAACTTGACAATAAAAAGTGGACAGATGTAGTCAAACATTTAATTGGTGCCTTTTGGTCACCCTTAATGGTGCTAATGGTTCCCTCTAGAGTCGGGAACTTGATAGAATAGAAATAGGAAAAGGATGCAGCCCCGAACTCGTGTTCAAATAGCCTACCAAAGAAACCGTTAAAGGTCAATTGTATGTCGATGATTACAAAGTCGTGTTGTCGGGTAGCTCGTACCTCGGCATGTAGACTAGATACAATTTCTACCGCTAAACGGACCATTCCATATGGTTTTATTGTGGCATCCCCAAACCCTCTGATTAAGAGATCGCATGGCTCGATGTAGCTCTTGAAGTGGCCGAGTTGGTCCAGAGTTTTCTTGAAAATGATGTTGCAAAATGCCCCATTGTCCACCATGATACGGTGAACCAAAACTCCCATGATTCTTGCAAAAATAACCAGGGGGTCCCAGTTCGGGTACACCACCTCGTCTTTGTCATCGTCAGTGAAGGAGAGGAGATTGAATTTTGGAAGGATGGTGTTGACGGGGAGGCACATTAGATGGACATTGTCAGAGATGTCGCCAGAAGAAGTCCCCGAAGTGTTCCACCACTTGGGCAGATCATGTGAATAATTTTACCGTCAGCATCCTCTGCCATTAGTCGCTCTTGGTCGTCCCTTTGTACCACTTGGAGAGTTTGCTTTTTATTCCGCGGGGGTTGGTCGTTTTGATGGTTTTTGTTCCCTTAAGGCCACTTGACGAACTTGTCAAGCCTTCCATCCTGAAAAACCTCCACAAGTGCCTTAACAAATCTCGGCATTCACTCGTATTATGCCTGAGGTTGTCGTGGTAGGCACAGTGTTTGTACGGGTTGAGCTTATATGTCTCTTTCATGATCTTTCTTGGCTGGGGAATCATCTACTTATTCCTTATCGTATTAAACACATGGGTTGGGGAAAATGCTTAAAACTTCCAGAAGTTTAACCTCCAAGCCTCCGTCGTTGAATGGTTTGAAAGTTCAGGGGCCTTGTATGGTGCCCCTGGTTTTCTTTAGGCGTTTTGAGGTTTTTGCTCAGGCTTCTTCACCTCGCCCTTTCGCATCTCGGTCGTAGGCGATCAAAATCTCGGCGTTGTTGATCAAATTTCCGCTTGATTTGTCGAAGCAATTTTTGGTCTTGGGTGATCACAAGTTTTCCATAGTTTGGTGTTCGTCTTTAGCCCTCCAACTACTCCCATCATCTTGGCCTCATCTCCCAAAGGTTCCCCTTCCATTATTAGCTTATCGACTCGGTCGATATAAGCTCAGTCGGTCTCTTATTGGCTTTGTCCTATATTAGCCAAATGTTGATTTCGTTACTGGTCGCGGCATCATGAATGCGAAATGGCTGAGGAAAAGTTGCGTCAATTGGTGGAAAGATTCCATTGAGGTCGGTGCAAGGGAGTTGAACCACCTATAGGTTTGATCGCCCAATGTAAGCGGGAATAATTGATATTGAGTGGCGTTTGTGGCCCCCATCAAAATCATGTAAGAGGAATACTTTTCGACATGATGTAAGGGATTTAAATCATTGTTGTATTGTCCAATTGAGTTTGTTGTGAATTTTGGCAAAACTGGTTCCAACATTATCATCGACGATAAAGGCGAGATGGGAAACATGGTTGGAGTTGGGTGTCCTCCTTATTTATCAAATCTCTTTTGCAGGTTCTTGATAGTTTGTAAAATTTGTGCCATCTGGCTGGCATCATCTCGGTGAGGCTAGAGGGGTACATGTGGACCATGTCGGTCCTGCACGAGGCCCCTCAGTCCCTCATCGACCTGTCTCTCGAGCGTGAAAGACCTGCAGTGGACATTGCTTAGCGAGCTGGACCATATCCAGGGCGAGGTTGTCTACAACTGAAATTCCCCGATCCCAGTCTCTGAAAAACTAAGTCAACCCACTAATTTTCTCGTGATGTTTGGCGGGGAGTTTGGAACGGTTCCACTTGGTGGATCCTAGCGGGCGTCCCTGTCCTGGCCGCCTTTCGTGGGGTCATCGGCAATACTCCCTTGACGGACAAGTTTGTTGGGAGTTCGCTTCTTGGATGTTTACGTGGTGTGGTCCTTCCTCGACCTTGCGTTTGCCCCTACCAATTTCGGCTCTCTCATTAAGATTCCAACAAAAGTCGCCTCGTTCCACGTCAAGCTCGGCTTGTCGCCTGCACAACACCGCCATTGCTTCTCGGAACTCCTCAGGAGTGTTAATCTCCTCCAGTTTTTTCGGGATGTCCGGTGCAAGGACGCTGACTCCTTGGCCGTCGACTCCCTGGCCGCCTGACTTAGCTCTCCCTTTCGACACGAAACTTGCTTGAGACATTCTTACTCAAGGAAATTAGTGGATATGAGCATTTGAAGATTTGTTGATGGAAATTGAAGATTCCTAAGGAATACTCCAATGAGAACACTAAAAACTTAGTTAGATTCTTAACGAGTACTATTCTTCGAGCGCCAATTGTTGATAGCCAAATAATCGAGTTAATGTATTTAATGTGTCTTAAAGGTTTGGCTAATCAAATAAGTAATTAATGTGTGGATTGAACAATCTATGCAAATGATTGAATAACACTTTGAATGTTCTTCAATGTTGAGTGGATAATATAAGAGAGGTTTGATGAGTAATAAATTTGGGTCCTTTATTATGGTTTGAATGCCTCTATTTATAATACAATTTTGGAGAATGGATCCCACTCTCTATCTAGCTACTAAATGATCATTAAATGCCCGCAGCTCAATTTAATGTCAAAGATCTCGGACATCAAGGTCTTTTATGGGAGGTCGTCTTAGCTCGCGTTGCATCCTCATTTCTCGACTCACGACCGCCGTCGGTGAGGGCAATTGTAGGCCCCGCCATCTCGGTCTCAAAAGAAACTTCACCATCCTCGCTTCTCCCGACGTGGAGTCGGAGGATAGTTCCACCAAAACCTCTTTCTCTCCGACATGCACACTCCACCTGTTTTGTTCGTTTGAATGTGGACCTCCGACGACATTCATGAACAAGAAATAATGCTGATTGGAACAAGGAAATGATTTTACCTTCGTAGGCAAAGCAGTGAAGTCACACAAAATTCAGTCATTTCTCTCAGCTGGATTAATCACACTTTTCTCGTCGAAAATCACTCGGAATCTTGCTAGCGAATTTTGAAATGGGAAAAGTGAGCAAAATATCAGATCTCCACATTTATATGCACAATTTTTAGGGGGTATGAGCTCGCTCAGAGCGCGTCGTCCTGTCAAGCCATTTCGATTCTCGCGCGTGGCGACCACCGCGCCATCATTGACTACGTTGTAGGCACGATAGAGGAGGTTGGTGACAGTTACAATGATCTTGGAGCGAGGGAAGTGTCGAAGCTTTAAGAGAAGTTTCTCGGCTTCGCTAGAGTTTTCAAACATAAGAAGATAGCTCACATACCTCGACAACCATGATACATGTGATCTAGGGGCAATTGTTGTATGAGAGAATTTACGAGGTGGATCCCACCTCGTATCTCACCATTTATTCGGTTATAAAGGTTCAGCTTAGGATGAACTTTAACCTGTTTTGATCTATTAGTGACCTCGATAGGTCGCTATCACATGGAAGCCGAGAATTAGCGAGGTCGGTTAGGAAGAACAACTAGAATTAAATGTGATAGGATGTAAATCAATTTAGGAAGAATTTAGAATTAAATGCGATAGGATAATCCGGGATTTACGGAAAACTTATTAAAAAAAGACATATAACAGCGATTTGACAATATCAAATACCTATATTCGGTAGTTTGTGCATAGGCGCAAAAATCCAGAATTTATCCAGATATCATTCATCGAGCAACAACGCAAACTACGTCGACCTTACATAAAAAACCTGATGTCCGAGATCTTTGACATTAAATGGAGTTGTAGGCATTTAATGCTCATTGAGTAGTTAGATAGAGAATTATGATTATATCAACTCATTGTCTCTTATACTTTTCTTACAACAATTCATTTTCTCTCATATTTTTCTTACATCAACTCATTCTCTTTCATACTTTTCTTATACTTTTCTTACAACAATTCATTATAAATGACTTTATGACTATTCACATAATTTGTAAATTAGATTATATTTTGCACTTTTCATATAAATTAATTACATTTCTTCCTAAATCTCTTATAAGAGTATTAAAATCTTTAGATAATGTGTTATTTAATGAAGGAGTACATTCATTAAAGAGAGAATATAGATCTACATATTTTCTTAATATATGTGCATTCATATAAAATGACACATGAAATTATGAATAGGAGGGAGTATTGTACTTAAAACACATTATTGAAGATTAAGGAAGTATTGTGCTTAAAACACATTATTTGAATGTTATTCAAAGTATTATATCACTATATTATTATAGGATAACACTTTACAAATAAAATGTTGGATCAACATTTTAATAAAATGTTGATCCCCAATTTTTTTTCATGTTAAGTGAGTTTTTAATTACTATTTAAAATGATAAAAGTAATTAAGAAATGTGTATGATGAGATGGGTAAGACTACACACCCCACCTTAAAAATCTTCTTTATTATTTCAAATCTTAATAAACATACGCGTAAAAATGTATTGATTAAAACATATTTTAAAACATATTTTCAACAAATCCACATTAAACTCGAACTACGAATATTTAAGAACAAATCTTAAATGAATAGATTCCAGATTCACTATCTAAATTCATTGGAAAATCAAATCTTACAATCCAAACAAAGTTTAGCGAAATTATGCCCAATGTTGAATATATCTAATCTAATGAGCAAAAGGGGCAATTCTCCATCCGACCAAAAATGGAAAGAGGAATTGACATGTAAATGAGAGAATCCTGGCCCAGAACCAAACCTCATTGCAATAGAAACAAAATCCACCTACCATCTATAAAACATTTTCCACACCTCTAGCAGAACTATGAACAATATATCATCACATTACAATGTTCAAACGCCTCCCATTTTCTAATAGCAAATTCATAAACCAAATGAAATATGACGGAAGAAAACAAGAAATGAACTCGTATTGACTTGAATATGAAGAGACAAACTATATGTCAAAAATTTCTTTGAGAAAAATGAAGAATCTGAAGGGTTACCGGTATTGTGAGTATGATATTCAAGCTAGTTTGGAGCTTATGAAACCATTGGTGCCTGGAACTGCAATTTGTCGTAATATGGGAAAGACGGGCTGTGATATGGGAATGGAACTGGGAACTACAAATGATGGTGGTGCATTTGCCATAATTGGGGGATTCATGCAAAGCTGCAGGGCCTGAGCTGAAGCATTTCCTGTTAAAATATTTTCCAGTTTAGTATGATGAAAGTATTACAACGTTTTAATTTTTTCAGGGCATAACAAATATGATGTGTTTAACTAATACAATACAGCTGAGATCCAAGGAATTCCTTTCTAAGATGCCTTACCTAATAGCATAGGTGTATTTGAATTTTATATATATTTCAAAGTGTAGATTTTGTAGGATTTTGAAAATATAGATGATAATTATTTGTTATGCATTGGAAGGTTCCTAATTATATATCAAATTCTATCCAAAATGGTGTTCCTAACTATTTGCTAATAACAAAACTTTGTAAACTAGAAAAGGAGGAGTCCCAAATATTTGAGTTGTGTAGATGATAATACTACCTCTGTTCCTAATTATATATCAAATTCTATCCAAAATGGTGTTCCTAAGTATTTGCCACTTTGCTAATTACAAAATTTTGCCCTTTTTTTCCACCAATACTCCTAATAAATACTATCTTTTTGTTTATAAGCTTATTAATATCAAGTAGTAATAAATAAGGGTGCAATAGTTTTCTGATATCCTAATTAATGAAAAATTGGTTTGTGTTAATGGATAAAATCAGATAGATAATTAGGGACTGAGGTAGTAATTAAAAAATTGGAGATAGATGATTTCTAGCATATTGGAACATTTTTTAGAAAAAGTAAAATAGGTGCATTGTAGGTATTATAGGGTAGAATTTTATAGGATTTGAAATTCATTACCAAAACTCAGTTTGACAAATGAGGATATGGATTTGAAATAATAATGTGGGGGTTTGGGGCCATAAACTAATACATCCCTAGTGGTAATGACCTACTAGTTTCTGGATTGCTCACAGATTAGCACATTAGACATCAAACACTAGAACACCACTGGACTCCATTGATGCATAGCAAATAACTTAACCAAACCAAATTGTTCCTTCCATTTTAAATAAGTTACTGTTTTAATGTTTAAAAAATAACTTATAGCTCACAGCCAATACCTTGGTGCTTGGAAAGATGCATCTGATGTGGAGTTAATGCAGGCCGTGAAGCTGCTGGAGGGAACCCTGCTGCACTCTGTACAACATCCTAAAATAAACACATGGAAGCAAAGTAATCAGTAAAATGCACGACATGTATAATTAAGCTTTTTTTTTTTTTGCCCAGGGAATGAAAATAACCCTTCCTTAAAAAATAAAAGGAAATTAAAAAGATATTATTCTGGAATCTTACATTAGAGAGGGGATGCATGCAAACAAGAGGCCCAACTCTTCCAAACATAACCTGAGAATTTTAATTAATTGTAAGACCCTTCACAAAAACATTAATGCACTAATACAATGACATTACCGAGAATGAATTATTGATCTTAATTAATCATTTAGCATACATTTTGTGGATTTGGTTGAACATAGGTATGCCCTGTTGAAAAGTTCTGATATTGTCCAGTATATCTAAATGGTTGTGTTCTGTTCACCACTTGCCCCATAATCTGACTAATAATCTACCACACAGAGAGTAACCACAAATACAGAATAAACTTCACAAATGAACCATATACAAAATCTCAATATTTTCATTTTTTTTTTATTAAAACATATGCTTTTAAACTTTGCAATTCGATACACAGACTTTTCAAGTTTTGCAATTATATCATATTTTTCCAGCAACTTATGCTGACGTGGGAGGCGAAAAAACTTTGAATTTTTTTTACAAATAAGACCTTTTTTTAACTGTTTCAATTTAATCACAATATTTTTTAACTTTTTTAAAATTTTATACACTAAAATGTCAGCTGGGCTTGCTGGAAATTAGTCATGTGATAGAATTACAATTTAAAAGGCCATATAATAAATTGCAAAATTTTAAAACACATGTTGTAATGGAGAAAAAATGAAAAGGTCATGATTTTTTTTTGCAATTAACCCCAAAAAATGGGAAAAACAAAGGAAATCAACACTTACAGGTTGGGCATATGGTGCATCATTGCCACCACGTCCAAAAGCAGCATTATTGTATTGGACAAACTTAACAGGCATAGAAGAACGAGAAAAAGAACTTCTATTGACTTCTTCTTGTGCAGTTGCAATGGGGGCCATTGTGTAGGTGGCTGTCCTGTAAGAATCACTTGATCCATTTGGCACCGCAAGAGGAGTCACCGTTCTATGGTGCAGCATTGATGGAGAAAACATTTTAGCTCCAGGATTGAGCTTAGAAGATTCCTAGGAGAAAAATTGTGCCAATTGAACTTGTAAACTAAGAGCAACACTTGGGTGCACCAGTTCTGTGAAACTAATGTTGTTCAATAAAAATAACTAATACTGTTCTGTGAAAACAACTAATATCTTTTAAAATGCATTTGAGTTGCACGATGCAACTGATGGATAGAAGAATTTTCCATAAACCTAAATGGCTAGTTTGAAATGCAATGAAAACATTGGAACAATTTTTTTCTACATCAAATAGCTAAAAGCTTTTGTCCACCAAAGCACTTGATTCACATAACAATATAAAAAGAAAGTGCCACATGCTAAAAAAAACAGTTAATGATCCAGCTTATTATAAAAAATTTTGAAATTATAAAATACTCAGGATCCATAATACCTTTGTTATCTTAACACTTGAACCTTTCGGAGGTACTGATAAAAATGGATTTGATGATGCACTAAGGCAGAATTCCGATTTAACATCGATAATGGGAGTTGAAGCAACAGAAACATTTGGAGGAGTAGCAACGTTGCATGGAGCATCTGAGGTAGCTCTCTCTTGATCCTGGCCCTCAAGAAAATCAGAACCAAACAATGCTCCATGAGGTTCTTGGTGCATAGTATCATCTGGGATATGTAGAGTATCAGTTGATTTTCAAAACTTATGTTAAATAAACCAAAAATCATTTTTATCTTTGTTTACCAACCAACAATGCCTTTGGTGCCTCAATTATTTAACTTATCCTTATTGGGTGTCCATAAATATACTGTGATATGATGCAACTAAAGCTTTTATATAGAGATTGAACTAGAATACGGGTTGACTGTACATAATGAGACCAAAATAGTGAAGCAATTAAATAAAAAAAAAATTCATTACTCCTCACTATCATGTCTGACATTTGCCAATAGGCTTTTCACTTATGTATATCTTGCCCAAACAATTGCTCATAATATCTTATGTTGAACTAAAGGGAAATGAAGTACTGCAACAGGTTTGGACTTATGTCTATCTTACCCAAACAATTGCTCATAATATCCTATCTTGAACTAAAGGGAAATGAAGTACTGCAATTATATACATTTTATCAATTTAAATGCTATAATTTGATTAATCATTTAACTTGAAATTATGTATGAAATTTTATATGAGTGTATCCATATACAAATTATGGGTCCTTTTTTATCCAAAACTGCATATTCTAGATTATAAAATGTAAGATGTCAGAATTCTAGATATGTACCCGCATCAGATACCTAAACCCAGTACAAGCAACATAGCCCATGCTAGAAAAAATTTCCACTTGTTTTTGACTGAAACCTAAACATGTTCATTGGTTTTAATGTTATATATGTAAGAATCGAGAATTAAAGAGAAAATGTGCTAAAATTTCCATAAGGGAGATATATAAGTTTTTTAATCAGATATATGTTTTGGTTACAAAAGAAAATAATTTCTTCTAAAGGATTCCTATATTTTTATTAGCAAAAGAAGAAGGCTCTACAAATTAAGTTATCAAATCCAAGAATCAGGTATCATAAGAGTATTTAATAAATGAAAAACAAATTAATTCCAAATTATGCAACCATTGCCAATGAGTAAATCGCTTTTATGGGAAAAATTCTGGAGGAAGAGTAGATAAGAGAGGAGGCATCTTTTGTTTTTTTTCTGGGAGCTGGGTCTAAGTTCTTCCTTCATTTGAAATTAAAGGGAAAATGCATGAAGTTTGATTATTGAAGCTGTCCATGCTGGCGATATTTAATCAAACTTATTCAAGAGAAATCAAGAAGGAAACTCACTACTTGGACTTGAGCTTTGGACTTCATTCCTCTGCCTAAAGACAAAGTGGAAATTCATCAAGAAAATAACTATAGAAGGACAAAAATATAGGCTAATAATATTTATCAACATACTGTTCCCATGTCTTGAATCTCAAGTTTATTCTGCAATTCACTCTTCGAGTCATCTCGAACATATCTGTCAACAGTAATTGCAAGATGATTGTGAATGACAAGAAATTGTACTTTCAGTGAAAATACTACAAATTAAAAAGAAAAAAAGAAGGAAGGAAGAAAAGAAGAAACTAATAGAAACTAAATAATACTGTAGTAACATAATAATAAAAACAATACCAGTAACCACAATCGTAATGAAAATGAAAAAATAAAACAAAAAGGAAGATTAATTTTACCAGTGGCACAGTCAAACGGAATGCACAAAAGAATTGTTGATAACTAGAGAACAAATTAAAAGAAATTGTCAATACATAGAAACATTTACCTTCCATTAATAGAAACATTATGTACTTCATCTATCTGCATCAACAAAAATAATGAAAAAAGGAAATGATATGATGACCTCAAAATCAAAAAAAAGTGTAGAAGAAATACAAGTGATTCATAGTATATATATTTAAGACAAAAAGAACCAAATAAATAAGAATGAATGCCAAAATTTCAGCTTCATTTTATGTTGTCAGGTCTATAAGCTATTTCATTAAAAAGTTCACCTGTACAACATTCATTGCAGCTGATCTCTCAATATAATCTTTCGTATAGTTGTTCAAGGTGTTTGCTGCCTTTGTTGTAGTATTATAAGGAATATTGTTCTCTCTTTTGACTGCCAACCTGCAGTAGAAAATAACTAGGAGATTTACCATAATTACAGAAACCAATATGCGAATTTTAAGATAGAAATGGACTCCAAAGGTGAAATTATATGATGTCACCCCCCACCCCCTTGAATAAAATAAAAATATTTTGTTTTATTCATCCATTAATGAACCAAATGGCCAAAAAGACCATTCCTGATACCAAATCTGCTTATCATGTGCTAAGAAAGCAGCATGTGAAACATTGAATAGGGTTATCATTCCAAGTCTATAAACTCATCAATTCAAATAGAATATTATTATAATAGTCTCACCTTGATTGACTTTTGTGTTTTTTGTTCCATCTAGACTTATTAGGTTTTACCAATTCGACATCCCTGTCCAGGCATTCAGTATAACCTGAAGCAGCTGGTACATCATCCTCCCCTGCATATCCTGTTATTCCATCTCCAGTAATTCCATTAGAAGGAAGTAGAACTCCCTGGAAATAGGGAAACTTTTATTAGTTCTAAAAGCTATTGTAAAATTTCAACTAAAAGATAAAATGGGGCTGGAGAACTTAGAAAGCACAAGCAACCTGCCTTAACAACAACTTGGACAAGATCTTCTGATCTAACTACAAGAGTCTCTAACAGAGTTCCAATCACCACATTTGCATCTCGGCTCCCATTCTTGATCATCCTTGCTTTCTTCAACATAATTGCTAAACCAAACACAAATCAATCGAATTACAAAAGATATTGTCCACCCAAAGATACAAATATTACACAAGTTTGAATAGTACTGCAACTACAACCCTAGCTACTGCTTAAATCATATTGCAAGGAATGAATCACCAACTAAACAAAACGCACATGGTTCAAAACTCCAAATTGAAGGTTTCTTATTTGAAATGTAATAATCAGATAGTAACTCAAATACAACTAAAAAAAAAAAATCATGCCTTGATCAAAGAAAATAAAAGATCAGATAGCAACACTAAATTTCCAGATGTATATCAATCAACAACCATAAAATCAACTACAATTTATCGCTCAAAACCATAACCCCTAGAAGATTTAAACAATAAGGAAAAATCCTTCACGGATTCAACGAGAAATTTGAACAGAAAGCTATAGAATAGAAGAATACCATAGTCCTCGTCGACAGAGGCGGTGTGAAAGATTCCAGAATAAATGGAGCCGTCTTTAGCGTGAACATCCACCGGCATCCCAATGATGCACATCATGGTGAATATAAGCGCATCACCGACGGCAACTGATGCGGCGGCTGCCGCCGCCTTCGCGGCGTCGTTTCTATTCTTCGATTCCTCCCTCAACTCCCCCTTTCTACAGGCCATTTATTGTATGGCGTTGCTGCACCAATGTATTGAATGCCTGAATGATTGATTTTGACAGCAATAATCTGCGATTGAATGCCTGAATGATTGAGTTTGATTGATATACTTGGAGGGACTGCGGAGATCTGAGAGTTTGAGTTGTTGCTACGAGAGAGAGGAGAACAATGTTTTATGTACTTTTTGCGGGTATTCCCATCTTCATATTTCCAAAGATTTTTTATTTTATTTTCTTTTTCCCTTTTTCTTTAATTTCTCTCCATTTTGAATTGTATTTGAGGGGTTCGCGTTCTGTTTATTTTCCAGTTTTACCCTGTATGAAACATCCACAATATTCTATTCCCAATACCATTGTTCTTTCTTCTTTCTTTCTTTAAATATGCGCACAATATGATATATTTCATATATTGTGTTTCACTCTGTATTTCATAGGATTGATTAATGACACGTGTAATGAGCAAAAAAATCCAACGAACCACCATTACAAAAGTGGCACAGAAGAATTGAACTGTTAAATATGTCTTCCCATTCAAAAAGAGTAGATGACATCACGGTTATTTTTATGTTTTTATTGTTAATTAAAAAAACTATTTATTATTAAGTAGTGATGATATTTAAGCACAACATAACAATGATATATATATAACAGTAATATTTGAAAAAAATAATGGTCACCATATACTCAGATCATACAAGGTTTTGTCATTCTAAAAAATTGTGATCACCACTATATAATTGAGTTGGGCTCCGACAATTAATTGGTGGGTAGGATTGTATACACTTTTTACTGTGGTAGATACACTTCTTAAAAATTTTAACAAAAATAATTAATATAAAAGGACTATATTACCCATAAAATTAAAACCCTAATTTATAAACATATTGACGCCGCCTCTGCCTAACACACTGGCCAAGGCAGCCACCCATTCAAAATTTTCCTAAAAAGAGAGATTATTCAAAAAACAACATAAATGCTAGTAAAATTAACGTTAAAAATATTCTAGAAAATTATACAAAAAAATTATGTATTAAAATTTTTTCACAAAATAACCAGATGTAAATTTTTCAAAAAAAAAAAAATTGTGAAAAATGATAGATTTTGGGAAACTAGGTTCAGAAAAAGGGTTAGATTTCAAAAAAAAAATTCAAAAAAGTCAATTTTTATCACTCCTATAGATTTTGGCCAAATTTTTTTAAATGAGACCAAAATTCCGAAAGAGCAGAATCTGGAAGTCCCATTGTTGTTCGACAAAAAAATGATGTGGTCGAAAACTCAATACTTTTTCTATAAAAGAAAATATTAATACTCACTATGTTTTTCAACATTGATAGATCGAGAAAAACGAAAAAGAAAAAAAAAAAGGGAGTAAAATGTAAAAGAACGTACGCTAATCGTTGTTGCTGTAACTTTCAGGGCAAATCATGGTTGATAGATCACAAATGCTCAATTCAAGAATCGAAAATCAAGTAATTATTCATACATTTTGAAAGTGTGCATGTGTGTTTTTCAGGGGTGTTATCAATAAAGTTGTGGAACATAAAAGACAACATAAAACAAGAAAGACTTAAAAACACTTTGCAAACGAATTCCAAACTTTATATAGACTTAATTCAGTCTATACGTACCTCATGGAAAAATCTTTGCTATAACATATAGTGATACAAATAATGATCTTGGCTCAAGATCTTAAAAAGGTGTAGTGTAAAAACACACCACCTGAACAATCTCCTTATATGTATGAAAGTGATCCTATTTAGTCTAACATACACTATAACACGACTAGATGCACTAAGCACTCAATAGACTATTGTTTGTTTGTCCCTCAACTTTTGTTGTTCAATGCAGCTTATATATACAAACCATGAATTCAACAACTAGGTATGTTTGGAAGACCCGAAAAAAAAATTCTCCAGTAACTCCATGACGATTATAATTTTTTATGATGTCCACAACTTCTCACTCTTGTAAAGTGCAACCGTTTAACTTAAAACTTCTAGATCTTCAACATTCATACAAGAACATTGAGAGCATGCAACATATAGTAATATGAGTTAGTGTAAGGAGAAAATACAAATTTATAATGTTATCTAGAATGTTAACCAAGATTTGGCACAACATCAACAATCTCTCCCAATTTGATTTTTCTACTACAACACAACTGATGTTATAAACAACAATCAATAATATGTGGAAAATAAACATGCAATAATCACCAAAATACAATTCATTGCTTAACCAGATTAAAGATAAAAAATAATTAACTAAGTACAAAAACTAAGTGCTTAGTCCAAACAGAATTCGGTCATAAGAAAGTAAAAATAAGAAATATTGTTCAAGAATTACATTCAAAACAAAACGAGGTCAGAGCATATTTACAAGGGAAATGATATAATGAATGTAAGAGAGAGGAGATTTCACTGAACTAGTCAGCTGCATCTTCAAGAGATCTGCACATACTCCCACTCACTTTAATCTTCCCCTATATTAAAGCTCTCCATCCTCATTCAAAGAGCAACATAGATATTATTCAAATCTCTATCTTCGACATTAGAAAGCTCTGCAACATCTGCAACAACATTTCCTTCAACGTCAAAATTTTCAACAGAAGCATGTTCAACATCATGTTCAACCACATTCTCTCCAGCATCACCATCATCAACAACTTCTCCATCCACAACAAAATGTTCATCTTCATCATTAGTATCTTGTTGGTTATGAGCATTTTCTTGGTTCTAATTTTAGTCACCATATCCACTTGGTCCAGCAACAACAATAACAACAGGTCCTACTCATCTTGTTGGAGTAGAAAACAACATCGTGCAGAAGTCTTGTTACCTCATTAGACCATTGATTGTGGCTTGAAGAACATCAATGTGTTTTAGGATATAGTTAGTATATAGAGTTACTGAAGTTTTGCCATCAATATGATCAATATGTTCTGGAATGTTGTTAGGATATATTTTATGTTTTGAAGATGTTAAAATTCAGCTTGTTTACTTAGCAGATGATCTAGTATAGTTCCAGCATAGGTTCTTTGGTTAAGGGGGAACAAAGTTATGAAGACTAGAAGACTTATCAGAAGACCAGAAGACCTACTAGAAGACCTGCTAGAAGACTTGACAAGAAGACCTGATAAACCAGTTGAAGACAGAAGACTATAGGAAAGCTAAAGCCAAAGGCCAACTGACTCTATAATGAAGACCAGAAGACATGAAAGTCATATGGTATCTCACCCTTGAAGCAAGACTCTAGTACTAAGCGTCAGAAGACTTGTTCTACACTAGAAGACAAAATAGAAGAAGACCAGCAGAGGGTATAAGGAAGAGTCAGTGCGAGTTGAAGCAGAAGATCAATCAGGACAAAATGATTGTTCCTGATTGAGACAAATCTGCATTATGTGATTGAAGATCGAAGTCAGTCAATCTGCCAATCAAGACTTTCCAATCACATAATCAATCATTGATTGATTATCTTCCTTAATTATAGATGATCAAACAGCTAGCTCTCAAACGGCTAGTCCTACTCATCGTCTATAAATAGTTCAAGTGATAATGTAATAGACACAGATCACATATAGAATATAGATGGAACATGACGAGAAAAATACAACAGAAACATATTTGTACACACTCACTTTAGAGCTTACACGTATAATCTAGCTTAGAAGAAGTTGAAAATAAAAAACATCACAACTTATCATTTCAAGATAGTTTTGAGTGTTTGCCATGAATGACTATTTGAAGTTCGATAGGATTGTAGTGAAACAAGGAATTGGTTCTTATCAATTCCAAGACGTAAGTGAGTTTGTTAGTGAAGTCCTCTTTGATGAAAGGAAGAGTGAACGTAGGACTTGAGTTCCGAACCACTATAAAATCCGTGTGCACTTTATCTGCTTTATTTATTATTTTATGTATTAATCAGTTTATCAAAAAGGGCTTTTCATCTTTACAAAAACGTTTTCGCGCTTAGCAACTAAACCTTTGAAAAACTAGTTGTTCTCTGAACTTGAAGACATCAAGTCTTCTACCGGCGGGTACTTAGCCTTAATTGTTGAAAAAATAGTTTTGGGCATACGAAGTCTATTCAACCCCCCTCTAGACTTCGCAACACTCTAACCAAGTACTGTTTGGGACCAACAAATGTTGCCAACAATATGGACAACATTTGGTCTTCTTCTAGCATTACCTATGAGAGGAAGATCAACTACTCTGTCTCCAATCTTTTTTTTAACGGTCTGTCTCAAATCCTCAAGGCAGAATAAATAAAATAACTAGCAACAAAATCACTTATGTTTTCACGTTCAGGTCTATCAAACTCTTTATCATCCAGAAAATGAGCTATTTAGCTAGGATAAGGCATAATAACTTTCTCACCAAATTTTCCAGAGTAGCTCATAATGTCATAAAAAATAAAATCAAATTCCTGCAAATAGCCTATTTTGTACAACAACATAGCTTGCTCTCTTGTCAATACAGTAGAGTTCTTTGAAGTCACTCGATTGGAGATGGTTAACTTATGCAACACATAATACATGCTAGTTAAATGAGTGTTGGCCTCTAGAAACGAGTCTAATATGTGTATAAGGGGAATACACGTGTTCGAAAACTTTTGCAAGTTTTTTAAGTGCAATAGTGAGTTAAGCTAATCTGGGGCAAGTGGCCTGAGAACAAACTCCCTGAGTTCAAGTCTACTGAGAACAAGAACTCTGAGAACAAGAATCAAGACTCAAATAACATCAACAGTTCAGATTGCAAGTGACCTGAAACGCTTGGCACATATAACCAACTTATTAAGAGCTAAGACAACTTATCAGTTAGGTAGTTATCTACACTAGCTATAATATGCAAAAATTGTAGGCCCTAATTGTTTATACTCGTTTTAAGTATGCTGAAAAACTTTTGTCTTTAATGCATAAAGTTGTAGTTAAGGTTATAAACAATTAATGCAGATTCAGGTGGTTTTTCCTCATTTACTATTTAAAAAACAAGGCTTTAAATGCTTTTAGAAATCAATGCAAATGATGAGTAGTTAATGAGAAAAGACAGAAAGCAATAAATTTAAAAGTATTTATATTGGTTAAGAGAGTCGAGCTCCTACATCCACTTTTTTTTATTGAATATAAGAATTTCTCAACTCCGGAATTCCTTTTTTTATAGTATCAAGGTGTACTGAACAAGATCAACCTCTCTTAGATGATTTGTTCCCTAGGATATCATCTGAATCCTAATGCTCAGGCATGAATACAACTTTTAGACTGAAATAACACTTTGGCTTACTTGTTTTCTCCCCACAAAAATCCTAAACTTCTATCTCTTAACTAAGATCTAGAGACTTATTTGGGTTTTCTTTCCAACTAATGGGATATCCTTTACAATAAAATCAGATGTAAAGCTTAGGATATCTATCTAAGCTTTGAAGAATATATCAGTGTAGGCTTAGTTAATATAAAAAAAGAATTCTCTCCAATGTTGAAACACTTGGCAAACTCTTATGGTTTCGAGTAGTTTAGTGAGTGCTTGAATAGATTGAGTTCTTAGAATTTTTTGATTTTCTGTAACCTTGTTTGGGTGCAAGGTCTTCTATTTCTATAGAAGATTTCAAACAATTATCAGTGGGAGAGATAACATTTGAAAACTCTATTTTTGTATTTTGAAAATGGCTTTTTTAAGTCTTCAGATAACCCTTAACATGTAGTAGGTAAGGTGCATTAAATGTGAGCTTTCACCTTTTCAGACTATTTTGTGACTGATTTTAACTTTTTCAGAAACAGTCACTTTCAGATTCAGTGTTGCTTACTTCTTATTGGTCCAGCTGTCAGATTGCAGGGACATTCTAATGGCTTCTAATGGCTATTAAAGACAACTCCACTGAGGATAACTAACCTTAACAAAATCAAACTTGAGACTCAAGTCTAACATTCTTCTTATCTCCATTTATTTCTAAATTCATTTATTTTTCTATTTAATGCTTCAGGACTTATGATTTGGACTTCTTGTCTTCAGAGTTTATTAGTTTAGATGAACAGTTGATCACTTCTGATGATACTTCAAGAAACTTTATTTAAGACTTATGTCATTAAGCTCATAGATTATTTCTTAAAAAAATGGTCTTTATATCTTCAGGTACATTGGCTGAGACTTGTCAGTTGTTGAGATCCCCCTCAATCTATGTTTTTTCCTTTAGTAAACTTGTCTTCAACGTGATCTTCAGCTTGTTGGGGAATTAATTGCCCGGATCTATTCGAGATGAATATTTAAATACAAATTTAATTCTAACAATTATTACTAGCATGAATTAATCCTATATTAATTCAAATAATAATACAACAACAAATCATGCATATAAACAGTTCACGTAAATCCTACGCATGCGGAATAACTACGGGTTTACGTAAACTAACCTCTCGGAGTGACAACCGTTGAGAAGATGGATCCCGCTCACATGAATACACCAAAAGACCTTCTCAAGTATTCCCTTATCCTTGTTCAACAATCCGGTGGTAGGAACTCGCGAACAATTTAACAAAAGGAAAAATAAAATTATGTTGCACCACCTTTGTGGATTTCTAATTTTTCCAACACATGGAATTGCACCTAGGGATGAAAAAATCATCCCCTATTTATAATAAGGGGGTTGGACGATTTTTAGTGTAAGAATAAGGATGGGAATTTTTTTTTCTTGATCTCCAAGAAATCTTGAATATATCTCATATTTTTTTCTCCATATTTAAAATATTCCATAAAAATCCCACCTCCTTATACTTATGGATTTTCAAAAAATATGAGTAGTAGGAATCCAAGATTTGGATCTTCTTGAATTTATGAGATATTCTTGTATTTCAATAATACATATCTTCCATAATATCTTTTCAAGAAAGTCAAGAAAATATTTCCTCTCCTTATTTTTCTTGATTTTCGAAAATATGCTTAATAAATAACCAAGTGGGAGATTTCTTGAATTTAATGAGATAATCTTGTATTCCAAGAATACTTATCTACATTTCATAACAAAATTCAAAGAAAATCTTTCTCCCTCTTTTATTTATTATTTTTTATTTTTTTAGGAAAAATAGGCAACCATAATTTATTTTATTTTAAACACCTTTTTCAGTTATTGGACATTATGTTTGGGCTACTTGACGGGCCTTTAGGAGAATTAAGATTGGACCTTCTAATGGACTTTGAATATCTAATATTGAGCCACAATATTATTCAAGCCCATAAATATTAATTAATCCCACTACATAATTAATATTGCACTATCCATCTTAACCCATATTACTGTTAATATGGCTCCCGATTATTATTTTCCATGTTTAAGATTATCCAGCCCATTAATTAATTCAAGCCACTGAAACAACTTTCCTTTAATTAATATCTTTTGTCCTTGTTCAAGGAACGGTTCAACATTATTATCCATACTGTTGGGAAATTTATAGTTTTGATAAAAGTTCCAGAAACACATGTAATAGGACCCGGTCGGACATTGGTAGTGATGTTTATATTACCGTTTATAGAATACCGGTTGATAATTCTTTGTATAGAACAACCGATGTAATAGATAGGTCACATATTGAGGGGAACCTCAATATGTATAAGTCGAATCTGAAAATCCAAAGAACGGTGATATCAAGACCGGTGCCGAATCGCTAGAGAAGAACGAAGATCGGATCGATCGATCTAGTCGATATCTCGGTTGAAGTCATAAAGCTCAAACTCGGAATACTTGAAGATCGATGACTTCCGGAAGATCGGACGAGAAGACCTACATCGGTAAAGTCTCCGCTAGTTGAAGCTAAGTCAACCCGCACTGAAGACTCCATCAGTAGGTCGATCGATTCGACCGATCGGTCGACTCTCCGTGAAAACCGATGTTTCACCTAATCATACGTCTATGATCCGAACAAGAAGAATGTCAACCTAAGTTGGAAGAACAAACATTGAAAAGTGCGTCATTAACCAATAAGAACAAAGACGTATGATCGGACCCGACACTCAAGGGATTTGATCTTTGCTCTCTCTAACGGCTATAAAATACAAGTTCACGCTTTTCATGCCGTTCTGAAGACGCGTCACATCGAGTCCTGCAAACTACCTAATATAGCACGAAATTCAAATTGCTCTCCAACGGCTCTTTGATTTCAAGGTCTATAAATATGGGATCACACTTGAGTGAAACACGTAAAAACCTTGAACAATCAAGAAGCTCAAGCAATTATCGATTTCATACGAAGAACACAATCAAGAAGATTATTTTATTAAGTGTTCATCCCATAAGTTCTTAGCATAGAAATCTTTTCATCTAGGCGATAGGCTACCTTAAACACTAGAAAATATTTCATAGTTGGAACCAAAACAATCTTATCAAACCCAAGTTAGGTTAAGTTGTTTAGCAAGAATTCGGACTAGGGTTTCTAGTTCGATTTCGGGATCGGTTGAGTGAGAACTCCTTAAATATCTGTCGATTGTCTTTGTGTTGAACTAACACATAAAACTAAGTTCGAGTTGGTTAAGTTGGTGCCCCTTGTGATAGGGAGGAGTGGACGTGGGGATTTGGTTTGTCGAACCACTATAAATCTTGTGTGTCTTTACCGCTTTGATTAACTGTCTACACAATTGCACACAACCTTTAAAAGCGCATACATATTCTAAGTTGAGATCATTTAGCACCAAGCTTCGATCGATCAAGCTCAACAACGGTCGGTTGGTTAAAACACTAACTTTGGAATCGATTTATAAAAACCGGTTTTTCACGGGTAAAACTTAAGCTTCCGACACATCAGTTAAAGCGATAGTTACGAACTAATCGCCTTGAGCGATTAGTAAGTTGTTATCGATATTGATTCACTTTCGCTCTGATCAAAGTTTGCCCTTACTTTGATCAAGAAAAAGTTTTGAAGTCTATTCACCCCTCCCCTCTAGACTTACGCCCTCACTAAACCGATTCGGGACCTACAAGTGGTATCGAGGCGGTTGGTTCTGAGACCATCGACTTTGTGTATCATCGATTCTTGAGGAAGAATCTTTGTGGTCGTTGAAGGCGATCTTGAAAAACCTTCTTAAAACTCATTCATTTTCCAAAAACACTCGGCATGGATAACACCTAAAGTATGTATCATGATCTGCGAAGTTCTCAATCGATGAGTATGCAGATTGGGCCATATATATGTCCAACCATCTAGGCTCGTCGTTGGCGGAATGATGGAAGTCATCAAAAGAGGACCCATCATCATATATTACGACAACCTGCGGTTGGAGGAGATCCGGACTTTGCCGGGGGAAGTCTTATGCGAAAAACCCGGCCTTGATGGATCGCGGAGGAAAGGAAGCGCATACTCTAGATACTATCGCAAGGCATATTATCATGAAACAATGGATAAGGTCACCAAGGAAAAGATTAAGTATCTCAAATCTGCGAAAGCAATGTGGGATACTCTAATTTGAAAATATCGAGGGAAATGACCGGATAAAAGGCGGTACCGTCTGCAGGCGAACCGGTAAAGTTCGAAAAATTGAAAGATCGCTTAAACTAAACCATCAACGAACTTGATGGAAGGATTACTATGTCAATAAACAAGCCGAGAACTTGGTAGAGATGTCGATAAAGATATCAACTACAAAATTTTAAGGTCTCTCACCAAGAAATGGGACATGAAGGTCCGCGGTAATCAAGGATTGCCAAGACATTTCAAAAATGAAGCCAAGTAGCTTGTTCTTGAGTCTTAAAGCTCACGAGTTCGATTTAATTGAGAGAGGACAAGTTCGATGAAGATGAGGTGCTCATTTGAAGCCTCAATTTCAAATCGATTGCCTTTAAGGCAACCAAAGTGACAATTGAAGACCCGGTGAGCCCATTGGAAACATCATAAGTCGGCCGAGCAGATCGCTCTTACCAGAAACTAGAGAAATCAAATACTGTTGGGTAAGTATCGAAGATTCTATAAAGATTATCAACATAAAGAGGAAGAGATAGGAGATCGAATAATAGATCTCGAGAAGAACCTGGAATCGATGATCGGAGAGATCCGCGAGATGAAAGGAAAATAGATAATCTAGATGATGAGAGAAGAGATAACCAATCGCACGGAAGAAGCTCAGACTACTATCGAAAGGAAAATCACCGATAGATCATACAGACGGAGTGATTCACCGGAAGGAAAAATTAAAGTGGATCAAGGAAGGGTTTCAATTCAGGAGAAGCCAGTCACCACAACGCAGATTGCTTGCACGGACGCCAAGAGAAAGGGAAGAAAAAGAGGAAATGAAGAGAGCAACGGTCAGACAGGACGAAAAAAGCCATGGTTGCCGACCGTCAGAATCGACGATTCAGATTCGCCCTCCGAGGACTCTGGATACTCCTCTGAGAAGATTCTGTCCGATCGTGATCTTTATTGACTTCTATGGAAATGAAGATCGATATTCTCTTCAAATGATGATGAGATCGCTGATGGCCAAGGAGGACCAATCTGAGGTAACCTCCAAAACTCGCTTTGTTCGCTTTACACCGCTATCATTAGCACACGCGGGGGGAGATTGACCGCGCAACTCTACTCGAGCAATTGCTTGAGGATCTCTCCAATGCAATGAGACACTTATGCTATAGTGGAAATTTGAAAATGATAAGCCGAGGACCGAAATAATCGACTTGCTAAAGAGAATGGTCTCGATAAAGCCTATGAACTTAAATCATTTTAAACCGCTCGGAAAACAGAGGAATTTAAAATTCGAAAGTTAAAGCTTCGATCGGGACAAAGCAGATCAAAGATCGGTGGCAATTAACAAACAAAGAAGGTGATGACTTCAAAATCCTGCAAGCAAAATTGATGAGTTGTTAAAGCATGAAAGTCTAAAATCATCGAGGATAATCTGCGTAAGAAAATAGGTTTTTACAAAATCATCTAAAACCGCTCAAGACATGAACACCTATTTTTGAACAACGATTAACAAGAAGGGACTTGGGTATGAAAACCCTTCCACATCCTCAAAAGCCCCGGATCGATTCATCTAAAAAGATGTAATCGGACGAGTTTAAACAAAGATACACCAAAAGACAAACATGTATCTAATAAGGAAAAAAAGACCGGTTGAAAGGTAAAGGTGCCTAAACGAAGGAGCGAAATGGACCCCAATCGGTAAAGCATCGATCGAGGAATCAAAGAAGAACCCAGTTCTTCCGAGGAGACCTCAACGATCAACAGATCGAGAATCGAAAAAGACAACCCGTAAAAGGGAAGTCAATCGAGACCCAATCAAGGTCACCGCTTAATAAGCATGCTTTGAAAACCGCAAAAACCACCTATGCGAAAAGATATGAATCTTTTGATGGTAGCGATCATTACTACCCCTATAATCGAAATCTAGGGGTCTTTGCACGAGAAACCACTTTGGATGAAAAAAGACAAACAGAAAAAGATAAATCCCAAGTCTTCTAAGTCACCCAAGGTTCACACTAATAATCATACTAATCGAAAGCATATAAAGAGGCGTATGATTATGTTGATAGGTATGGGAGACAAATCAGGCCTTCGATCTAACCGATCACAATAGAAGTGCTTTCTGTTTGTATGGATCCCCAAAACTAATCCTAACCCCTCGGGACCCAATCCAAAAGGGGTACCTAAAAAGCCCTGATTTGGGCTGCAGGATAGCGTGGGTCCGGCCAACAAAGGAGGTGTGCAAGCAACTATCCGGTACATCGATAGTGGATGCTCAAGGCACATGTTCGAAGCAAACATCTCCTCGGCTCTTACATAGAAATGAAAGGCCCGCGTGTACCTCTTCCGGTGATGATAACTTTGGTTATACCAAAGGATTGTAACCTTAGAGAATGATGATGTACAAGTAACTGGAGTCTTGTATGTCGAAGGTCTCAAGCACAACCTATTATCGGTTTCACAATTCTGCGACAACGGATTCAGTGTTGAGTTCTCGACTAACCAATGCACTATCAAGAATCGAGCCACTCAAATGATTTTGCTAACCGGGTTCAAGAAAAGGGACGATCTACGGTGATTGGAGCAGTTGCCCTGAAATGCATGCACGATTGTCAAGAGTTCCAAAAGTAGCAGTTGGCTCTGGCACAAGAGAATGAGCCATTTGAACTTTAAAACTCTTAATAAGATAGCAAGGATGTCTCTAGAGGAAGGACTTCCGAATGAAGTATTTTCAAAGGATCAGACATGTACTGCATGTCAGAAGGGAAAACAGTCAAAGCTTCATTCAAGGAATTTCGGATGGCATCAAAGCAGAATAATCGCAGCTCGCTTCATATGGATCTATTTGGACCCGATTACACCGGTCGATCTCAACAGACGCAAATATACTCGTAATCGTGGATGACTATTCCAAGTTTACTCGGGTTATATTCTTACATAAGAAGAATGAGGCGACAACGAAGATACCCGAAAGCCGCTAAAAAAGATTACAAAATGAGAAGGGGTGTCGATTAGTAGTAAAAATCGGATCGAGATAAAAGGTCTGAGAATTTCGAACTCTTTTATTACTAATTTTTGCTCTAAGTTTGGTATCTGACATGAAACATCACCGCAAGGGACGCCATACAACAAAATGGAGTAGCGTAAGCGGAGGAACAGAACTCTCAAAGAAGTTTGCTTTCGCACAATGTTAATTTGAACATGCAATACCAAGCCGTTTAAGGCGAAGCAATCAACCTTTGCATGCCATACTCGTAGCAGATGTCTTGACTAAGGCTCACTACAAAACACCCTATGAATGTTGTGGAAGGACGAAAACCTCGTGTCTCTTACTTCCATGTTTTTGGAGTGTAAGTGTTTTCATACACAACAATGGGAAGAGTCGGGTTGAAGACTTTTGAGGCCAAGTCGGATGAGGGTATATTCTTAGGATATTCCTCATCTAGCAAGGCTTTTCGGGGTTTACAATGCCGAACCCTACTTGTGGAAGAAACACCCCATGTAGTCTTTGATGAAGCATCTTCGAACAAGAGAAATCTGCCTCAGAACAAGATGTACCTGATCAACAAGTACCTGATGCTCAGAAAATGGATCAGCTAATGATCAAGGAAAAAGAATCAGAAACCGTAACAGTATACATTCCAGATCTAGCTAATTCACCGGATCATTCGGATCTAAAGTCTGAAAAAGCGTCGGTGAAAGAAGTTCGACATCAAATGAGAGCAATATCAATCGAACCATCCGGTTCAGGGGGAACACCTGAAGTTCCCACGAACAGACATCAGCACATGATGAGTCCAACATCAGCTGAGACATGTTCTTATCAAGTGGATCATAATTCTGCACCACTCCCAATCACTAGTAATGAACCTTTATCAGAAATGGATGATGTTCTCCAAGCGAAGCATAAATCGAGCGAAGGACACGGATAACGGTCATCCAACCGATCGATCATCGGAGACCCATCCGATAAAAGTTAAAACTAGACATCGATTGGTGAAAGTGCCATGTATTATTCTTTATTATTTGTACATGAAGGAACCAACAACAATAGAGGAAGCTCTACAAGGCTTAAAAGGTGGATTCTAGCCATGTAGGAAGAGCTTGAACAGTTCAATATAAATCAAGTTTGGGAACCGGTATGCAGACCAAATCATCAAGGCGTAATTGGCACGAAGTGGGTTTTCAAGAACAAGAGATGAGAAAAATGTCATCACCGAAATAAGGCAAGACTTGTTGCTAAGGGTATTCACAATCGAAGGAATTGATTATGGCCGAGACCTTTGCACCGGTCGCTCGCCTAAAGCCATTCTATTTGTTTCGGCATATGCTTCCCGAGAGGGTTCATTGTGTATCGGATGGACGTAAAGAGTGCATTTTTAAAGCGGGGTACTAGCAGAGGAAGTTTATGTCGAACAACCTCCGGTGCTTGAAAAGAACAACCAAGTGTACCGATTTCTGAAAAAGCTCTTTATGGCACGAAACAAGCTCCTCGAGCTTGGTATGATACACTCTCTCGGTTCTTGATCGACGGTGGGTTCACTAAAGGAACAATGGACGAGAACATTATTGAGAATAGAAGATGGAGAAGATATTCGATGGTTCAGATCTCGTGGATGACATCATCTTGGATCTCCTAACAAGAGTCTATGTGAAAGATTCAAAAACCGATGCAAGAGGAAGTTCGAGATGTCCATGATGGGACGGATGAATTACTTTACGGGTCTCGGGTGAAGCAAAGTGCGAAGGAATATTCATCGCCTAAGCGAAGTACACTAGGAATTTATTGGCTAAGTTTGGAGTTCAAAATTGCAAGGAAGCCAAAATTCCTATGATGATTTGGATTCAAGATGGATCCGGATGAGGATGGTCGAAAAACAAATCGAGAAAAGAATATAGGGCTCTCATTGGATCTCTCTTTGTACATTGCTACCGCGGACCCGGATATCACCTTTTGCTTGATAGGTGTATGTGCGATTTCGAGGCAAATCCAATGCAAAGCCACCTAGAAGCGACTAAGCGGATTCTTAAGTATCTGAAGGGACGAAGAAACCTTGGTTTATTTTACCCATCGGATGATAATCTAGAGCTTAGTGGGTATTACGATTACGATTATGGAGGTTGCAAGATTGATGAAGTCACCCTCGGGAACATGTCGGTTTTAGGAAGAAAAACCCGATCTCGTGGTTTTCAAAAAGCGGACATCGATTCTGACGACATCTACTTGAAAAGCGAAATTTATGGGCTGCAGAAGTCATTGCTCCCAAGCGCTTTCGGGCTTAGTCGGCGGTGAGGATTATAACATCGTAGCTAAGAATGTACCAATATTTTGTGACGATAATAGTCTTTATTGCAATCACTTTCGAATCTCGTTCTACATACAAGATGCAAGCATGTGGATGTCAGACACCATTTTATAAGAGATCATGTTGAAAAGAAAAATATCAGAATGGAAAAGAATCATCTTGATTTACAGAAAAGCGATATTCTAACCAAGCCACTAGCTGAGATTAGATTCAGAGAATTGTGTAATGAGCTAGGGCTTCTGGATCTTGGAGAAAAAGCACCTAAAATGATTGATGGATTGTTCTCCAGAACCAGCTGGTTAAGAGACTAACCAGGCTGAAAGGAATCAGTTGAGTTTGGTATCTCAACTGATCAGAAGATCAGTCAAGGAACTGATGTGAGAAATCGATCCGATTTACGAGTTATCAGATTAAAGGAACTGATCAGATTTAAGGTTTATCAGATTAAAGGAAACGCTCAATTTAAAAGGAATATCTTATTAAATCAGTTAGGTTATTTTACATCTTTGTAAGTCGATTTAGCTGATATTCAACAAGCAAGATTCACAGATTAAAGCCTACAATCGCATAAGAAAGCAGAGAATTTACACAACAATGGAATAATAGAACTTTTCATTGATGACCGAAGGTCAGATTACATTACAAGTTACAAGTACAAAGGACCGGGAGGTCGATTACATAAGTCATAACCAAAAACCTAAACCTATAACCCTAAACCCTCATCCTAACCCAAGAAGCGAGGGGAGAGAGAGATTTTAAATCGATGCTCTCATTTTCCCCACTTAACAAGGGTGAGAGAGAGCTTTTAAAAAATCCTAAAAAAAAATTGGGCTAAAACCGTAAAAAAAGAGAGGCTGGCGTTGATAGGATTTCTAAGCCGAGCCCTTAGACCAAGTCAATGGACTCTCCAATTTGTTAAATGGAGCACATGTGCCAAGAAATTGGTTCAAAGACCTTATGGGCACATGTGTCGCATGAAAAAATTGAGTTGATATACGAAGATCAGCTGTTGTCTGATCAAGATCATATATCAAACTCATGTTTTATATCGACCGAAGTCTGTTGATCTTTGGTTACGTCATAACGATAGACACACAAGGTGCATACGGTTAGGAGAAGTGTCTTCCGATTGCGATAGCGAGATCCGCCGTGGTGGTAAAGGAGCTTGGCAACAATTGTATGTGATTTTTTATGACGACGAAAAACAAAGTGATAAAGGGACACACATGGTTGATTTGAGAAAAGTGAAATCATTGAAAAAAGGGGTAAAGGTGTTTCTTGGGAAGTTTCACCCGGAAATAAGGGTTCACCGAGGAATGCATGTTTTTACAAAGAAAGATAAGTATGGTGAATGATTATGTTGTGTAAAACATTGGTCCAATTTATAGAGGCCAAGCAAGGGTGCAAATGCAAATTTGATTTCAAAAAGCCTTTTAGAGAAATTTGCATCACAAGGACGGCGATGTAGAAATCACTTGCCCGATAATTGGATAAATTCTACGGATTGACATATCAAGATATCTGGGGCGATAATTCGCATGTCAAATCGCGCCAACTTAGGGAATAGAGACTACTATTCTAGACTAAGTTTTGGCGGTAACACTTATCCCAAGAATTGGCTTGATCGAGAAGAATCAGTTAGGTCAACAAAAAATCGATTACATCTGGCCCGATCGGATAAGGAAGATCAGTTGAACTTTAAACCTCAACAAATCAGATATATCAGTCTATGAGAAAACAAAAATATCAGTTGAAGGGGGAACTTCAACTGATCGAGGAGGATCAGAAGGAAAATCAGACACAAAATGAAACAGACCAGTTGAAAGAACAATTGGGAAATTATAAGGTTTAGGCAGAAAACTAAGATCAACAAGTGGAATCAACTTCAAGTGGTATTGACTGATTACTATATCAGTCAATCAGATACGCCTTTCTTTTCCCTTGTTATTTGCTTATTTATCGGATTTTATCTGTTTATTTACCTTACTGTACGCATTACCTGTGTGACGTATCCCCTGCAAATCATTTAATGCGGACGTGGGGTACATGTATTAATTGCTACAAAAATGGGCTTTTAAATCCAAAAGGTTTTCGTACGTGCTTTTCCCAACCATTCGATCAAAACAGCTTAATCTGGATCGTCTAATCTTTTCAAACGGTTGATCTTCCAAATCTTATCTTTTTCCCTCCTCATCTTTATAAGGTTCATCAAAAACCCTACCAGAGTTTTCCAAATCACAAACCTGGGTTTTATTTTCTGAAAACTCTCCAGATTACTTCTTTGCGATTCAAAGTGTTTTTTCTTAAAGTCTCAAATCCGAAAAACAGAATCTGGTAATTTCTGATAATTTGATGAATCATTCTTTTAAAACCATTGATCTTTGTCAATCGCTGATATCCTGTATTGTGTTTTTATTGCTTCTTGATTTCCGCATATGTGATATTCTTAGTATTTATGCACAATTTTAACTGAATTATCTTATCTGTAGATGATCACTCACGGTATGGGTAAAATAATGTGCAACTATATGGAACTGACATTAAGGATTATCGAGGACAAGTTAAATACAATTTTGGGGTGACAAAGGATCCAGGAATCAATGGAAGTAGATAAATTTCAAGAAAGCGAGGACTTGAGAAATATTGTCTCGCTTCAATTGCAATCCAGTGATGCTTGATATGAAGACCTCAATTCTTAAGGAATTTAAGGGTGGATCTGAGATGCTCAGGAGAAGAACTACTTTCGACGATCCGGAGAAGAGATCGGTAGCGAATGAGGATATAACACAAATCTGTTCACCCTACCAAAAGGATGAATCTACTTTGCTCACTCTGAGGGAGAACCAAGATGAGCTGATCGAAACGAGAAGCTCATCGAGAGGCCGACAAACATCATCGTCGAGGCTTTGTCGCCAATGCTCAAGAGGAAATACCGATTGTTGTTTGATATTTTGTCAAAAACAATTATGGCTATTTCATTCAACCCCAGATGCTCTTACATCGATAAATCAGACAAAGATGGCTGCAATAATTGATGAAGCTCGATGCTCACCGAAAAGCTCGATTTGACAGAAGACAAACTTGACAAACCGATCTTTACATTTTCTTCGCCATCGAATCACAAAATCGAAATGATCTCGAAGGTTCAACTTCTAACCGCTCCAGTTCGTGCTTATATTTGCAGATCTCTCAGCAATATCGGTCGATTTTGGTTCCCTAACTTCCCACCTCACATCGCTTTTTGATCAAACCAAAAGGGGAAGGACGATCGAGAAACCAACCGACATGATCGTAAAAAAAAGAAGATCTAATTGATTTGTTGAAGCTTCTATGGACAAAGACTAGACCATCCGGATCTCTTTGCCAATGAAGTCTCCGAAAAAGATTGAAAAATCAAAAGGCAAGAAAGGTAGGCTGCAAGTGGTCTTTGGGACATTACAAAAGGTAGGCAACTTGGTCTTTGGGACATCACAACTGCATGCAGCTACTCGGACTAAAATAGTCACAAGAAGTTAGCTAGCAGAGATCAAAGCCGATAAAGAATCGCCGAGAAACGGCCCAAAGAGCAAAGTTCTTTGAAGAGGCCCAAAAAGCGAAAGGAGAAAGAAGGGAAAAAAAATTGATAGAGGCGTAAAAATCAAGAAAAAAATTCGGGATCGAGAGCGAAGAAAGGAAAAATTTGGAAAATTGCGTAACCTCGGTTTTGCCAAAGAGTTGATGAGATCATTCAAAAGCGCGAGACATGCTAAGAGGTTTGAGGAATGGAACAAGATCGAAGTGAATGGCTTCGGATGCTTTTGTCCTTAATCTTGTTCCACGAGAAGAATCTCCGGATGATGAATTCCTCAACCTGGTTAGAAAATAAATATCAGATTTTTCAAGTATCCGGAAAATGAGGCCAAACTTATCAATGTAAAAATATCTCGCCAAGAGTATGATCCGTTGGATTACTCGAAGAAGGCGGATGGCTCATTTGATGATGGCATTTCGGAGATTCTACTTTGACATCCGAGAAAAAACGCATATAAGCGATCCTCGCCGGACCAATGATGTCAAATGGAAACTATATCGGATCTTCAATGTACCTCAAGATCAAAAAGAGATGCGGAAGGATACAAGCCTAAAGAGTGAAGAATCGAAGACTTCTCGGGATCAACTGTTTTTAAATTCAAACTTTTACGATGTAACATGTAATCGACATATCTAATGAGAAAAGTTTATTTTCCGATCCTAAGACAAAATCTCATTGTCTTACGATTATGTGCTCTTTCTTTGTTCTATATTTATCAACGTGTGTTTGGTTTCTCGGTGTTTTGGTTTTTCAAAAAAAATTGTTGGGAAATTTATAGTTTTGATAAAAGTTCGAAACACATGTAATAAGAGGACGGTCGGACACATTAGGTCGATGTTTTATATTACCGTTTATAGAATACCGGTTGATAATTCTTTGTATAGAACAATTGATGTAATAGATAGGTCACATATTGAGGGGAACCTCAATATGTATAAGTCGAATCTGAAAATCCAAAGAAGCGGTGATATCGATATCAAACCGGCCGAATCTTTAGAGAAGAGCGAAGATCGGATCGATCGATCTAGTCGATATCTCAATTTGAAGTCATAAAGCTCAAACTTAGAATACTTGAAGATCGGATGACTTCGGAAGATCGGACGAAGACCTACATCACCGAAGTCCGCTAGTTGAAGCTAAGTCAACAGGCACGAAGACTCCATCGTAGATCGTCGTTATTCGATCGGTCGACCTCTCGGTGAAAACCGATGTTTCACCTAATCATACGTCTATGATCCGAACAAGAAGAATGTCAACCTTAGTTGGAAGAACAAACACCGAAAAGTGCGTCTCATTAACCAATAAGAACAAGACATCGTATGATCGGAGCCGACACTCAAAGGGATTTGATCTTCGCTCTCTCTAACGGCTATAAAATACAAGTTCACGCTTCGGCCATGCATGCGATTCTCAAGACATCACATCGATCCTGCAAACTACCTAATATAGCTGAAATTCAAATTGCTCTCCAACGGCTCTTTGATTTCAAGGTCTATAAATATGGGATCACACTTGAGTGAAACACGGAAACCGAACAATCAAGAAGCTCAAGCAATTATCAGTTCGCATACGAAGAACACGATCAAGAAGATTATTTTATTAAGTGTTCATCCCATAAGTTCTTAGCATAGAAATCTTTTCATCTAGCTGATAGGCTACCTTAAACACTAGAAAAGATTTCATAGTTGGAACCAAAACAATCTTATCCAAACCCAAGTTAGGTTAAGTTGTTTAGCAAGATTTCAGACTAGGGTTTCTAGTTTCGATTTAAGGATCGGTTGAGTGAGAACTCCTTAAATATCTGTCGATTGTCTTGTGTTGAACTAACACATAAAACTAAGTTCGGGTTGGTTAAGTTGGTGCCCTTGTGATAGGGAAGAGTGGGACGTGGGATTTGGTTTGTCGAACCACTATAAATCTTGTGTGCCTTTACCGCTTTGATTAACTGTCCTACACAATTGCACACAACCTTTAAAGCGCATACATATTCTAAGTTGAGATCAGCTAGCACCAAGCTTCTGATCTGATCAAGCTTGACACTTCAGTCAACTGGTTAAAACACTAACTTTGGAATCTGATTTATAAAAACTGGTTTTTCACGGGTAAAACTTAAGCTTCCGCACACATCAGTTAAACTGATAGTTACCGAACTAATCTGCCTTCAGGCGATTAGTAAGTTGGTTATCAGCCCAAACTGATTCACTCGCACTCTGATCAGGCTAACTGCCCTCACACCTGATCTGCACAAAAAGTTTTCAGAAGTCTATTCACCCCTCCCCTCTAGACTTCTGCCCTCACTAAACCCGTTCGGAACCTACACATACCGGAAACTAATTCCACTTGCAAGATTTGGTATGATAAATCTTATGAACCTCCCAAGGGGGCAAATCAAACAAGCGTACTCGCACACGATTTTTCGTATTAAATCTTAGCAATCGCATGTGTCCAGTAATATTGCCCAAGATATAAAGTATTGAATCTCATCGATTCTCTACCCGTCATAAGTCAAAACAATAGTTACTAACCACACACGATCCTATTTAAGGGATGAAGATTAAGAAATAACGAACCACTGAGGTCTAATTCTCCCTAATTAAGTGCTGAAGAATTTATCTTCCTGTAGGTCCTATTCAGTGCATCAGTCATGCACTAGTGTAATCTCTTGGGCAAGACAAGCCAATCTGAGCCTTACACTTCAACCTTTCACGATGGATTATTCACTTCCATCTAGGTCGTGAACAACGTACTTTTAGTTACAAGGGACTGTTAATTTAATCTTCTGTGATCTGGTATCACTAAATTAACTACAATGTAACACGTACTGTTTATTGAACAATTATGCAGTAAATATATGTAATATTCAATGATATTTAAAGCATCAGTGATAAATAATTTATTTCAGTAAATAAGACAGAAATTCAGTTTGGTTATACAAAGTAAAAGCATACTTTCCAGTATAACCCCAACACAGCTTTCTATACAAGTGCTAGACTCTTTACCCAGCCAACTAGCCTGATACGAACTACCTGATCTATACTTATCAAGAAGGTTTGATATTCATCTATGTTAGAGATATACGTGAAAGTATGCTTTTACGTATAACAAATTAATGTACTCTTATTTACTGAATATAAATCTTTTATCACTGTTGTTTTAAATATGAATGAATTTTATTTATTTATTGCGAACCGTTCAATATTAGTATATATTGCATTGTAGTTAATGTGATGATACTCGATCATAGAAGATCACATTAACAGTTCCTTATAAATAAGTACATCTTCACAACCTAGATGGAATTGAACACTCCATTGGTAGAGGTTGAAGTGCAAAGCTCAGATTGGTCTGTCTTGACCAAGAGATTGCGCTAGTGCATTGTGATGCGCTGAAGCGGACCTACAGAGAGGATAAATTCTTCCGTACTGACTTATGGGATGAAGAATTAGACCTCAATGGCTGTTGATTTCTTAATCTCTGTCACTTAAATAGGATTGTGTGTGATTAATATTTACTGTTTTGATCTATGTTGGGTCTAGAATCAGAGAGCGATTCTACACTTTGTATTTTGGGCAATATTATTAATTACATGACAATTGCTAAGATTTAATACAAAGAAACGTGTGCAAGGAAACTCTTGTTTGATTTGTCCCCTTGGTGGGCTCAGAAATTTTATCATACAAGTCTTGCAAGTGGATTAAGTTTCGGTATGAATAATAATGTTGAGTTGTCTTTAGTCCAAGGAATAAGATATTAATTAATATAAAACTTTTCAGTGGCTTAATTAATTAATGGACTAAATAATCTTAAACGCGGGAAATAATAATCGGGAGTCATATTATGGTAATATGGGTTAAGATGGATAGTGCAATATTAATTTTATAGTGGAATAAATTAATATTAATGGGTTGAATAATATTGTGGCTCAATATTAGAATTCAGAGTCCATTAGAAGGTCCAATCTTAACTCTCCTAAAGGTCCCTCAAGTAGCCCAATATAAGTTCAATTAATGAAAATGTGATTAAAATAAAGAAAATATTATTGCCCTATTTTTTTTCCTATTTTTTTGAAAAATATGTAGTAAAGAAGGGAGAGATTTTCTTGAAGAGATTTTATGGAAAGAGATAAGTATTCTTGGAATACAAGATTATCCCATAAATTCAAAAAATCCCAAATCTTGTTTCTTTACTTGTTATATTTCGAAAATTGCATGAGATAAGGAGGAAAGATCTTTTGTGATTATTTATGGAAAATAGAATATGTGAGATATATTCAAGATTGTATCTTGGGGAAGCTACAAGGAAATTTCCCATTAGCCCTAATTATCACTAAATTTTTGCCCCTCTCCCTTCTTATAAATAGGAGATGAATTTTTCATCCCATACACAATTCCTGTCTTGAAAAAAATTAGAAATCCACAAAGGTGGTGCAATAATTTTTTCTTTATTCCTTTGTTAAATTTGTTCGTGCGAATCTACCACTGGATTACGAGCAAAGGGCTTGGGATATACTTGAGAAGCCATTTGAGTTGATCCATCATCTCAACCGTTGTCTCTTCAAGAGGTACGTTTCGCGTAAACTCCTAGATTCCGCATGTGTAGGACTTTACGTGAAATAAATTATATGCATGTATGTTGTTGGTTTTTGCTATTTGAATTAATAGGTTAATTCATGTTAGAAGTAAATTGTTTATTTAAATTTGTATTTAAATTGCACCTCGAATAGATCTGGACAAAACAATCCCCAACAACTGGTATCAGAGCCTCGGTTTCGAGCTTTGTGATTTAAATTATAATTTAAATTTGTTCATTAAATATTAAAATTGGATAGTAGATTTGCTAGATATTTTTTGCAGGTATCTAATTGCATGGTTATTTAATGTTATATATATCATGTGTATGAATGGTTTTTAATTCGACTCGTTCGAATTCATTTTTCTCATGAGAAAATCCACGAGTAGATTAGGCTATTTGTTTATATTCAATGTAATAGACTAGTCTAGATTTTAGGTTTATTTATTTTTCTGTAAAATAAATTGTTGATGTTGTTTTTAATGTGATAACTAATGTGTGACAACATCAATAATTTGTCATTTCTTTCACAACCAGCATCTTGTGTTTCCATATGTTATTTCTCTTGTTGTGTTTTGCAGGAATATATTTAGAGAATATTCTGGAGAAATATTGGATAATGAAAAACAGTTGGTTTAATAGTGGAAGGAAATTAAAAACATGTGGGAAGTTATTGACCATGTTTGAAGGAAGTTACATAATGGATAATGGATCCTATTTTATAGGATACATGGAGACTATCACTTGGACGTGCACTAATGAAATATTTCGCACTTAGGGTGTCTCATTGTTTACAGATAACCAATAGGACTTTTGTGTTTACTAAGTCTATAAGTTTTTCTGTTGAGAGCTTGGATGTTGTCCAAAATATTGTTCAACATATCTGACAACATCAGAGTTCGTTTTTTCTCTGAACACTAACTTCTAATATTTTATGTTGTTCACAATGTTCTTGTATGTAGGTTGACGACTTACAAATATGTTAAGTTAGGCGGTTGCAGATTAAACAATAGTGAGGGTTGTGGAGAACATGGGTAGTTATCAAGATCATGGAGTTAATGGGAGATGGTTTCTAAGTTGCTCCAACTGCCTAGTTGATGGGAAATGCAATTGAATTCCGTGGCCTATAAATACTCAGTGCATGGAACATCAAAACATGAGGGACAAACAAGCAACAAGACTATCGAGTGCTTAGTGCATCTAATTTTTGTTGGGGACTTTTGTCTTCTCCATTTGTGTAGTGTGTTTTTACACTGCATTGGCCGAATATCAAGTTTGAGGAAAAGTGAAATACTATTTGCTCTACTCCAAACTTTAGAGAGTAACATCCAAGACACAACCGAAAGTACAACCTAGAGTGTTTGTATCCTGTAGGAGTGTGAGGGTCGTTGTTATTATATTTGTACTGGTCGAGGGAATATAATCTCTCCCATCAGTATTGTGTTTATCTTATTAGATAAAGTTTTAGGTTGAATAAGATCACTAGTTACTTGATTGAATAGATTGCTTTTGATGTGTGGTTTTTCACTACACCTTTTAGGATCTTGTAAGAGGTTTTTGTGTATCTCACTACTTGTTATAGTGATGTTTTTAACCATGAGGTTCGTATAGTCTGAATTAAGACTATACAAAATTTTGAAATCCTTTGCATTGCGTTTTTATACTTCCGTTGTCATATGTTGTTTTACATGTTGCACAACATTTTCAACAACACTCTGAAAATACACGCACACACACTGTCAGTTGGCGCCAAAGCCATAAACTTGATACACTAAGTTAAAGGTCCTGTGTTTTAAAGTGTGTTTTTGCAATGGATTTTACATTTATTCATTCTGTTCGTACTCATGTTCTTGATGAAGAATCTATACTTTGTCAAGAAGATCTAGATCATCTTGATCTACTCACGAAGGAATTAAACTCTTTCTTGAAAAGAAAGATGAAGAAATCAAAGGGAAACATTCAGCCAAAAAGTCAGATCTATAACGCTTCTCAAATGCAAAAGAAGATGAACCTGAATATCACCCTGAATGAAGCTCGTTCGCATGATTCTGAAATTTTTACCACTGATGTTATGCCAGATGTTATGTCCACATTTGTCAGGTATCCATCTTTTTCAAATATTTTTCTGAACTATTTTAATGAATCCATTCTTGAGACATGTATTTCAAGTGAAAATCACAACTGTGATATTTTCAACATGGATAAAGAAGAAATGAAAATGACCTACGAAGATTTGTTGCAGAAATTAAAACCTATGATGAGGAAAAGCGATGATCTGAAAGAAACAATTACTAAACTGGAGGTAATCCTTACTAGGAAGGATCTTGAGATCTCAAAGTTTAAAGAAAAGTTGGATGCTTCAACTTTGAATTTTAGAAAATTCTTCTTTGATACCTCTATGTTAAATGATGTTTTTTCTGTTGAAAAATATGATAAATCTGATTTTGATCTTTATGATTCTGAAACTTCCAAATCTCTTTGTTTTGAAAAGCCTATAATTTTTGCAAAAGCTGGTTTTAAATCTTGTGCTAAAGATTTGTATGATAAAACAGTTTTAGTAAAAAAGTTTAGAAAGAGAAAACATATTTGTCATTATTGTTCTATTGCTGATCATATTCAATCATTCTGTTTTAAACTGAAAAAAGTTTTAAAATCTAGAAATGTGTTACCTGAAATGTTGCCACAACATTTTTTACTCACATAAGTCAAAAACAACATGCGTTGAAAAATCAGAAGTTGTCTGTAATTTTATTTATCCTTCATTGAAAGCTTTTGATGGTGATGAAATTACTTATGATGATAGTTTAAAAGAAAACATTGTTGGCAAATGCACATTGAATGTTCCAGGTTTTTCTTATCTCTCAAATGTATTGCATGTTGATGGTTTATTGACTAACTTAATAAGCATTGGTCAATTGTGTTTTGATAATCTTCATGTCAAGTTTGACAAGAATTCCTGTTTTGTTCTTGATGATTTTAATAATTGTCTTATGATAGGAAACATGTCAATTGATAATTATTATACGATTGATAACAATCATATGTGCAAAAGTGTGAAAGTTGATGTGTCAGTTCTTTTTCATAAAAACTCGGGGCATGCAAATTTAAAAAATTTGCATAAACTAGTTAAATATGATATTGTGAAAGGTATATCTGTGATTAATCATAAAGATTCTAAAGTATGTAATGCATTGTTGGGGTTATACTGGAAAGTATGCTTTTTACTTTGTATAACCAAACTGAATACCATCTTATACTAGAAATCGTTAAGAGATGAGACATAGAGGTGGCAAACATTGCGTCAGAAAACAATCTAGCAGATCCATTCACAAAGGGCCTGCCTCAGAATACATTCGAGAGACATGTGGAAGGAATGTGTGTCAAGATCATTGCCAATCTGCATTGAGTATAAGTGGGAGAAATATTATTAGGTTCGTGTAGGTGACATTAGATGTCAAGAAGAATACGAGACGTGTTGTAGTATACTTAAAACCAGACTTTGAGTATAAGTGGGAGATTGTTGGGGTTATACTGGAAAGTATGCTTTTTACTTTGTATAACCAAACTGAATTTCTTATTTATTTACTGAAATAAATTATTTATCACTGTTGTATTAAATATGATTGAATGTTATATATATTTACTGCATACCTGTTCAATAAATAGTACGTGTTACATTGTAGTTAATTTGGTGATACCAGATCACGGAAGATCAAATTAACAATTCCTCGTAACTTAGTAAAAATTCACAACCTAGATTGAAATGAACAATCCATCGCGAAAGGTTGAAGTGTAAGGCTTAGATTGACTTGTTTTGACCAAGAGATTACACTAGTGCATTATGATGCGCTGAATAGGACCTATATGAGGATAAATTCTTCAGTACTGAATATAGAAGAATTAGACCTCAATGGTTCGTTATTTCTTAATTTATGTTCCTTAAATAGGATCGTGTGAAATTAATAACTATTGCTTTGACTTATGATGGGAAGAGAATCAACGTGATTCGATACCTTATATCTTGGGCAATATTATTAGTTACACGACGATTGCTAAGATTTAGTACGGAGAATCGTGTGCAAGTACGTCTTGCTTGATTTGTCCCCTTGGTGGGCTCAGAAGCTTTATCATACCAAATCTTGCAAGTGGAAATTTATTTCCGGTATGGATAATAATATTGAGCTATCTTTACTCCAAGGATAAAGATATTAATTAGTATAAAGCTTTTTCAGTGGATTAATTAATTAGTAGACTAGATAATCTTAAACACGGGAAATAATAACCGGGAGCCATATTATTGTAGCATCGTAATATGGATTAAGATGGATAATTCAATATTAATTTTATAGTTGAGTAAATTAATATTAATGGGCTTAAATAATATTTTGGCTTAATATTAAAGTTTCATAGCCCATTGGAGGTCCAATCTTAATTCTCCTAAAGACCCCTCAAATAGCCCAATTAAAGTTCAATTAATGAAAATGAGAAGAAAATATTATTGCCCTATTTTTCCCCAATATTTTCGAAAATATTAAGAAGGAGGGAGAAAAGATTTTCTTGATTTTCTTGGAAATAATTTTATTGAATAAGTATTCTTGAGATACAAGTTTATCTCATAAATTCAAGATAAGTCAAAGATCTTTTTCCTTCCCTATTAATAGGTAATTTTCGAAAATTATTTATAAATAAGGGAGGAGATTTTGTGGAAAATATATTTATGGGAAATAGAATATATTGGATATATTCAAGATTACTTCTTGTACAAGAATTAAAGATCTTCCCATATCTTTTCTAGGGCAAAATTTCGACCACCCCTTATGTTATAAATAGGGGATGAATTTTTCAACCCCAATACAATTCCTTGTGTTGGAAAAATTAGAAATCCACAAAGGTGGTGGCATATATTTTTGGCTTTCTCCTTTATTAAAATCGTTGGTGAGAATCCTTCCACCGGATTACGTTCGTGGACGTGGAACATATTTGAGAAGGCACTTTGGGTTGATCTATCGTCTCAACGGTTGTCTCTACAAGAGGTATGTAATATCGTAACTCCTAGATTCCACATGCTTAGAATTTACGTAGATTACGTGTACGCATGTTGTTGTTGCTTATTTAATTATTATGTTGTATTAATTTAGGATTGATTCATGTTAGTAATTAATTGAATAATTTAAATATGTATTTAAATACACCTCGAATAGATCCGGGCACCCCGTATTTCCCAACAACTGGTATCAAAGTCTCGGTTTCGAGCTCTGTATTTAAATTTGTTGGGCATTAAATTTTATTGAAAATTGGATAGTAGAATTGTTAGATCTGTTTTGCAGGTATCTAATTGTCATGGTATTTAATGTATTTATTTATTTCATGCGTGTGATTGGTTTTAATTCGACTCGTTCGAATTTGTTTTTCTCGTGAGAAAATCCACGAGTAGATTAGGCTATTTGATTTGTTCAATGTAATAGATGTTGGGGTTATACTGTAAAGTATGCTTTTACTTTGTATAACTAGATTGAATTTATGTCTTATTTGCTGAAATAAATTATTTATCATTGTTGCTTTAAACATCATTGCATGTTACATATATTTACTGCATAACTGTTCAATAAATAGTACGTGTTACATTGTAGTTAATTTAGTGATACCAGATCACAGAAGATTAAATTAACAGTCCCTTGTAAGTAAAAGTACATAATTCACAACCTAGATGGAAGTGAATGATCCATCGTGAAAGGTTGAAGTATAATGCTCAGATTGGCTTGTCTTGACCAAGAGATTACACTAGTGCATTATGATGCGCTGAATAAGACCTACAGGAGGATAAATTCTTCAGTACTGAATATAGAAGAATTGGACCTCAGTGGTTAGTTATTTCTTAATCCATTCCCTTAAATAGGATCGTGTGGAATTAATAACTATTACTTTGACTTATGATGGGTAGAGAATCAATGTGATTCAATACCTTGTATCTTGGGTAATATTATTAGTTACATGACGATTGCTAAGATTTAATACGGAGAATCGGTGTGCAAGTGTGTCTTGCTTGATTTGTCCCCTTGGGAGGCTCAGAAGTTTTATCATACTAAATCTTGCAAGTGAAATTAGTTTCCGGTATGGATAATAATGTTGAGCCGTTCCTGAACCAAGGAATAATATATTAATTAAAGTGAAGCTATTTCAGTGACTTAAATTAATTAATGGACTAGATAATCTTAAACACGGGAAATAATAACCTGGGCCATATTAACTGTAATATGAGTTAAGATGGATAATACAATATTAATTATGTAGTGGGAGTAATTAATATTTATGGGCTTGAATAATATTGTGGCTCAATATTGAAAATTCAAGGTCCATTAGAAGGTACAATCTTAATTCTCCTAAAGGCCCCTCGAGTAGCCCAAAGATAAAGTCCAATAACTGAAAAAGGTGTTTAAAATTAAATAAAATATTGTTGCCTATTTTTGTTTCCTAATTTTTCGAAAATAAATTAATAAAAGAGGGAGAAAGATTTTCTTTGAATTTTGTTATGAAATGAGGATAAGTATTCTTGGAATACAAGTTTATCTCATTAAATTCAAGAAATCTCCCACTTGGCTATTTATTTTGTATTTTTCAAAAATAATGAAAGAATAAGGAAGTAAATATTTTCTTGATTTTCTTGAAAAGATATTATGGAAGATATGTATTCTTGGAATACAAGAATGTCTCATAAATTCAAGAAGATCTCAATCTTGGAAATCTTGGTCCCTTATTTTTCGAAAATTCCATAACAAGAGAAGGTGAGATTTTTTGTGGAATATTTTAATTATGGAGAAAAGAATATATGAGATATATTCAAGATTTCTTGAAGATCAAGAAAAAGATTTCTCCATATTACTTTTCCCTAAAAATTTCGACCACCTCCCTCTAATAGGGGATGAATGTTTCATCCCCAAGACAATTCCATGTGTTGGAAAAATTAGAAATCCACAAAGGTGGTGCAACATAATTTTATTTTTCCTTTTGTTAATTGTTCGCGAGCATCCTTCCACCGGATTGTTGAACAAGGACGAGGGAATACTTGAGAAGGCTTTTTGGGTTTGTTCGTGTGAACGGGATATCCATCTTCTCAACGGTTGTCACTCCAAGAGGTTAGTTCACGTAAACTCCTAGCAATTCCGCATGCATAGGACTTATGTGACTTGTTTATGTGCATGATTTGTTGTTGGATTATTATTTGAATTAATATAGAATTAATTCATGCTAGTAATAATTGTTAGAATTAAATTTGTATTTAATATTCATCCCGAATAGATCCGGGCAATTAATTCCCCAACAATAGACTAGTCTAGATTTAGGTTTATTTATTTTTGTAAAATAAATTGTAACCTGTTCGAAGACGAAGATGGAGACGAGAAGTTAAAACGGACTCGGAACCGTACGCGGGCGACGTGCATCGTGCGAAATGTGCCAAGGGAGGCACACGCGTGACGCGGATGTCGTCAGGCACGCGTGGGCTCAGCGTTGGGCGCACGAGCGGGGTGGGGCAAGGGCGCGCATGAGGGCGCGCCAAACGTGCCGGGCGGACGGCTCTGGAGGCCGAGGCACAGGCGGGGAAGCGCGCGCGCAGGCACACACATATGCGTAACCCGGGCGAAGCCTGGCCGAGGCTGCCAAGCACCGAGGGGGTAACGCGCGCTGCGCCTAGGCGCACGGTCGCGGTCGCTCGGCCAAGTGGCCGGCCGGATGCGGACATGCATCCCGGCTACGAACTACTTGGCTTGGCGATTCGAGACAGAATTTTTTTCGAGACGAACGAGTGGGAGAAATTCAAGACGTGTTTCTTCAAAATCAAGAAAAGGAAAATTAAACCATAACAGTTGGATAATCTGTGCCCAATATGTTTATTTTCTGTTTTGTTTGATTTGTTTTGCTTTTTCTCGTGCTTCTGTTTAAATTCGTTTAATGTGTTTGCATGAGATGTTGCTTGTGAAAAATCTCAAACTAAAAAATTACTAAGTATGTTTTTATATAATTAATTTGGTTTTGAATAAAATTAATTTGACCTCCATGATTTATTTATTTGTGAATTCTTTGGGAGAAACTCCCCTAAGGGACGACCAAAATAAAGCTTTCACATGAATAAATTCTCAAAAGGATGATTGTGAATTATTACTAGTGGCGACGATGACCCTCCCAAGAGGCTCGTTCAAAATGAAAAAATAATTCAGTATTTAATCATTGTTATTACTTAGGTATAAAATTGATATACATATACTTCGCCGAAGTCCCTGTCAATTTTATATTAGTCAAGTGGGAGCCAACTATTATTTTTTTTTTAATTAAAGGTTTGTAACTGTTCTTGTTTGTAACCTGCTTAAATGTGATTTAAATGATGACCTACCCACGTGGCTCATTTAAACTGTTTTAAGATGTTGGCTGATGCATGTTCATATTTTTTTTATTTTAATATGATTCATGTGATCAAATTAGGTGATTTTCTTTGTGTTGATCCGGATATTGACATAAGATGTATGTTTATTTTCAGTATCATCATGTCGCAACCTTTTAATCCACTGAAATATATGCTCAAAGAACATCAACTTACTGGTGAAAACTATGTGGCCTGTAAAAGAAATATGAATTTTGTCCTCACTGCACAAAAACACCATTGGGTTCTTAGCGTACCAAAGCCTGATAAGCTTACTGAGGGGTCAACTAATGTGGAGAGAATTTTGTATGATATCTGGGAGCGGGCCAACGAATCTATGAAGTGTATAATCTTGACTTCATTATCTGATGATTTAAGACACATTCATGAGGGTGTTGAATTAGCTGCGGAAATCATGCAGAGTCTTGAAGAAATATTTTTAACAGAAAACCGCATGATCAATCAATTTAATCATGATGGCATGGCAAGGCTAAAAATGACAGAGGGAACACCTGTGAGGGATCATGTTCTCAAAGTTAAGCGTCATTTTGACAAGCTTGCCTACCTCTGTACTAAGTATTGTGATGGGGCTCAAATCGAATTCTTGTTCCTAACTCTTCCAAAATGCTTTGATGAGTTTTATTATAGTTTTGTGATGAGCGATCACATGTTTACTATGGGTACTCTACAAGAAGTTTTGGAAACGATAGAGAAACATATGGGACAAGAAGACGAAGCATCGATGACTAAGAATCTTCTCTCAAAATCTAGGCCAGTGGAAGGCAAGATCATTGAGAAGATGAATAGTCGGAACCAAAGCAACCCCACTACTGAGAAAGGTAGAGGAAGGACTGTCAATTGGTTGGGTATCAGAAAGAAACCAAAGGGGAGGTGTTTCAACTGCGGTGAAAAAGGACATTGGAGGTCGGCCTATTCCAAACCCAAGCGGAATGGAAAGAAAGGTAATTCTCACGCACTAGTTGTCGAAACTTGTTTAGCGGCGTATGCTACCCATTCGTGGGTAGTGGATACAGGATCCACTGATCATGTTTGTTTCACTTTACAGGGGTTCAAACGGACCCGACAACTTAGTGGGAATGAGATCCTCATCACGCTAGACGATGCTACGAGAGTTGCAGCTGAAGTAGTGGGAGATGTGCACCTATATTTTGAAGACAAAAGTTTAGTTTTAAGAGATGTTCTTTATGTTCCTGTTTTTCGGAAAAACCTTATTTCTGTTTCTAAACTATTTTCTGATGGATATTCTGTTCGTTTTAATAAACGTGTTACTATTTTTTGTAACGATGTGTTTATATGTCATAGAACTTTACAGAACAATCTCTATACTATTAACTGTGCACACCACTCATAAAATGCATCTTGTAACATATTGACCGTTTCGAGCACTAAAAGAAAACGTTCGACTAATGTGAACGAGACACTTCTTTGGCATCTAAGATTAGGTCATATTAATCCGAATAAGATCCAAAGGTTGGTCCAAGATGGTTCATTGGAGTCTCTCCGGATTGAACCATTTCCAACCTGCAAATCATGTTTGGAGGGTAAAATGACCAAATGGGCATTTGGAGCCAAGGGGCTTAGAGCTAAAGAAGTGTTAGAAATAGTTCACACTGACGTGCGTGGTCCAATGCAAATCAAAACTAGAGATGGCTACGAGTATTTCATTACTTTTATCGATGATTACTCACGCTATGGGTACGTTTTCCTAATGAAGCATAAATCTGAGACCTTTGATAAATTCAAAGAATTTAAGGCTCAAGCGGAGAATCATAAGGAAAAGAGTATCAAGTTTCTACGACCTGATCGTGGAGACGAATACCTCAGCAATGAATTTTTGAACTACCTGTCAGACAAAGGGATTGCATCCCAGTTGATTGCACTCGGTACCCCTCAACAAAACGGGGTTGCAGAACGAAGAAACAGAACACTTTTAAAAATGGTTAGATCAATGATGAGTTATGTGGATTTGCCAAGATCGTTATGGGGTTATGCCTTGGAAACAACGGCTTACATTCTAAACCTAGTGCCATCCAAATCGATTCCCGAAACCCCTAGAGAATTGTGGACAGGGCACAAGCCCAGCTTGGGACACATGAGAATCTGGGGGTGTCCGACATACGTGTTGGATAAGGAAGCCGGTAAGTTGGATGCACGGTCAGAATTAAGGTTGTTTATAGGATACCCCGAAGGAACTAAAGGATGCATTTTCTATGGTCCCGAAGATCAAAAGGTCATAATCAGTACGCACTTTAGATTTTTGGAAGAAGACTATATGAACGAAAGAAAGCCTATAAGTGAGATTACATTAGAAGAACTTAGAGGGCCAACTCCTTTGCCAACCGTACAAGTTAATATACCAAGCTTCACACCTACACAACCAGAACCTCGTCGCAGTGGGAGGGTTGTTAGACAACCCGAGCAATTCTTGGGGATAGGAGAGTCTTCGAACTTTGTCTTCGGAGAAGAATCAGACCCATGGTCGTATAACGAGGAAATCCAAGACAAGGATGTAGATTCTTGGCAAACTGAAATGGAAGCCAAAATGGGTTCAATGGATCACAATAAAGTGTGGGAGCTAGTCGAACCACTTAATGGGGTAAAACCCATTGGATGCAAATGGGTATACAAGAGAAAAAGAGGACCGGACGGGAAGGTGGAAACCTTCCAAGAGAGACTCGTGGCGAAAGGGTACACTCAGAAAGAAGGGATCGATTGTGAGGAAACTTTTTCGCCCGTAGCCATGCTCAAGTCCATCTGTATTCTCTTGTCGATTACTGCACACCAAGATTTTGAGATCTGACAAATGGATGTCAAGATAGTTTTTCTTAACGGAAGTCTTGACGAGGAAATCTACATGGAGCAACCCAAAGGCTTCATTGAAAAAGGCCAAGAGCATCTGGTTTGCAAGATAAGGAAGTCCATTTATGGACTGAAGCAAACATCCCATGCTTGGAATCAATGTTTTGATCAGGTTATAAAATCCTATGATTTTGATCAAAACAATTTCGAAAGTTGTGTTTATAAAAAGCTTGACGGAACTGCCTTGGTATTCTTAGTACTATATGTAGACGACATTTTGCTCATCTGGAACGATGTAAAGGTGTTGTCAGACATAAGGGCATGACTGTCAAAACAGTTTGATATGAAGGACTTAGGAGAAGCAGGTCATATCCTAGGGATCAAGATCACTCGAGATTACGGAAAAAGGATGATCGACTTCTCACAAGCTTCATACATAGACACTGTCTTGATGCGATTTAGCATGCAATATTTCAAGAAAGGTTTTGTACCTTTCAGACACGGAATCCATCTATCCAAAGAAATGTGTCCCAAGACACAGAAAGAGATAGATGACATGAAGGGCATTCCTTATGCCTCAGCTGTAGGAAACCTCATGTATGAAATGTTGTGCACGAGACCGGATATCTGTGTTGGGATATTTTAGTTTTGATGAATTATGCCAAAACATTATCAACTTGTGTTATTGAAGCTAATCTACAGATAACAAGTTGAGGGGGAACAAGAGAACAAGTTGAGGGGGAACTCACAATATCAGACGAAGATGATCGAGATCGACGAATTTCTGAGCATTTAGACCGATCGAGATCAGATGAGTAAGATGAGTTCCATAGTTAACTGATGAGCTGAGCAAAATCAGAAGAAAAGAAAAGCTAAGCCGGTGATCGTAAGATCGGGATGACCGCATTTAATTCGATCGGATGACCGTAAAAAATAAGCTAATCGATGATCGTAAGACCGATCGTAAGAGAAGGGTGCGGATCAGAAGAGGAGGTTGCATATCAGAAGAGGAGCAGATGAGACTGATCGAGATCAGACGTGATCGAGATCAGATAAGCTAACCTGATACAACTAACCTGATATGCTAACCTGATGTACTAATCTGATGCAGATAAACTGAGATGCCGACTGATAAGTTATAATGATCGGATCGGTGAGCCGGACGATCAAAGAGAAGAAATCGAAGAGAAGTCATCAAGACAAGTCATATCAAGTCATGTTCATCGAGAATCAAACGCTTACCGATGATCGATACTCGAAAAGCTAGTGACCGAGGGTCGATGTCCCAAGTCGAAGAGCTGAACTTCGCTTAGCCCGAAGTGTCGTGATACCGACGATAAGGTCACCAAGAGAAGTCGGCCAATCAAGAATCTCAAGATTATAGCCAAGTAGATTCAATTTGACGTGGACCAATGAGAGGAAGACAATCACTGAAAAAGGCTGAGAAGTTTCTGAGAATAGTATGGATTTGAATGTAACTCCATCCATTTGTAACATTCAAATCCACACTACATTCAAGCTTTTATAAACACAACTTTCGAAATTGTTTTGATCAAAATCGTAGGATTTTATAACCTGATCAAAACATTGATTCCAAGCATGGGATGTTTGCTTCAGTCCATAAAACACCATTGAAGCTGCAGAGCCAAATCATCTAGCATTTCCACCATAAAACACTGAGCAAGAAATACACGCATATATTCAAGAGTGTTCTACCCTATATCTAAGCACAAATGCAATATCCTAAGCTTAGAGAGATTTTCCCATCCTTAGCATTGAGGCTAAACAAATGTAAGGGAAAATCTCAACCTAGTTGGAAACCAAACAAACCTTACCCAAATCAGTTTGATAGGTTAAGTTTGTAGGTGAGTGTGAACTCGGTAAACATCTAGCAATCCCGAAAGGGAGGGTAGGCAATCCCGTGAGGGAGATAAGTCCCGTTTGAGTGTGAACTCGGTAAACATCTGTTGGGTGTTGGACTAACACGTTAAACTAAGTCCAGTCGGTTAAGTTGGTGCCCCATGAAGGGAAGAGTGGATGTAGGAGTTGGACTCCGAACCACTATAAATATTGTGTGTTCTTTACTGCTTTATGTTCTTAATTGCCATATGCATTCGATTATAAGCAAAACACACATGGTTCTTAAAAGCAAAAAAAAAATAGTAATCACCATTCCCTCACCCCTGTTTTATATGCATTACAATTGGTATTTAACGCATTCATGGGTTTTCAAAATGGGACCAACAATTGGTATCAGAGCGGGAGTTCAAAAGTTCACTGTTTTCAAATGTGACAACCTAAACTGATCTATTTTAAAACCCGTTTCTGTACTGATACCAACAATTGGTATCAGAGCGGGAGTTCAAAAGGTTCACTGATTTCAAATGGGACAATCTGAACTGATACCAACAATTGGTATCAGAGCGGGAGTTCAAAAGATCACTTTTAATGTGATCACCTGAACTGATCTTTTTAAAACAAAAACCCGATCTCTGTATAAATGCATATATTTTAATGTTTTGGCGTCATTATCAAAAAGGGGGAAATTATTGGGATATTTTAGTTTTGATGAATTATGCCAAAACATTATCAACTTGTGTTATTGAAGCTAATCTACAGATAACAAGTTGAGGGGGAACGAGAGAACAAGTTGAGGGGGAACTCACGAAATAAGACAAAGATGATCGAGATTAAACGAGGCTACAGACGAGACTGATCGAGATCAGATGAGTAAGATGAGTTCCGGAGTTAAATGATGAGCTGAGCAAAATCAGAAGAAAAGAAAAGCCAAGCCATCTGATCAGAAGATCAGATGACCAGATGACCTGATCAGATGACCAGAAAAGATAAGCTGGTCAGATGATCAGAAGACCAGATCAGAAGAGAAGGGTGCAGATCAGAAGAGGAGGTTGCAAATCAGAAGAGGAGCAGATGAGATTGATCGAGATCAGACGTGATCGAGATCAGATAAGCTAACCTGATATGCTAACCTGATGTGCTAATCTGATGTAGATAAACTGAGATGCCGACTGATCTTTATAATGATCGTCGGTGGTGAGCCGATCGATCAGCGAGAAGAAATCGAAGACAAGTCATCCAAGTCATGTTCATCGAGAATCGTAACGCGCATCGATGATTAGATACCGAAAGTGCTAGTGACCGAGGGAGGATGTCCGAAGTCGAAGAGCTGAACTCGGTTAGCCCGAAAAGTGTCAAAGATCGTGATCGATAAGGTCCGATGAAGAGAAGTCTGCTGAATCAAGAATCCTGAAGATTATAGCCGTTAGATTCAGCTGACGTGGAACAATGAGAGGAAGACAACCAGCCTAAAAAAGCTGCAGAAGCTACAGAATAGTATGGATTTGAATGTAACTCCATCCAACGGTAACATTCAAATCCACACTATAAATACAAGTTCTTCCTTCATTATTCGTGTAGAAGTGGGAAATGCGTGAAAACACCATTGAAGCTACAGAGCCAAATCATCTAGTATTTCCACCATAGAACACTGAGCAAGAAATACACGCATATATTCAAGAGTGTTCTACCCTAGATCTAAGCACAAATGCAATATCCTAAGCTTAGAGAGATTTTCCTATCCTTAGCATCGAGGCTAAATAAATGTAAGGGAAAATCTCAACCTAGTTGGAAACCAAACAAACCTTACCCAAATCAGTTTGATAGGTGTTGGGAGATGAATTTAATAAAGATATATAATTTTGATTAAGATCCCAAAACCCCTAAGTATGACATGTTCAGAATGATCTTGATAGTTGAGTCAGGATTCAGTTTTAGAGTACTCAGGATGTTATCTGCAAAATGTATAGTCAGCAGATATAGTTCAGGATAGGTTCTGAAGACTCTGAAGAACTCAGTATGTTTCTGAAGTATCCGAAGTTTCAGGATCAAATCGAGATATCAAGACTCGAAGAGATACCGAGGAATCAAGACTCATTTCGAAGATTCAAAGATATCGGTCAAGAGACTCGAAGACTCAAGACTCGGAAGACCTCAAGACTCAAAAAGACTCTGAAGACGCAAGACTGAAGACTGAAGACTGAAGATCAAGAATACTGATGGCACAGTAATTACTCATGACTCAGTAGTATACTGAATGCTCAGTATGAACCTGAATGTTCCGAGGCACTGAATATATCTATCTGAAGGATGCAATACTGAGAAAAATGCGACTCCTTAGAAAGTTAGATATTGCCAAGACATTCAAATGCAGACAAAAGGAACTAAGTCAGAAGTGTTGTTAAGGTTATATCAAACTCAGAGTGTGTAACCAAAAAGAGCCGTTGAAGGTGTCTACCTTTAACTAGAGACAAAAGTCAAAAAGAGGAAGACAACACTGTACCATACTGACACTGACAGTGACAAGCCGCTGAAAAAGATGTTAGATGTACAAAGTTCCAGACTGCAAAAAGTGAAGACCGGCTACGTAAAAGGCTATTTCCTAAAACGTGTTAGGGAGGTTCAAACCCTAAATATAGTCGTTTCTCACACACCTTAAGAGGAAACTCACGAAGCTATCTCTCCAACGGATAGTTTTCAAGAGTGACCTTGGTGTATGCCTATAAATACTGGTGACCCTCTACATTGTAAGGTTACGGGAAATTTATACGCAACTCAAGAGCTCAAACTTATTCTTGCAAAAGTTAAAGCACTAGAAAAACTTAGAATTTCCCAAGTGCTTCGATATTGAAGAGAGCTCACTATACTAAGTCTAGCTTGATAAGATTTATCCAAAGCTAAGTCGAGATATCCTAACCCTTTGCATTGTGCTTCATTGTAAAGGATATCTCATCCTAGTTGGAAACCAACCGAGAAACCCCAAACCCTTGAGAAGGTAGTTGGAGTGTGTTTGTTGGTGAGAAGAGTTGTAAAGAGTTAGTAAACTACGCGGAGTAGTCAGAAAACTCTAGAGGAGAAGTTAGTAAGCTACAGGGGTAGTCTGAAAGCTTGTTTGTGTTTGAGTAAGTAAACTACGGAGGTAGTCAGAAAACTCATGGTCGGGTTGAGTAAGTAAACTACGTGGAGTAGTCAGAAAAACTCAGGGCCGAGTTGAGTAAGTAAACTACGAGGTAGTCAGAAAGCTCAGAAGTTGATAGTGAATTTCTACGAAGAGTCGGGGAGAGTGGGCGTGGGAGCTTGAGTCTCCGAACCACTATAATCATTTGTGTTCTTTATTGCTTTCCTTATCGTGCTTGGCATTGCATTGACTTGTTTTTGAATGCATACTTTTCACTGATATTCAGTTGGAATCAAATCCACTGAAGTTGCATAAGTGAATCACAGCCTAATCACTATTTTCACAAAGGGAAGGTTTTCAGCAAAGCTTAAAACGAGTATAAACTAAAGGGCCAACCATTCCGCACGACTGAGTAGCTAGAACAGATAGTTACCGGCGAACTCTCTTACGAGGATTGATGAAGTTAGTTATCGATCCAAGCAACTTCAGGATCTCGACACTCGAAGACTCGGTTGGGATTATCGAGGTATCGAAAGCATTTCGGGATCATTGTCTCGAGAGACTTTGACTCGAGGCGATCTGTGCTTCTCGAACCTAATCTTGAGGATTATCGACCCAAGTGACCTCGATGAAAAAAGTTTTAAAATCTTGAACACGTGTATTCCCCCATACATGTGTAAGACTTCGTTGCACACCGGGACCAACAAGTGGTATCGAGGCGGTGGTTCAACTTGACCACTTTCTTTGTGTTGACCAAAGTTTTATTTTCAAAAAAAAAAATACTTGTGGTCTATCCGAATCGATCTTATTTCTTTGAAATTTTTTCTTTTCAAAAGATCGGAAAAATGTCTTCTAAAAACTTCCCATGTTCTCGGTGGAGAACTATGATCTATGGAGATCGAGAATGCAGGGCTCATCAGTATTCCAAACATGGCGTATGTGGAGAGTGGTCTCTCAAGGACCATTCCAATTTACTGTGGTGAATCCCAGAGGAACAAAAGATGAGAGAATTGATCCTAGAGCAGAATTTCCTAAGTCTGATGACCAACTGACTCCTGAGGAGAGAAAGTTAGTCAATCTAGACTACATTGCAAAAAAGACACACTATATCAAAGACAATTGATGATGGTGTGATGGGAATGATCTCTCCTTTGTAATCTTGCTAAAGAGATTTGGGATACACTAGGTGAATGTGCCAAGGCACGATCATCATATAAAGAAAACAAACTTTTCGTTGGCAATTGGAAAGTTTGATAGTTTTGAAATGGATGATTGTGAATCAATAGACAAACTGGAAGTCAGATTCACTAGCATCATGAATGATCTAAATGCACTTGTAAAGAAATATCCACAAAGAGAAGTGGCATTGAAAATTCTTAGAGGTCTTTCTAAGAAATGAGATATTCATGCAGTGGTGATTGAAAACACCAAGAACATTAGTTCAATGCCATATCAACAAGTCTTTCCGAAATTTGAAAGCCTATGAATTTGTAATTGATAAGAAATCCAAAAAGGCTAACAGCAAAGATGATTCTTCATCTAGTAAAAATGTGGCTTTAAAAGCCAAAGATAAAACCTGTAAAACTAGAGAGTCTGAGAACCCCCATGCCAAACATCAGGATGAGCTTGAGGAAAAGCTAGCACTGATGGCAAGGAGGTTTGATAGACTTAATAGTAGATTTGGAAAATACAAAAGCTATTACAGGAACCACAGGTACCAGAAGAAACCTGAGGACAGATCAACTGAGAAGAAGAAGGACCTGAAAGCTGAAGGATCTTCATCCAAGAGGAAAGACTCTAAGTCCAAAGAAGAAAATGATCAGGATGATGATGCCAACATATGCTATAATTGCCAGAAGAATGGTCACTTCCAGTATGATTGTCCAGATTTGAGTGCTAAGGAGAGAAGAGAATGGCAAGCTAAAAGAGACCATAAGTTCTCAAGCAAAAAGGCAATGGTTGCAGAAGAAGAACATTCTGAGGAGGGATCTAGCTCTTCAGATGAGATATTCTCAGACAGTGAAAGTGATGACATCTGTCGATGGCCATTGAGGAGGTAAACTCTTCTTTCTCTGTTGTTGCTCCTACACCAAAGACAAGAGTTTTCAAGTTCCCATGTGAAAAATCATTTTGACCTGATGGATTCTTTTGAGAATCTGATGAAGGACTATGCTGTTTTACAAGAACTGCTAAATGAAACTCAAGAGCAGAATAAGGAACTGAAGGCTGAAAATCTAAAGTGGAAAAACTCTAGCAATATTGAAATCACTTCTCAATTAATGGGAGCTACTGATGAACTGGATGTTCTGAAAGTACAACTCTCAGAGAAAGAGAAGTTCATAATGTCCCTAACAGAAAAGCTAGAGAAATCCTTTGAAGAGATTCAAATTAATCGTAATCGAAGTTCAATGACCTCTCCGAGAAGCATAAAACTCTACAAAACTGTGAGGATAGTGCACAGAAGAAGTTAACTCTATTGAATAAAGCATCTAATGTAATAGATGAAATTCAGAGTTACCAGAGATCTGCCACTATAAAAACTGGATTGGGATTTAGTCCAGGGGGAACCTCACAAGGTCATCGAATCTTTGCGATCAAGTAGCAAGAAGACTATCTTTGTAAAACCAGTGGCACCTACACTTCAAACTGAAGTAATGCCCAAGGTTGTAGACAAGGGAAAAGGACCTATGGTCTCAGTAAAACTGAATGATCAGGTTAGAAAGCCCAAACCCCAGGTAAAGGCTAGAAAACCTGAGCAGTCAGTTGGAAAGTTTCAGGCAAGTACTTCAAAGCCTCAGGCTAAGAATGCAAACCTGAAAGGCTCCTAATTGAACCATCGAGGAATCCTCGGATGAGAAACACTCAAGCAGAGACATTCTCAATTGAAGAGACCAAGTCCTCATATCTTTGAAAAGACCAGATTTCAAGTCTGAGACAACTTTGAACCCCACTTGCCTAAGGGTAAAGGTTATCTGAACCCAAGTCATCAAAGATTTAGACCGACTGCACAAAAGCCTAAGCATCTGAACAAAAGGCCTGAACCAAAGAAGAATTCAAAAGCCCATGTTCATGCTAAAGCTAGCACACATACACAGAAAACTGCTAAGGCACCCAAAGTAGTAGATGTGTATGTTGATGTTTATGGAAGACAAATTAGCCACTCTAAAGTGATTAGAGTTGTCGGCGATTTGGATTCGAAAAGGTAGAAAACTAACCTCGTGGGACCCTACACAAATTGGGTACTTAAGAATTGATCATTTTTTCGGGGAGGAAAACAAGGGCCTTTGGGGTGACTAAAGATCACATGGAACGATGGCGAGAGATGAAAAGGCTCCTGATATATGGTATCTTGACAGTGGATGTTCAAGACATATGACAGGATACAAGAAGATACTCAGTGACTATGTTGAACAAAGAGGTCCACAGATCACTTTTGGAGATAAGTCCAAGGGACAGACTGAAGGATATGGAACTTTGGAAATCGACTCAGTTCATATCCATGGTGTTTCATATGTATCTGGATTGAAGCATAACTTGCTTTCAATTAGCCAATTCTGTGATAAGGGTTTTAATGTTGAGTTCTCTAAGAACTTATGTTTTGTGAAAGATGATACATCACAGAAAAGTACTCTTGGTGGTACAAGAAAAGGGAATGTGTATCTTTGGTCGATTGGAGTTCAACTCCTAAAGATACATGTTTAGTTGCTAAAAGTTCCATCGATACCGGTTGGTTATGGCATAAAAAGAATGAATCACCTAAATTTCAAAACCCGAACAAGCTTGCAAGATTAGCTCTTGTGAGAGGTTTGCCTAATGAAGTGTTGATGAAGGAACATATTTGTGATACGTGCCAGAAAGGAAAACAAGTAAAAGCATCATTTACAAGCAAAGTAGAGGTTTCTACTGACAGGACACTTCAGTTACTGCATATGGATCTTTTTGGTCCTATAACACCAGTAAGCACTAATGGCAGGAAATACACATTGGTAGTAGTTGATGACTACTCAAGATATACTTGGGTCATATTCTTACTCGATAAAAAAGAGACTCGAATAAAAATTTGCCAGAGTTCTTGAAAAGGCTCGATATTGAGAAAAATCGAGTGTGGTCAAAATCGAGATCGACAAAGGCGAGTTTATAAATCATATCATATCGATTATTGTGGAGAGAATGGAATTTTACATGAAACATCAGCTGCAAGGACCCCACAACAAAACGGTGTTGCTGAAAGAAGGAACAGAACTCTAAAAGAAGCTGCAAGGACAATGATAGCTGAAGCTGATATCCCTAAAAGATTTTGAAATTTGGCCATCAACCACGAAGCTACTCTCGGAACAGATCCATCTTGACTAAAAGTCAAGGCAAAACACCCTATGAGCTTTGGAATGAAAGGAAGCCTCTTGTTTTCTTTCTTTTCGTGTGTTTGGTTGCAAGTGTTTCATACACAATAATGGTAAAGATCGATTGAAAACATTTGATAGTAAAAGGCGATGAAGGAATATTCTTAGGATATTACGAAAGTCGATAAAAACTTCGAGTTTGTTGTAGGACTCTTATTGTGGAGGAAACACCTCATGTTTTTTTTGATGAATCTACTTGTGTTCGGAAGAAACGGGAACATGATTGAGATGAACCTGACTAAGAGGATCACCAGATTAAGCTGAAATAGAAAGATAAATCATCCTTTGAACACGAAAAGAAGAAAGTCGGTCACTATCTATGATTGGAGTGACTCAGACTCAGATAAAGAAGTTCAGGATGGAAATCAGGATGGTGAGACTCAGGAAAACCAACACTCCAAAGGTGACCAATCTGAACAGACACCAGTTCAGACTCAGGTATGTGATGCCAATGAAGATGTGGTCACAGCTGAGGCAAATTCTGAATCTATCAACCAACGGGGAACAAATGTCTCTGACAATGTTCTGAATAGAATTTCCCCTGAGGAAGATGATTTACTTTCTCCTGTTCTGTTGTTCCCTGAGTTTACTGATTTAACTGAACCTAACATTTCAAATGTTGAGGATATTACTGAAGGGGGAACATCAAGAAGGAAATGGTTGGATAGTCATCCTACAAGTCAGATTGTGGGTGATCTAACTGAAGGTGTTAAAACAAGAAGGTTCCATGGTGAGAGTGCACTATTCTGCTGCTTCCTATCAGAGAAAGAACCTACTGAGATTGGTGAAGCTCTACAAGATTCTCATTGGATTACTGCTATGCAAGAAGAGTTGAATCAATTCTCAAGGAATGAAGTATGGGAGCTAGTAGATAGACCAGAAAAGCACAATGTCATTGGAACCAAGTGGGTTTTCAAGAATAAAAGAGATGAAAACAACAACATTGTAAGAAACAAGGCAAAATTTAGTTGCACAAGGTTATTCCCAAGAAGAAGGCTTGGATTATGATGAAACCTTTGCACCTGTTGCAAGACTAGAAGCTATCAGATTGTTTCTTGCATATGCTGCCCACATGAAGTTCACAGTCTATCAAATGGATGTGAAAAGTGCATTTCTGAACGGTGTGCTTAAAGAAGAGGTTTATGTGGAACAACCTCCTAGTTTCAAACAAAATGACCAAGTTTACAGGCTCAGAAAAGCCTTGTATGGTCTTAAGCAAGCACCCAGAGCATGGTATGATACTCTTTCTCAATTTCTTACTGACCATGGTTTTGTCAAAGGAACTGTTGATAGAAATCTGTTCAGGATAGAGGATGGGGAAGATATCTTACTAGTTCAGATATATGTTGATGACATCATTTTTGGATCTCCAAACCATCAGCTGTGTGAGAAGTTTTCAACACTGATGAAAGGCAAGTTTGAGATGTCAATGATGGGAGAGATGAATTTCTTTCTAGGTCTTCAAGTGAAACAATCAAAGGAAGGAATATTCATCAACCAGGCAAAGTACACCAGAGATCTAATTGCCAAATATGGTGTATGAGAATTGCAATCTGGATTAGGATTCCCATGAATACTAACTACAAGATGGATCTGATTACGAAGGCAAATCGGTAAGCCACCGATTATAGAGGAATCATTGGATCATTGCTCTATCTCACGCAAGTAGGCGGATATAACATTTCTTTGTTGGGATATGTGCAAGATACCAAGCTAATCCTAAGGCTAGTCACATGGAAGCTGCCAAAAAGATACTGAAGTATCTTAAAGGCACAGTGAATAGAGGATTGTGGTATCCAGCAGATGATAACCATGAATTAACTGGTTACTCAGATGCTGATTATGGAGGTTGCAGAATTGATAGGAAGTCCACCTCAGGAACTTGTCAATTTCTAGGAAGTAAGCTGATATCTTGGTTTTGAAGAAAGCAGGACCTCGATAAACAACGATCTTCTGAAGAAATTTGAATACATGGCTGCAGGAAGCTGCTGTGCTCAGATTCTTTGGCTCAGACAACAATTAAGGGATTATAAAGTTGAAGCCAATGAAGTACCAATATTTTGTGACAATAATAGTGCCATTGCTATTTCACAAAATCCGGTATTGCACACCAGATGCAAGCATGTGGATATCAGACATCACTTCATCAGAGATCATGTCGAGAAGAAGGACATAAGGATGGAGAAAATTCATACTGATAAGCAGAGAGCTGATATCTTGACTAAACCTTTGGCGGAATCAAGATTTCAGGAACTTTCAGTTGAATTAGGGATGTTAGAACCAGGTGTATAGAGTAAAATCTGAAAAATTGAAGGTTTTCAGAAGCATGAAGTTTTCTCAGAATTCTACTGAGAAGCTTAGGATAAAATGGAAATACTGAACTGAGTCTCAGGGAAACTCAGATTTACTGAAGGTCAGTACTCAGTAGCATACTAAACCATTTCAAGATTTTTCGATTATTATCTTGACATTTTATCAAGGTCGATTACTTTCGATAGATATCTTGAACCATTTCAAGATATTTCGATATTATCTTGACATTTTATCAAGGTCAGTACTCAGTAAGACTGATAGAGGGAAATTAGTCTGAAGAAGTAATGACTCATGCGACTCATTTATTGCTTAAGTAAAGTTCAGTAATCATTCGCAATAAATACAAAACACCTGAGGAATGTTTTTGGGCGGGATCGTTTTAAATTCCGAAGAAGGTCAACAGTCATTTAATGCTCTGCTACATTAATGACCAATGAGGATATTTTGACGGCTTACTTTTCGGAGATCGTCGGTTCGTATACCCGATTAATCGGAGATTAATCTCAACCGTTGCTTTTCACCTAACCAACGCGATTCCCCAAGATCTCGAAGCTATATAAACCCCAATAAGCCATTCAAGCCAAAATTTTATAAAATCCTTCGTTCCCAAATCCTCTGCAAATAAATTCCCTTTGCCCAGAAATCTCCAAACCCTAAAGCTTCATTTCTTCAATCAATCTCTAAAATGGCTCCAACCTTGTTCGAGAGATTAGCCGAAACCAACAAGCCATGGTACGAGTTCGTTGTCTCACTCGAAAGCACAACCACTCAAAGCCAGAAGAGGAGGCTCTGCATATGATTCGACTGGCTAAACTCACCCAACTAGTCGCATGCCGACCAGACCAGGAGTTTGCGAAAGAGGTAATCAAATTCATCTATAACTTGAAAATAGATGAAGAGGACTGTATGCATTCTAAGATAACTGTATCTCATTTAGAGCAGTCGTCCAAATACATCGATTTTGAGAGGGATCTGTATGTAATTCCGAAAAATCTGAATGATGTTTTTGAGCTCTGTGATAGAGGAGAGGATCCTACGATGTATATGTCGGGTAGAGAGCAAGAATACTTAGATAGGATTGCTGAGAATCCTGTGAAGTTTGAGGCGACATTACATAAGAGGCACTTAAAGCCACAATATCGTGTGTTGATGGATATTGTGAGCAAGTGCATCATGAGTCTTGCGGGGAGTTTTGAGCAGATCAGTACCCCGAAGCTCAGATTGATGGCGACAATAGAGGCCTCACCCACTACCGACTTCAACTGGCTGAAATTTCTAATTCAGAAGGTGAGTGAGCAGACCAAAGTTTTGAAGAAGGTTGATGGAGCGATCTCAATAAAAGGCAAGATCCACCATGCCACCAAAATTGCTTATATTTTGGAGATGTGCAGAGAGGAGGAGGACATCTTTGCCAATTCGACCCCATTCCCTAAATCCAAAATTCTCTTTAAACCCATTGCTGCAAAGAAGCAGGTCATCAGGGGGAAGAGAGAAAAGAAGGTAGAATCACCAGTTGCGGCTGAAAAAGAGACTCAACAAACCAGGGGGAAGGTTTTGTTGGAGGCAAAGATGGAGCAGGGAGCAAAAATGATGAAGCAGAAGAACCTTTCCCCAAAGCGCAGAAGATTGGTGCTTCTCACTGATGAAGATGGAAGTGATTCTGAAGAGATTCAATCGGAGGGCCAAACCGCTCAGAATTCACCATTACAAGTATTGGCTCAGGTTATCTCCGGGACCACGGGATCGATCGAGGAGCGGTCTTCTCGAGGTGCTCGAGACATCGCTCAGTTCGGATAAAATTTCTCGGGAAATTTTAAAGCCGAGCTCAGACCTCGAGAGATACCTACCTCGGGATGTGCGTGCTCAGACAGAAGAGCCACCAGAGTCGATCTGAAGATGTGCGTGCTCGGGCCAGAAGAGCCAACTCAGATTCAAACCGAGGATATGCCAATTTCAGCCTCGTAACCCTCTCGGATGCAACCGAGGGACTGACCGCACAAACATCGAGATCGCAGAGGCTCGGGGAGCGTAATATTCTTGATGAGCTTCTGAGTGATCTACTGTTTGATCCCTCAACTGATGCTTCAACTGAACCAGAGAGCCCGAGATGGAAGAAGGGAGAAGCTGAAGAAGGCGAGCGGAGGAGCAAGGGGGAACGATTCATTCTAGACCGCTACCCTGAGCTCAGCTCATACCCTGATCTGCAAGATGTTTTCTTGATTAAGGACAACTGTGTTCATCCTCAATCGGACTCTTCCGAGATGCTTGACATTTTGCTTTTCGGAGGGAAGGCTGGTGGAATGAGGAGGCGACCTTCGACCCGACTTCTCGGGGTTCGGAAGGACAAAGCTCAGGATGAAAAACTCCGATTTTGATGAGCTGGTTCAGAGGAAGTTGGCTGAGAGGAGAGCGACTAAAGTTGGTGCCCCGAGCAGCGGAGACAAATCTAAAGATGGAGATGGAGATAAAACAGGGAGGTGCTGAGGATCAATCTCAGATAGAAAAGGAAACTTCTGTTGCTAATCAACCTGAAATTGGTCAACCTCGGATCGGTTAGCACTCTTGGTACCTTTTGGCACTATTAACAATTATGCCAAAGTTCTTGAAAGTTCTATCTTTAATTCGAAATGTCCGATAAATGATGAGGCTCGGGTTGGAGGCGGAGCTCGGGACGAAAAGCTGAAGCAGGATGATCGGGCGACCTGAAGGTGCAGAAGGTTCCTAAGATTGATCTCACTCCCTTGATGGAGAAACTTGAGAAGGTTGAGCCAATGATGATCAAAATTGCTCAGATGGAAGAGACGTTGGCCAATCAAGCTCAAAAGATGGAAAGTCTTAGTCACTCTTCTTGAGTGGTGCAAATTCAAAACACTCGACCACCCGGATGACCTCCATGGAAGAAAAATTTGAATGAGAAGTTTGGAGGGAGTCAAGGCTGAGTTAAGTGTGGAACTGAAGCAAACACCCCGGAGGAGTAAGGATTCTCGAGGTGAAACACTTGAGAAGAAGAATGGGGTGCTAATCAAGTCTGCTGTTGAGGAAATGAGCTCATTACTCATGACCAAGATGCGAGAGATGTTCAAGGAAGCACTCTCTCGGCGGTTGCCCACTTATTCGAAGAATTTTATGTGGCCAAGAACCATCTAAGGAGAATTTGGAAGGCTAACAAGATCGGATAGCGAGGAGAAGTTTATTTGTGTGAGTAAATAGCAATATCACATGGACACAGCACTCTCCAGACTTCTTCCAAATTACGGTGCCAAGAAGGGGGAAAAGGAAGGTGAAGACCTCAGAAAGTTCATGGCACGTACTTTGGAGAAGAAGGCTCAGAAAGATGCTGAAATGTATAATCTAGCAAAAGCCTTAAAAGAAGTCGAAGCTACTGAGAAATTGAAGTTCGCTCAGGTAGAGAAGCCTATCTACACTCGGAGTTTCTAAGCAAACCATGCTTGATGTTACAAAGAAAAAAGCGAAGTGCTAGAGTAAAGGTTGGAACAAGCCAGTTCTTTGCTTTGAAATGCCTATGAAAAAAGGAAAGCCTCGGCGGTGTTCAACCGAAAAGCAAAGCGCAAAAAGGCTTCTAAGCCAATCGAAAGCCGATTACGGATGATGAAGATAAAGAAGAATCTGAGTCTCAACCTCAGAAGAAAGTCTTCAACACGAGAAATGCTCTGAAGACACTCCAAATGGAACAAGCTAAGAAATTTCTGCCGCCGGTCTCGGGAGGCGTCTGTTATCGAAAAGAAGATAGCGAAGAAGCGAAGCGAAGGAGTGAATTCAGGAAGTTTACGAGCAAGAGGAAAGGAACATCAAAAGCACTAAAGTGGCCCCACGTTGATAAATGAATGCCTATCAAACTCACCGATATGTGGGAAGAAGTCAAGAGAACCTTCTGGTTCAATTATGATGTTCTCAGGGAATGGAGAGGGGAAAGCTCAGATCAGAATGAAGCATTCATTGAATATCTCCTAACCTTCTATCCAAAGTATCTACAGAGCTGGATTAACCTTGCGGATGAAGGAGAGGTACATATAGTAGCCCCTGGTCCATATTCCTATCCTCCTCCAAGACTTGGTAATGGCTTGGTGAATGAGAAGGCCATTACTCAAGAGATTGCTCAGTATGCTGGTCAGTTGGGTCTAGCAGGAAACAATTCGGACATCATTAAGGAAAGAAATGAGCTGAAGAAGAGATTTTTCGGAATGTTCGACCTGGAGGTGCCCGCTGATGAAGTTGAGAATGAAGCAAACTGAAGAGCAGAAGACTGAAGAGCCAAATCTGAAGACTGAAGACTCAGAAGATTCTGTACTCTTAAATTTTCGTTTTTTTTTTATTTTGTTTGATAAACTCATTGTAATCTGTAATGGGATACCAATCATCAATGAAGATTTATCATTATGCTCAAAAGATAATATCTCATTATCTTATTTACATGTCTTTATTTTGATATGCTGAATGAATGTCTCTAAACTGATTGTATGTCGATAAGGGAGAAATTGTCTGAATTTGGGGGAAATTGTTTAAGTATTTAGTAATGAACTATTTAAGAAGATTCATTACTGAAGAAATTATTAATTGTTGGGAGACTCTCTGAATTTGTTAGGAGATTCTCTGATTCAGGAAATTGTTGGGAGACACAAATAATCTTGTAATAGGATAAACTGAAACCTGAGTATAGGTTATATGTTTGTAACAAGATAGGTTTTGGCATCATCAAAAAGGGGGAAATTGTTGGGAGATGAATTTAATAAAGATATATAATTTTGATTAAGATCCCAAAACCCCTAAGTATGACATGTTCAGAATGATCTTGATAGTTGAGTCAGGATTCAGTTTTAGAGTACTCAGGATGTTATCTGCAAAATGTATAGTCAGCAGATATAGTTTAGGATAGGTTCTGAAGACTCTGAAGAACTCAGTATGTTTCTGAAGTATCCGAAGTTTCAGGATCAAACTGAGATACTGAAGACTCGGTACTGAAGACTCAGCACGAAGATTCAGTATATCAGTCAGTAGACTCAGAAGACTCTGAAGACTCTGAAGACTCAGAAGACCCTGAAGACTCAGAAGACTCTGAAGACTCAAGACTGAAGATCAAGAATACTGATGGCACAGTAATTACTCATGACTCAGTAGTATACTGAATGCTCAGTATGAACCTGAATGTTCCGAGGCACTGAATATATCTATCTGAAGGATGCAATACTGAGAAAAACGCGACTCCTTAGAAAGTTAGATATTGCCAAGACATTCAAATGCAGACAAAAAGAACTAAGTCAGGAGTGTGTAACCAAAAAGAGCCGTTGAAGGTGTCTACCTTTAACTAGAGACAAAAGTCAAAAAGAGGAAGACAGCACTGTACCATACTGACACTGACAGTGACAAGCCGCTGAAAAAGATGTCAGATGTACAAAGTTCCAGACTGCAAAATGTGAAGACCGGCTACGTAAAAGGCTATTGCCTAAAACGTGTTAGGGAGGTTCAAACCCTAAATATAGCCGTTTCTCACACACCTTAAGAGGAAACTCACGAAGCTATCTCTCCAACTGATAGTTTTCAAGAGTGACCTTGGTGTATGCCTATAAATACTGGTGACCCTCTACATTGTAAGGTTACGGGAAATTTATACGCAACTCAAGAGCTCAAACTTATTCTTGCAAAAGTTAAAGCACTCGAAAAACTTAGAATTTCCCAAGTGCTTCGATATTGAAGAGAGCTCACTATACTAAGCCTAGCTTGATAAGATTTATCCAAAGCTTAGTCGAGATATCCTAACCCTTTGCATCGTGCTTCATTGTAAAGGATATCTCATCCTAGTTGGAAACCAACCGAGAAACCCCAAACCCTTGAGAAGGTAGTTGGAGTGTGTTTGTTGGTGAGAAGAGTTGTAAAGAGTTAGTAAACTACGTGGAGTAGTCAGAAAACTCTAGAGGAGAAGTTAGTAAGCTACAAGGGTAGTCTGAAAGCTTGTTTGTGTTTGAGTAAGTAAACTACGGAGGTAGTCAGAAAACTCAAGGTCGGGTTGAGTAAGTAAACTACGTGGAGTAGTCAAAAAACTCAGGGCCGAGTTCAGTAAGTAAACTACGAGGTAGTCAGAAAGCTCAGAAGTTGATAGTGAATTTCTCTGAAGAGTCAGGGAGAGTGGATGTAGGAGCTTGAGTCTCTGAACCACTATAATCGTTGTGTTCTTTATTGCTTTCCTTATCGTATGCTTTAATTGCATTGACTTGTTTTTGAAAGCATACTTTTCAATCGATATTAGGTTGGAATCAAATCAATTGAAGTTGCATAAGTGAATCACAGCCTAATCACTATTTTCATAAAGGGAAGGTTTTCAAGCAAAGCTTAAAAGGAGTATAAACTAAAGGGCCAACCATTCGCAACGCTGAGTAGCTAGAACAGATAGTTACCGAACCGAACTCTCTTATGAGGATTCAGTAAGTTAGTTTTCTGATCCAAGCAACCCAGGATCTCTGACACTCAAGGACTCGGTTGGGATTATCGAGGTATCTGAAAAAAGCATTTCGGGATCTTTGTCTCGATGAGACTTTGACTCAGAGGCGATCTTTGCTTCTCGAACCTAATCTTGAGGATTATCGACCAAAAGTGACCTCGAGAAGAAAAAAGTTTTAAAATCACTGAACACGTGTATTCCCCCCCATACATGTGTAAGACTCGTTTGCACCGGGACCAACAATAGGTTAAGTTTGTAGGTGAGTGTGAACTCGGTAAACATCTAGCAATCCCGAAAGGGAGGGTAGGCAATCCCGTGAGGGAGATAAGTCCCGTTTGAGTGTGAACTCGGTAAACATCTGTTGGGTGTTGGACTAACATGTTAAACTATGTCTAGTCGGTTAAGTTGGTGCCCCATGAAGGGAAGTGTGGATGTAGGAGTTGGACTCCGAACCACTATAAAAATCGTGTGTTCTTTACTGCTTTATGTTCTTACTTGCCATATGCATTTGATTATAAGCAAAACACACATGGTTCTTAAAAGTAAAAAAAATTGGTAATCACCATTCCCTCACCCATGTTTTATATGCGTTACAATTGGTATTTAACGCATTCATGGGTTTTCAAAACGGGACCAACAATCTGCTTTGTCGTAGGCATGGTAGCAAGATATCAAAGTAACCCTGGAAAAGAGCATTGGACTGCAGTTAAAAACATTCTGAAGTATCTAAAGAGGACACGGGACAGAATGTTGGTTTATCAGTCAGACAGTCTAATCCCCATCGGTTACACAGACTCAGATTTCCAATCAGACATAGACTTCAGGAAGTCTACCTCAGGTAGTGTGTTTTGCATGGGAGGAGAAGCCATGACATGGAGAAGCGTTAAGCAGAAATGCATCGCCGATTCTACCATGGAAACCGAATACGTAGCTGCTTGTAAAGCAATGAAGAAAGCGGTTTGGCTCAAGAACTTCTTAGTAGACTTGGACGTTGTTCCGAATTTGCCCAACAGAATCATAGTTTATTGTGATAATGCCGGAGCAGTTGCAAATTCAAGGGAACTGAGAGCCCACAAAGGCAGCAAACACATAGAAAGAAAATACCATCTTATACGAGAAATCGTTAAGAGAGGAGACATAGAGGTGGCAAAGATTGCGTCGGAAGACAACCTAGTAGATCCATTCACAAAGGGTCTGCCTCAGAATACATTCGAGAGACATGTGGAAGGCGAGAGACATGTGGAAGGAATGAGTGTCAAGTGCGTTGCCAATCTGCTTTGAGTATAAGAGAGAGAAATGTTATTAGGTTGGTGTTGGTGACATTAGATGTCACGTAGCTATACATTAGATATGCTATGGTATACTTAAAATCAGACTTTGAGTATAAGTGGGAGATTGTTGGGGTTATACGTGAAAGTATGCTTTTACTTTGTATAACCTATGTATTAAATAATTTTTTATCATTGTTGCTTTAAATATGATTGAAAGTCAAGAGCATTGCCAATCTGCTTTGTAAATATGTGAGAGAAATATTATTAGGTTCGTGAAGGTGACATTAGATGTCACGAAGAACCCTAGACGTGTTGTAGTATACTTTAAAAGCAGACTTTGAGTATAAGTGGGAGATTGTTGGGGTTATACTGGAAAGTATGTTTTTTACTTTGTATAACCAAACTGAATTTCTTATTTATTTACTGAAATAAATTATTTATCATGTTGCATTAAATATGATTGAATGTTATATATATTTACTGCATACCTGTTCAATAAATAATACGTGTTACATTGTAGTTAATTTGGTGATACCAGATCACGGAAGATCAAATTAACAGTTCCTCGTAACTAAGTACAAATTCACAACCTAGATGGAAATGAACAATCTATCGTGAAAGGTTGACGAGTAAGGTTCAGATTGATTTGTCTTGACCAAGGGATTACACTAGTGCATTATGATGCGTTGAATAGGACCTATATGAGGATAAATTCTTCAGTACTGAATATAGAAGAATTAGACCTCAGTGGTTCGTTATTTCTTAATATTCGTTCCTTAAATAGGATTGTGTGAAATTAATAACTATTTCTTTGACTTATGATGGGAAGAGAATCAACGTGATTCGATACCTTATATCTTGGGCAATATTATTAGTTACACAACGATTGCTAAGATTTAATACGGAGAATCGTGTGCAAATACGTCTTGCTTGATTTGTCCCTTTGGTGGGCTCAGAAGCTTTATCATACCAAATCTTGCAAGTGAAAATTTATTTCCGGTATGGATAATAATGTTGAGATGTGTTTACTCCAAGGATAAAGATGTTAATTAATATAAAGCTTTTTTAGTGGCTAAATTAATTAGTGGACTAGATAATCTTAAACACGGGAAATAATAACCGTGTGCCATATTATTGTAGCATCGTATTATGGATTAAGATGGATAGTTCAATATTAATTTTATAGTGGAGTAAATTAATATTAATGAGCTTGAATAATATTTTGGCTTAATATTAAAGTTTCATAGCCCATTGGAGGTCCAATCTTAATTCTCCTAAAGGCCCCTCAAATAGCCCAATTAAAGTCCAATTAATGAAAATGAGAAGAAAATATTATTGCCCTATTTTCCCCCAATATTTTCAAAAATATTAAGAAGGAGGGAGAAAATATTTTCTTGATTTTCTTGGAAAGAATTTTATGGAATAAGTATTCTTGAGATACAAGTTTATCCCATAAATTCAAGATAAGTCAAAGATCTTTTTCCTTCCCCATAATAGGTTATTTTCGAAAATTACTTATAAATAAGGGAGGAGATTTTGTGGAAAATATATTTATGGAAAAGAGAATATATTGGATATATTCAAGATTACTTCTTGTACAAGAATTAAAGATCTTCCCATATGTTTACTAGGGCAAAATTTTGACCAGCCCTTATGTTATAAATAGGGGATGAATTTTTCAACCCCAACACAATTCCATGTGTTGGAAAAATTAGAAATCCACAAAGGTGGTGGCATATATTTTTGACTTTCTCCTTTATTAAAATCGTTCGTGAGAATCCTTCCACCTTACGTTCGTGGACGTGTGACATATTTGAGAAGACACTTTGGGTTGATCCATCGTCTCAACGGTTGTGTCTACAAGAGGTATATAATCTCGTAACTCCTAGATTCCACATGCTTAGGATTTACGTGGATTACATGTACGCATGTTGTTGTTGCTTATTTAATTATTATGTTGAATTAATTTAGGATTGATTCATGTTAGTAATTAATTGAATAATTTAAATATGTATTTAAATGCACCTCGAATAGATCCGGGCACCCCATATTTCCCAACATGCATGTCAAAAAATTATACAAACATGTGTGTTGCACAAAATGTCATTACATTTTATTACATTACTTTATTTTAAATTACTGCATATGAATCTTACGAGACATATTGAGGTTGAAAATATGGATAGAAAAACTCATAAAGATGAGAATATTGATATCTTGGACATACTAAATGGTACTGTAACATTACAAAATGTTGTTTCAAATGTTACAAACACATTTGAGTTAACATTTTCTAGGTCAGAATGTGAACTTGTTTTTAAGATACCAAATGACTTGTACTTAACTATTTCAAAGATTTCTTACTTGCATAATGTTAATCGTTACGAAAAACAGTAATGTGTTTATTAAAACGAACAGAATATCCATCAGCAAATAGTTTGGAAACACAAATAAGGTTTTTCCGAAAAACACGAACATAATGAACATCTCTTAAAATTAAACTATTGTCTTCAAAAGACAGGTGCACGTCTCCCACTGCTTCAGCTGCCACTCTCGTAGCATCGCCTAGCGTGATGAGGATCTCTCTTCCACTAAGTTGCCGGGTCCGCTTGAACCCCTATAATGTGAAACAAACATGATCAGTGGACCCCGTATTCATTACCCACAAGTTACCTTTCTTTCCATTCCGCTTGGGATTGGAACAGTCTGGCCTCTAATGTTCCTTTTCACCACAGTTAAAACACTTTCCCTTAGCCGGTTTCTTTACTCCACCCTCCCTCTTCACCTTTCCTTTGCCCTTGGCGACACTTGAGTTAGCTTGACTTTCACTTTTGGCATTCTTCTTCTTCTTGCCTCCTTTTGGTCTAGAAGAGGAAGATGGACCAACTGCCTCTAAGGCTTGGCTGCTCTCTCCCAATATTCCTTCAGCCGAGACTAGAGCTTGTAGCAGATCAGGCAAGGAGAACTTCTGATTGTTCATTTGGTAGTTTAAGCCTTTGAAGTTCCCGCTTTCGAAGCTTTTTGATTGAGGGGGGAATGGAGTATGAAATCGATGTGGGTCTCGATATCATATTCAGCACCAAGTATCTCAAGCTTGTTAAGGTGAGCCATCATCTGGAGAACGAGTTCCCTTACAGGCATTCCCTCCACCATTTTCATTGAGAGCATGTCTCTCATGGTGATCTGGCGAGCCACACGGTTCTGATGTTGGAACATCGCTTTAAGATTGACCATGATGTCCGCAGCAGTTTCAACGTTCTGGTGTTGGTGTTGCAACACATCTGACATAGAAGTCAAGTTGGTAGACTTTGCCATTTCGTTGGAACGCTCCCAGTCAGCATACTCTTTCTTTTCCATTTTACTAGACTCATCAGTCGGTTTTTCTGGTTTGGATTAAAAGGTTGCGACATGATGATACTGAAAATAAACATGTGTTTGTGTCAATGTCCGGATCAACACAAAGAAAATCACACAATTCGATCACATGATTCATATTGAAATCTCAAAAAATAAATATGAACATGCATCATTCAACATCTCAAAACAGTTTTAAATGAGCCACTTGGGAGGGTCATCTTTTAAATCACATTCAAGCAGGTTACAAACAAGAACAGTTACAAACCTTTAATTTTAAAGAGAAAATTAATAGTCGGCTCTCACTTGACCAATATAAAATTGATAGGGACTTCGGCGAAGTATATGCATATTAATTTTATACCTTAATTGATTAAAAATCTGAAATTACTACTTCATTTTGATCGAGCCTCTTGGGAGGGTCGGGATGCTTAGATAATAATAATTTACAATCATCTTTTGAGAATTTATTGAAAAAGTTAACCTACCAATGGGGTATAAGATTTCTCCAAAAGTAGCCTAGAACACTTTGAATATTCGTGTATTTCTTGCTCAGGGTTCTATGGTGGAGATCTAGATTGATTTAATTTTAATTTATAGTGTGGATTTTTTGCTTTGAATCTATTACAAAAATAATAACATTGGAAAGAACAATTTTATAAATAATCTTCACTTCATGGGGCACCAATGATTAATTGTCTTTATCACAAATTTAGGGATTGCCGTCAACCCTTTGAATCTAATTGGATTTGATTTTTTCGACTCAAACGGGACTTATCCCCTCAAGGGGGGATTGCCGACCCACCCTTTGATTGCTAGATGGATCAGAGTTCACTCGACCTACAAACTTAACCTACCAAAATGGTTCTTGTATAAGATTGTTTGGTTTGGCCCTCATTTTCCATCACATTTGTTTGCCGTTATATCTAAGGATGGGAAAATTCTCTAACTTTTCAGGATATGGCATTAATGAACACTTTGAATTTCGTAAATAATCATCTATTTTTTTGAGAATTTTATTCATCTTGTATTTATAGTGTGGATTTGAATGTTAAAGAATCCCAAGATCAATCCATCTTATTAGGCCAAGAAGGTTTTTTTCATTCTGGTTGTCCCCTCCAAATAAATTTGGGATATTTAGGATTCTTGATCCAAAAGATTAAATCCCCTTGATAGGTCGAAGCTCATTTCTTCATATCGATAAATCGATCACGTCGATCTGGCGTCGATTCTCGATCACATCTCATCTGCTTCCTCTTCGATGTACTTCTTGGTCAACCTTCGATTTCTTCTTCTCGATCATCTCATATATGGTCATCCGTCATCGGTCTATCACCGATCGGTGTACATGTACTATTTATTGAACAGGTAAGGTTGGCATTCTTTAATGCCGATTTTATCTCAACTCATCGATTTCTTAACAAAGGAACTCATCTAATCCCTCATCGATCACCAAAGGATTGTACATCGGTGATCTAAATTTTTTTAATGCATTTAAGAGATGCGCGTCATTCTCGTGATCCGATCTCGATCATCTGTGCCGATTAAAAACTCATCGTGAGTTTCCCTTCAATTTGTTCGATGGGTTCATCTGAATTCCTCCTCATCAATTTGTTTCACAAAGAAAAATCTATACTTCAGTTTAAGTTGAATATGATTTTTGAAGTTGATAATGTTTTTTCAAACCCAAAATAATTAATCAAAACTAAAATATCCCAACACATTGCCTCCACCATTTTCATTGAGAGCATGTCTCTCATGGTCCGGTTACGAAGTTGGAACATCGCTTTAAGATTGACCATGATGTCCGGGCGTAAAGGGCGGTTTCAACGTTACGGTGTTGGTGTGCAACACATGACGACATCGACATAGGTCAAGATGGTAGACTTTGCCATTTCTTCGCTCGGTCAAACAATCTTTTCCATTTTTAACGGTTTTGGCCAAAAAAGGTTGCGACATGATGATCCCGTGGAAAATAAAATAAATCAACAAAGAAAAAACCGATCACATGATTCATATTGAAATCTCGAAAAAATAAATATGAAGACTCAAAGTCAGTTTTATATTGAACAAATCAATATAAAATTGAATAGCCATGATTAAATATGTAATTACTATAGCTTTGGGAGGTCATCGTCAGCCACTAATAATAATTTACAATCATCTTTTTGAGAATTTTCAAAAAAGCTTTTCTTTTGCCCGTCCGCAGGGAATTTCTCCAAAAAGATTTCCCTTAGCCTAGTGGAGAAAAATTTTTAGTGCCACCCACACCCACGAAAAAAAAAAATCGGTTAAATCTATTTAACGAGAAAATAAATAAACCTAAATCTAGACTAGTCTATTATATTGAACAAATCAAATAGCCTAATCTACTCGTGGATTTTCTCACGAGAAAAATAAATTTGAACGAGTCGAATTAAAACCATTCATACGCATAAAAATTAAACACATTAAATACCATGACAATTGGATACCTGCAAAACTGATCTAACAATTCTACTATCCAATTTTCAATAAAATTTAATGTCCAACAAATTTAAATAACAATTTAAATACAGAGCTCGAATTTTTGGATTTCTAATTTTGTGGATTTCTAATTTTTTTCAACACATGGAATTACCTTGGGGATGAAAAATTCATCCCCTATTTATAAGACAAGGGGGGGGCAAAATTTTGACCTAATTGGGTCATTGGGAAATTTCATTGCTTCTTCCTCAAGATACAATCTTGAATATATCCAATATATTCTATTTCCCAAAATATCTCCTAACAAAATCTTCTCCTCCTTTCTTGCTCCTTATTTTCGAAAAATACATACAAGTAAGGAAGAAATAAGATCTTTTTCCTTTCTTGAATTTATGGGATAAACTTATATCTCAAGAATACTTATTCCATAAAATCTTTCCAAGAAAATCAAGAAAAAATCTTTTTCTCTTTCCTACCTATTTTTTTCGAAAATAATCATGGAAAAATAGGCAAAATGTTTTCTTCTCCTTTTCATTAATTGGACTTTAATTTGGGCTATTTGAGGGGCCTTTAGGAGAATTAAGATTGGACCTCCAATGAGCTATGAAACTTTAATATTAAGCCAAATATTCTTCAAGCCCATTAATATTTATTTATTCCACTATAAAATTAATATTGAACTATCCATCTTAATCCATATTACGACTTCACAATAATATGGCTCCCGGTCATTATTTCCCGTGTTTAAGATTATCTTAGTCCACTAATTAATTAGGCCACTGAACAAGCTTTATATTAATTAACATCTTTGTCCTTGGAGTAAAGACAGTTCAACATTATTATCCATACCGGAAATAAATTTTCACTTGCAAGATTTGGTATGATAGAGATTCTGAGCCCACCAAGGGGACAAATCAAGCAAGCCGTACTTGCACACGATTCTCCGTATTAAATCTTAGCAATCGTCGTGTAACTAATAATATTGCCCAAGATATAAGGTATCGAATTACATTGATTCTCTTCCCATCATAAGTCAAAGCAATAATTATCAATTTCACACGATTCTATTTAAGGGACGGAGATTAAGAAATAACGAACCACTGAGGTCTAATTCTTGTATATTCAGTACCGAAGAATTTATCCTCTTGTAGGTCATATTCAGCGCATCATAATGCACTAGTGTAATCTCTTGGTCAAGACAGGCCAATCTGAGTCTTACACTTCAACCTTTCACGATGGATTGCTCATTTCCATCTGGGTTGTGAATTTGTACTTGGTTAAGAGGAACTATTAATTTGATCTTTCGTGATCTGGTATCACCAAATTAACTACAATGTAACATGTACTATTTATTGAACAGGTATGCAGTAAATATATATAACATTCATTCATATTTAATGCAACAGTGATAAATAATTTATTTCAGTAAATAAATAAGAAATTTAGTTTGGTTATACAAAGTAAAAAGCATACTTTTCAGTATAACCCCAACACCGTGTCCCATAGTTACTCAGTGATTGTACATCTATATTGTGTATATATAATTTTTTTAATGCATTTAAGAGATGTATGCCCAGGATTCTGTAAGCAAGGATCCAAATAGTATTTACACAACACTATTATCTAATAATCAAATAAGCAAACACTTAGAAAAATTCGTTATCAGAATCCTAATGTTGTCCCAAATGTTTCACAATATTTGTTTCAACATCCTGCACAAATTTTCAGATAGTGCAAAAATCAAGAAATTTTCTAAGTGAAGAAAACCTCTCATTGTCAAGAGCTTTTAAAAACAAATCAACACACTGCCTTTCACTAGGTATGTAATCCAACTTACCAACACTTTGTTCAACTAAATCACAAAGAAAATGGTTTCTTATATTTATGAGTTTAGTTTGTGAAAGTTGAATATGATTTTTGGATATATCTATCGTACGAGAATTATCACAATAAATTGTAAGGATATAATTTTCAAACCCAAAATTCTCAAGTATTTACTTCAACCACAGGAGTTGAGAACAAGAAACAGATTATTCTCAAGATAGACACATCTCGCGTATGTACTTTCTCGATCATCAATTTCACCTGCTAAATATGAATCACTATATCCAGCTAGTTTAAGATTAATATTATTAGTGAACATAATCTCATAATTGGCAATCCCAGCTACTTAGCAAATAAAACCCATTGGATGCAAGTGGGTATACAAGAGAAAAAGGGGACCGGACGGAAAGGTTGAAACCTTTAAGGCAAGACTCGTGGCGAAAGGGTACACTCAGAAAGAAGGGATCGATTATGAGGAAACCTTTTTGCCCGTAGCCATGCTCAAGTCCATCCGCATTCTCTTGTCGATTGCTGCACACCTAGACTTTGAGATCTGGCAAATGAATGTCAAGACCGCTTTCCTTAATGGAAGTCTTGACGAAGAAATCTATATGCAACAACCCTAAAACTTCATTGAAAAAGGCCAAGAGCATCTGGTTTGCAAGCTAAAGAAGTCCATTTATGGACTAAAGCAAGCATCCCGTGCTTGGAATCAGTGTTTTGATCAAGTTATAAAATCCTACGGTTTTGATCAAAACAATTTTGAAAGTTGTGTTTATAAGAAGCATGACGGAACTGCCTTGGTATTCTTGGTACTATACGTAGATGACATTCTGCTCATCGGGAATGATGTAAAGATGTTGTCAGACGTAAGGGCATAGCTATCAAAATAGTTTGATATGAAGGACTTAGGTGAAGCTGGTCACGTCCTAGGGATCAAGATCACTCGAGATTGCAGAAACGTAATGATCGGGCTCTCGCAAGCCTCATATATAGACACTGTTTTGAAGCGATTCAGTATGCAAGATTCCAAGAAAGGCTTTGTGCCTTTCAGACACGGAATCCATCTATCCAAGAAGATGTGTCCCAAGACACAAAAGGAAATAGATGACATGAAGGGCATTCCTTATGCTTCGGCTGTAGGAAGCCTCATGTATGCAATGCTGTGCACGAGACTGGATATTTGCTTTGCCGTAGACATGGTGGCAAGATATCAAAGTAACCCTGGGAAAGAGCATTGGACTACAGTCAAGAACATTCTGAAGTATCTGAAGAGGACACGGGACAGAATGTTAGTTTATCAATCAGACAGTCTAATCCCCATCGGTTACACGGACTCAGATTTCCAATCAGACATAGATTCCAGAAAGTCAACCTAGGGTAGTGTGTTTTGCATGGGGGGAGGAGCCATGACATGGAGAAGCGTTATTCAGAAATGCATCACAGATTCTACCATGGAAGCCGAATACGTAGCCGCTTGCGAAGCAGCGAAAGAAGCGGTTTGGCTCGAGAACTTCCTAGTGGACTTGGACGTTGTTCTGGATTTGCCCAGCACGATCACGGTTTACTGTGATAACGCCGGAGCAGTTGCAAATTCTAGGGAACCGAGAGCCCACTGTTGGGGTTATACTGAAAAGTATGCTTTTACTTTGTATAACCAAACTGAATTTCTTATTTATTTTCTGAAATAAATTATTTATCACATGTTGCATTAAATATGAATGAATGCTACATATATTTACTGCATACCTGTTTAATAAGTCAGTACGTGTTACATTATAGTTAATTTGGTAATACCAGATCACAGAAGATCAAATTAACAGTTCCTCGTGACTAAGTACAAATTCACAACCCAGATGGAAATGAACAATCCATCATGAAAGGTTGAAGTGTAAGGCTCAGATTGACTTGTCTTGACAAAGAGATTACACTAGTGTATTATAATGCGCTGAATAGGACCTACAAGAGGATAAATTCTTCGGTACTGAATATACAAGAATTAGACCTCAGTGGTTAGTTATTTCTTAATCTTCATCCCTTAAATAGGAACGTGTGAAATTAATAACTATTGCTTTGACTTATGATGGGAAGAGAATCAATGCGATTCGATACCTTGTATCTTGGGCAATATTATTGATTACATGACGATTGCTAAGATTTAATACCGAGAATCGCGTGCAAGTACATCTTGCTTGATTTATCCCCTTGGTGGGCTCGAAATCTTTATCATACCAAATCTTGCAAGTGGAAATTTATTTCCGGTATAGATAATAACGTTGAGCTGTCTTTACTCCAAGGACAAATATATTAATTAATATAAAGTCTGTTCAGTGACTTAATTAATTAATGGACTAAGATAATCTTAAACGTGGGAAATAATGACCGGGGGCCATATTATTGTGAAGTCGTAATATGGGTTAAGTTGGATAGTTCAATATTAATTTTATAGTGGAGTAAATTAATATTAATGGGCTTGAATAATATTTTGGCTAAATATTAAAGTTTCATAGCCCATTGGAGGTCCAATATTAATTCTCCTAAAGGTCCCTCAAATAGCCCAAATTAAATTCGAATTAATGGAAAGGAGAAGAAAATATTATTGCCTATTTTTCCTAATTATTTTCGAAAAATATGAGTAGGAGAGAAAAGATTTTCTTGATTTTCTTGGAATGATTTTATGGAATAAATATTCTTGAGATACAAGTTTATCCCATAAATTCAAGAAAGGAAAAAGATCTTATCTCTTCCCTATTTTGTGATATTTTCGAAAATAATGCAAGGCAAGAAGGAGAAGAAGATTTTGTTGGGAGATATTTTGGGAAATATAATATATTGGATATATTCTAGATTGTATCTTGAGGAAGAAGCAAGGAAATTTCCCAATGATCCAACTAGGTCAAATTTTCGTCCCCCTCCTTGCTCTATATATAGGGGATGAATTCTTCATCCCCAATGCAATTCCAAGTGTTGGAAAATTAGAAATCCACAAAGGTGGTGACAAAATATTTTTATTTTTTCTCCTTTAAATTAAAATCGTTCGTTGACAATCCTCCCACCGAATTACGTTCGTGGACTTGAGACATATTTGAGAAGGCACTTTGGGTTGATCCATCGTCTCAACGGTTGTCTCTACAAGAGGTATGTAATCTCGTAACTCCTAGATTCCGCATGCTTAGGATTTACGTGGATTATATGTACGCATGTTGTTTATTTGCTTATTAATTATTATGTTGAATTGATTTATGATTAATTCATGTTAGTAATTAATTAATTAATTTAAATATGTATTTAAATACACCTCGAATAGATCCGAGCACTCCTAATTTCCCAACAACTGGTATCAGAGCTTCGTTTTTGAGCTCTGTATTTAAATTGTTATTTAAATTATGTTGGCCACTAAATTTTATTGAAAATTGGATAGTAGAATTGTTAGATCTGTTTTGGAGGTATCCAATTGTCATGTTATTTAATGTGTTTATTTATTTCATGCGTAAGAATGGTTTTAATTAAACTCGCTTGATTTTGTTTTTTCTCGTGAGAAAATCCACGCCTTTTCAGTAGATTAGGCTATTTGATTTGTTCAATGTAATAAATTAGTCTAGATTTAAGGTGTATTTATTTTCTCGACTAAATAAATTGTAACCCGATCTTGTGAAAGGGAAGAGGACAAAAGACGGAAATGAGGAGTTGAACGACCCTAAGTTAACCGCACATGACCGCCGATTAAAAAGACGAACGCACTCGGCTCTCGAGCCGGGCGACACATCGGGGGCGAAAACGGGTCGCCAAGATGAGGGCACGCTTCCGACGACCGCAGCGCGAGATCAGCTTAGGCACGGCATCGATAATCCTCCCAGACGCCGCTTAAGGCGGACGACTTTGGGATCCATCGGAAGCAAAGGACGAGGTCGGCAGATTTACGGGGGGAGAAACCACGGTATTGTGCCATTCGACGAATAAATCAACGCGGGCAAGCAAAGCATTGAACGGCTCGACCACCATCGCCCGAGTCAAGCCGAGGTCGCGCGAGAGATCCATAGGGCGACGCCGCTGCGCGGAAGAAATAAAGGTAGACACAAGAAGCTGGCTCGCCAAGAGGTCATGAGAGCCGGGATCAAGGCCATACAAGCGGGCTTGCATCATCATTGCGAGCTACTTGGTGTGGCGATTCGAGACGGAATTTTTTTTTGAGGCGAACGAGTGGGAGAAATTCAAGACGGCGTTTCTTCAAAATCAAGACAAGGAAAATCAAACCATGATAGTTGGATAATATGTGCCCAATATGTTTATTTTTCTGCTTTGCTTGATTTATTGTTGTATTTTCTTATGCCTTATTTAATTTGTTTAAATGTGTTTGCATGAGAATTGGCCATCGAAAAATCTCAAATTCAAAAATTACTAAGTATGTTTAAACAATTAATTTAATTTTGAATCGAATTTATTTTGACCTCCATGATTTATTTATTTGTGAAATCTTTTGGAGAAATTCCCCTAAGGGACGGTCAAAAGAAAGCTTTCACATGAATAAATTCTCAAAAGGATGATTGTAAATTATTATTAGTGGCGACGATGACCCTCTCAAGAGGCTCGATCAAAACGAAGTAGTAATTCTGTATTTAATCATGTTTATTACTTAGGTATAAAATTGATATGCATATACTTCGCCAAAGTCCCTGTCAATTTTATATTGGTCAAGTGGGGCCAACTATTAATTTTTTTTTAAAATTAAAGATTTGTAATTGTTCTTGTTTGTAACCTACTTGAATGTGATTTAAATGATGACCCTCCCAAGAGGCTCATTTAAAATTATTTTGAGATGTTGGCTGAGGCATGTTCATATTTTTTTGAGATTTTAATATGAATCATGTGATCGAATTATGTGATTTTCTATGTGTTGATCTGGATATTGACATAAGATGTATGTTTATTTTCAGTATCATCATGTCGCAACATTTTAATCCACTGTTCAATATACTGAAAGACAATTTGCTTACTGGAGAAAACTTTGTTGATTGGTATCGAAAACTTACTATTGTCCTCACCGCACAACATCACAACTGGGTTCTTACCACACCCAAACCAGAAAAGCCGACTGATGAGTCCAGTAAAATGGAAAAGAAAGAGTATGCTGACTGGGAGCGTTCTAACGAAATGACAAAGTGTACCATCTTGGCTTCTATGTCAGATGTGTTGCAACACCAGCACCAGAACGTTGAAACTGCTGCAGGCATCATGGTCAATCTTAAAGCGATGTTCCAACATCAGAACCGTGTGGCTTTCCAAATCACCACGAGAGACATGCTCTCAATGAAAATGGTGGAGGGAACGCCCGTGAGGGAACACGTTCTCCAGATGATGGCTCACCTTAACAAGCTTGAGGTACTTGGTGCTGAATATGATATCGAGACCCAGATCGATTTCATACTCCATTCCCTGCCCAAGAGCTTCGAGCAGTCCAGACTCAATTACCAAATGAACAATCAGAAGTTCTCCTTGCCTGATCTGCTACAAGCTCTAGTCTCGGCTGAAGGAATATTGGGAGAGAGCAGCCAAGCCTTAGCGGCAGCTGGTCCATCTTCCTCTTTTAGACCAAAGGGAGGCAAGAAGAAGAAGAAGGCCAAAAGTGAAGCTAACTCAAGTGTTGCCAAGGGCAAAGGAAAGGTGAGAGGGAGGGTGGAGTAAAGAAACCGGCTAAGGGAAAGTGTTTTAACTGCGGTGAAAAGGGACACTGGAGGACATCCTATTCCAAACCCAAAAGGAATGGAAAGAAAGGTAATTCTCACGCACTAGTTGTTGAAACTTGTTTAGCAGCGTATGCTACCCATTCGTGGGTAATGGATACGGGTTCCACTGATCATGTTTGTTTCACATTACTAGGGTTCAAGCGGACCAGGCAACTTAGTGGGAGAGAGATCCTCGTCACGCTAGACGATGCTACAAGAGTGGCAGCTGAAGCAGTGGGATACGTGCACTTGTCTTTTGAAGACAAGAGTTTAATTTTAAGAGATGTTCTTTATGTTCCTGTTTTTCGCAAAAACCTTATTTCTGTTTCAAAACTATTTGCTGATGGATATTCTGTTGTTTTAATAAACATGTTACTGTTTTTCATAACGATGTGGTTATCTATCATGGAACTTTACGGAACAATCTCTATATTATTAATGGTGCACATCACTCATAGAATGCATCCTATAACCATCTACTATTTCGAGTAATAAAAGGAAACGTTCGACTAAAGTGAACGAGACACTTCTTTGGCACCTAAGATTATGTCATATTAATCCAAAAAGGATCCAAAGGTTGGTCCAAGATGGTTCATTGGAGTCCCTCCTGATTGAACAATTTCCAACTTGCGAATCATGCTTGGAGGGTAAGATGACCATGAGGGCATTTGGAGCCAAGGGGCTTAGAGCTAAAGAAGTGTTGGAGATCGTTCACACCGATGTATGTGGTCCAATGCAAATCAAAGCAAGAGGCGGCTACGAGTATTTCGTTACATTTATCGATGATTACTCGCGCTATGAATACATTTTCCTAATGAAGCATAAATCTGAGACCTTTGATAAATTCAAAGAATTTAAGGCTCAAGCAGAGAATCATAATGAAAAGAGTATCAAGTTTCTACGATCTGATCGTGGAGGCGAATACCTCAGCGATGAATTCTTGAACTATCTGTCGGATGAAAGAATTGCATCCCAGTTGAATGCACCCGGTACCCCTCAACAAAACGGGGTTGCAGAACGTAGAAATAGAACGCTTCTAGAAATGGCAAGGTCAATTATGAGTTATGCGGATTTACCAAAATCGTTATGGGGTTACGCCTTGCAAACAACAACTTATATTCTGAACTTAGTGCCATCCAAATCGGTTCCCAAAACCCCTAGGGAATTGTGGACGGGGCGCAAGCCCAGCTTAGGACACATGAGGATCTGAGGGTATTCGACATACGTGTTGGACAAGGAAGCTGGTAAATTGGATGCACGTTCGGAATTAAGGTTGTTTATAGGGTACCCCGAAGGAACAAAGGGATGCATGTTCTATGGTTCCGAAGATCAAAAGGTCGTAATCAGTACGCACTTTAGATTTTTGGAAGAAGACTATATGAACGATAAAAAGCCTAGAAGCGAGATTACCTTAGAAGAACTTAGGGGGCCGACTCCGTTGCCAACTGTACTAGACGATGTACCATGCGTCACGCCTACACAACCAAAACCTCATCGTAGTGGGAGGGTTATTAGACAACCCGAGCGATTCTTGGGGATAGGAGAGTCCTCGGACTTGATCTCAGGAGAAGAATCAGATCCGTGGTCCTACAACGAGGCGATCCAAGACAAGGATGCAACTTCTTGGCAAACCGCAATGGAAAGCGAGATGGGTTCAATGGATCACAATAAAGTATGGGAGCTAGTCGAACCACTTAGTGGGGTAAAACCCATTGGATGCAAGTGGGTATACAAGAGAAAAAGGGGACCGGACGAAAAGGTTGAAACCTTTAAAGCGAGACTCGTGGCGAAAGGGTATACTCAGAAAGAAGGGATCGACTATGAGGAAACCTTTTTGCCCGTAGCCATGCTCAAGTCCATCCGCATTCTCTTGTCGATTGTTGCGCACCTACACTTTGAGATCTGGCAAATGGATGTCAAGACCACTTTCCTTAATGGAAGTCTTGACGAAGAGATCTATATGCAACAATCCGAAGGCTTCATTGAAAAAGGCCAAGAGCATCTGGTTTGCAAGCTAAAGAAGTTCATTTATGGGCTAAAGCAAGCATCCCGTGCTTGGAATCAGTGTTTTGATCAAGTTATAAAATCCTACGGTTTTGATCAAACGATTTCGAAAGTTGTGTTTATAAGAAGCGTGACGGAACTGCCTTGGTATTCTTGGTACTATACGTAGATGACATTCTGCTCATCGGGAATGATGTAAAGATGTTGTCAGACGTAAGGGCATGACTGCCAAAACAGTTTGATATGAAGGACTTAGGGGAAGTCGGTCACGTCCTAGGGATCAAGATCACTCGAGATCGCAGGAAAAGAATGATAGGGCTTTCGCAAACCTCATATATAGACACCGTTTTGAAGCAATTCAACATGCAAGATTCCAAGAAAGGTTTTGTGCCTTTCAGACACGGAATCCATCTATCCAAGGAGATGTGTCCCAAGACACAAAAGGAAATAGATGACATGAAGGGCGTTCCTTATGCTTCGGCTGTAGGAAGCCTCATGTATGCAATGGTGTGCACGAGATCGGATATCTGCTTTGCCGTAGGCATGGTGGCAAGATATCAAAGTAACCCTGGGAAAGAGCATTGTACTGCAGTTAAGAACATTCTGAAGTATCTGAAGAAGACACGGGACAGAATGTTAGTTTATCTATCAGACAGTCTAATCCCCATCGGTTATACGGACTCAGATTTCCAATCAGACATAGACTCCAGAAAGTCAACCTCGGGTAGTGTGTTTTGCATGGGGGGAGGAGCCATGACATGGAGAAGTGTTAAGAAAATATGCATCGCTGATTCTACCATGGAAGCCGAATATGTAACTGCTTGTGAAGCAGTGAAAGAAGCGGTTTGGCTCAAGAACATCCTGGTGGACTTGGACATCATTCCGAATTTGCCCAACACGATCACAGTTTACTGTGATAACGCCGGAGCAGTTGCAAATTCTAGGAAACCGAGAGCCCACAGGGCCAGCAAACACATAGAAAGAAAATACCATCTTATACGAGAAATCGTTAAGAGATGAGGCATAGAGGTGACAAAGATTGTGTCTGAAGACAACCTAGCAGATCCATTCACAAAGGGTCTGCCTCAAAGTACATTTGAGAGACATGTGGAAGGAATGGGTGTCAAGACCGTTGCCAATTTGCTTTGAGTATAAGTGGGAGAAATATTATTAGGTTCGTGTAGGTGACATTAGATGTCACATAGAACACGAGACATGCTGTAGTATACTTAAAAGCAGACTTTGAGTATAAGTTGGAGATTGTTGGGGTTATAATGAAAAGTATGCTTTTACTTTGTATAACCAAACTGAATTTCTTATTTATTTACTGAAATAAATTATTTATCACATGTTGCATTAAATATGAATGAATGTTATATATATTTACTGCATACCTGTTCAATAAGTCAGTATGTGTTACGTTGTAGTTAATTTGGTGATACCAGATCATAGAAGATCAAATTAACAGTTCCTCGTGACTAAGTACAAATTCACAACCCAGATGGAAATGAACAATCCATCATGAAAGGTTGAAGTGTAAGGCTCAGATTGGCTTATCTTGACTAAGAGATTACACTAGTGCATTATAATGCGCTGAATAGGACCTACATGAGGATAAATTCTTCGGTACTGAATATACAAGAATTAGACCTCAGTGGTTCGTTATTTCTTAATCTTCGTCCCTTAAATAGGATCGTGTGAAATTAATAACTATTGCTTTGACTTATGATGGGATGAGAATCAATGCGATTCGATACCTTGTATCTTGGGCAATATTATTGATTACATGACGATTGCTAAGATTTAATACGGAGAATCGTGTGCAAGTACGTCTTGCTTGATTTGTCCCCATGGTGGGCTCGAAATCTTTATCATACCAAATCTTGCAAGTGGAAATTTATTTCCGGTATGGATAATAGCGTTGAGTTGTCTTTACTCCAATGACAAAGATATTAATTAATATAAAGTCTGTTCAGTGACTTAATTAATTAATGGACTAAGATAATCTTAAACGTGGGAAATAATGACCGGGAGCCATATTATTGTGAAGTCGTAATATGGGTTAAGTTGAATAATTTTATAGTGGAGTAAATTAATATTAATGGGCTTGAATAATATTTTTTTAAATATTAAAGTTTCATAGCCCATTGGGGGTCCAATCTTAATTCTTCTAAAGACCCCTCAAATAGCCCAAATTAAAGTCCAATTAATGGAAAGGAGAAGAAAATATTATTGCCTATTTTTCCTAATTATTTTAAAAAAATATGAGTAGAAGAGAAAAAAGATTTTCTTGATTTTTTTGGAAAGATTTTATGGAATAAGTATTCTTGAGATACAAGTTTATCCCATAAATCCAAGAAAGGAAAAAGATCTTATTTCTTCCCTATTTTGTGATATTTTCGAAAATAATGCAAGGCAAGAAGGAGGAGAAGATTTTGTTGGAAGATATTTTGGGAAATAGAATATATTGGATATATTCTAGATTGTATCTTGAGGAAGAAGCAAAGAAATTTCCAAATGATCCAACTAGGTCAAATTTTCGTCCCCCTCCTTGCTCTATATATAGGGGATGAATTCTTCATCCCCAATGCAATTCCATGTATTGGAAAATTAGAAATCCACAAAGGTGGTGGCAAAATATTTTTATTTTTTCTCCTTTAAATTAAAATCGTTCGTTGACAATTCCATATTACGTTCGTGGACTTGGGACATATATGAGAAGGCACTTTGGGTTGATCCATCGTCTCAACGGTTGTCTCTACAAGAGGTATGTAATCTCGTAACTCCTAGATTCTGCATGCTTAGGATTTACGTGGATTATATGTACGCATGTTGTTTATTTGCTTATTAATTATTATGTTGAATTGATTTAGGATTAATTCATGTTAGTAATTAATTAATTAATTTAAATATGTATTTAAATACACCTCGAATAGATCCGGGCACCCCTAATTTTCCAACACCCACAAGGCCAACAAACACATAGAAAGAAAATACCATCTTATACGAGAAATCGTTAAGAGAGGAGACATAGAGTTGACAAAGATTGCGTCGGAAGACAACCTAGCAGATCCTTTCACACAGGGTCCGCCTCAGAGTACATTCGAGAGACATGTGGAAGGAATGGGTGTCAAGAGCGTTACCAATATGCTTTGAGTATAAGTGGGAGAAATATTATTAGGTTCTTGTAGGTGACATTAGATGTCACATAGAACACTAGACATGATGTAGTATACTTAAAAGCAGACTTTGAGTATAAGTGGGAGATTGTTGGGGTTATACTGAAAAGTATGCTTTTACTTTGTATAACCAAACTGAATTTCTTATTTATTTACTGAAATAAATTATTTATCACTGTTGCATTAAATATGAATGAATGTTATATATATTTACTGCATACCTGTTCAATAAATAGTACATGTTACATTGTAGTTAATTTGGTGATACCAGATCACGAAAGATCAAATTAATATTTCCTCGTAACCAAGTACAAATTCAAAATCCAGATGGAAATGAGAAATCCATCGTGAAAGGTTGAAGTGTAAGACTCAGATTGGCTTGTCTTGACCAAGAGATTACACTAGTGCATTATGATCTTGTTGAATAAGACCTCTGAGGAGGATAAATTCTTGATCTAATATACAAGAATTAGACCTCAGTGGTTCGTTATTTCTTAATCTCCGTCTCTTAAATAGAATCGTGTGAAATTGATAACTATTGCTTTGACTTATGATGGGAATATAATCAATGCGATTCGATACCTTATATCTTGGGCAATATTATTAGTTACACGACGATTGCTAAGATTTAATACGGAGAATCATGTGCAAGTAAGGCTTGCTTGATTTGTCCCCTTGGTGGGCTCAGAATCTTTATCATACCAAATCTTGCAAGTGAAAATTTTTTTCGATATGGATAATAATGTTGAGCTGTCTTTACTCCAAGGACAAAGATTTTAATTAATATAAAGCCTGTTCAGTGGCCTAATTAATTAGTGGACTAAGATAATTTTAAACACGGGAAATAATGACCGGGAGCCATATTATTGTGAAGTCGTAATATGGGTTAAGATGAATAGTTCAATATTAATTTTATAGTGGAATAAATTAATATTAATGGGCTTGAATAATATTTGGCTTAATATTAAAGTTTCATAGCCCATTGGAGGTTCAATCTTAATTCTCCTAAAGGTCCCTCAAATAGCCCAAATTAAAGTCCAATTAATGAAAAGGAGAAGAAAATACTTTTCCTATTTTTCCATGATTATTTTCGAAAAAAATTGGTAGGAAAGAGAAAAAGATTTTTTCTTGATTTTCTTGGAAATATTTTATGGGATAAGTATTCTTGAGATACAAGTTTATCCCATAAATTCAAGAAAGGAAAAAGATCTTATTTCTTTCTTACTTGTGTGTATTTTTCGAAAATAAGGAGCAAGAAAGGAGGATAAGATTTTGTTGGGAGATATTTTGGAAAATAGAATATATTGGATATATTCAAGATTGTATCTTGAGGGAGAAGCAAGGAAATTTTCCAATGACCCAATTAGGTCAAAATTTTCGCCCCCCCTGTCCTATAAATAGGGGATGAATTTTTCATCCCCTAGGTAATTCCATGTGTTGGAAAAATTAGAAATCCACAAAGGTGGTGGCAAATAATTTTATTTTCTCTTTATTAAAATCGTTCGTTGAGAATCCTCCCACCGGATTACGTTCGTGGACTTGAGACATATTTGGGAAGGCTCTTTGGGTTGATCCATTGTCTCAACGGTTGTCTCTACAAGAGGTATGTAATCTCATAACTCCTAGATTCCACATACTTAAGATTTACGTGGATTACGTGTACGCATGTTGCTTATTTGCTTGTTTAATTATTATATTGAATTGATTTAGGATTAATTCATGTTAGTAATTAATTGATTAATTTAAATATGTATTTAAATTCATCTCGAATAGATCTGGGCACCCTGTATTTCCCAACACACGGAGCTCGCTACTACGATGTTCTCTTTTCAAAAGATGATTAATTATATGTTGTAGCCATAATAATCAGCCAGCAGCCACGTGACAAATGACGATGATGTGGCGAATGGTGATGATGTGGCAGCTAGAACCGAGTTCAAATGAAGAGTATGAGATGTCGAGGTCGGCCTTCAAAGGGCGACCTAGCGACGAGCAAAGAAGATCAAGTTTGCCTTAACGAGCGACCTCCCTCGTATGGCGACTTAGCGTGAGAATAAGGAAAAAAAGGCGAGTCGAGCTTCGCCTGAGAAAGCGACCTCCCCGGTCATCGCTCAGGTAGGTACGTCGCGATATCGGAGGCGAACATAAGCAAGGAAATAAGATCAAGATAAAGATTCCCCTTGTTTGTTATGAAAATAAAAGATCTTGCATATCTATTGACCGACGAGCGAAGATTTAGTGTATCTTGTAGATTATTGGGGCGCCCATTAAATGGCCCATTAGGGTTTTATCTTTGTACACTTTGTAAATATTATAAATAAGGGACAAACCCCAAGAGAAAGACACAAAAATACACACGAAAACGATAGTAAAAATATTAAAACGCAGATGCGGGGGACGTAATCTTAGGAGGATGATTTAACCCGTCAACAAACTCGATTGTTATTTACATTATCCATTATTCATTCATGATTCATACATTACTTGTTTGTAGTCCCTAGATGTAGAATTTAGATTACAACAATTGACGCCGTCTGTGGGAAAACATCTATCGAATTTTTACGAAATATTCAGTAGGACCCAGAAATAAAAAACCAAAACTGGATGAAACACTCCCTGTTCGTCCAAAATTCATACCTAAATTTCATTATTCATCGAAAAACAAAAACCCACATACATAGCTGACTAAATCATCAGTACATTGCCATCAAGGAAAGCCAGAAATCCCTATCTTACATCCTACAATTACCAACATCCCAGTTGCGAATTCAATAACACCAGGCTCATCTCCCATCAGAAACAGAGTGTCGGACATCATCGAATCGTCTCTGCCGAAAAACCCAGTCGCCGGAGACTAAACAGTAAGGGAAGTTCTCTCAGAAACCTCATCGTAAAAAATCAAGTGCTCGATTGTCCCCCTGCAAGTTGCTGCTCGTCGCACCACCGCTTGAAACAAGACAAACCGCAGCAGCGCCGCCAAGCCAATTTTCAGTTCCAGTCGTGCCCAACACCTAGAGCCGCCGCTCTGATTCACCAATGCCTCGTAGCAGCGCCAAGGACTGAACCCCCCGTGCTTTCGCTCCTTGAATTCATCGGACCTTTGATTTCGGCGGTGAAACGCGGTGGGTGAACATGGTGGAGGTGATTGACAGCGGCGAAATCTTCTCCTGTAGAGAGGATGGAAAGCAAATCTGCTGGGAAAAGGGATGGACTGATCCCTTATTCGGAGGAAATAAAGTATTGGGCCAGGTTATGCGTTTATTCTTTTCTAATTAAACCTTTGGGCCCAATCTGATTAATTCATAAGCCCAGTTTTGACATTGATTAAATCAGTTGTTGGGCCAATTATTATTTGCTTGTGGTATTCTCGGCCCACCCACTTCAATAATAATTCTTTGGGCCAGAAATATTATTTGTTAATAATATTTTTTGCCCAAATCTGAAAGAGGGAATATTAAATATAACAGTCATCCAGATTTTTGGCCCAAACCTGGAAATATTAAATATACATAAATATATGAATATATGTGGTTTGATTTTAATACTATTAGGATTTTCACGCTTATCTGAAATAACTCGATATCTAACTTAAGCATTTATTTTTCATGGAGAAAAATATTCATAACTCTTGCAAAAAGGAAATTGACGGCACACAAGCAAAAAAGAACTCAAAAATCTATCTATTTGTCATTTTTTAAACCCACCTACATCAGGTTCTTTTATTTATTTCCTTTTAATATATATCATAGTATTCATACTTATATATATATTAAAAGGTGGGGGCATATGTGCTCATATCTCGAGCTATTCGAGTTAATTTCAGAACAATAGTTGACGTTAGAGACTCAATCTATTCTGTTTAAATTTGGAGGGTTAATTTAAAACAAACTCCAAATCCTTATGATTTACTAATATCATAAACCCTAGAAAAGGGACTATCACAAAATTCATTTTCGAGCACTCGAAAGTCTCGTACAAATGAAACAAACTTTTAATTTGGCCTCAAACTTACATCGCATCAAACGATTAAGAAGGTACTCAAATTCCTAAAGTCGCGGTCTCAAACAAGCAGACCCGACAATCTCAATTTTGTAAAGTCGCGGTCTCAAACTAGAAGACCCGACAACGTCAAAATCACGAAGTCGCGGTCTCAAACAAACAAGACCCGACGACCTCAAATCAACAAGGTCAAACTTCCAAAAAATGACCATGTCGACCCCGACGAACACAAGGGGCATACCAGAAGGCAATCAAGTCGCAACATAAGTAAGACGACAAATAAGCCCTTCAAATCACAAGTCAAAGAGAGTCGTATCCTCAATAAAACGACCTCGAAAGATGACCTTTTTATATCAAATGAATATCTCAATCCAAACTGACACCGAGTTAAAACACATGTTTAAAGTCACATTTCGGAATATCCTCCAGCTCACATCGTAGCCATGATTTTCGAATCCCAAGGTCGATGAGGTCGTGGCCTAAACAGCTCGATTCTTGTCACGACTTCATAAGGAGACAAAGAACAAGTTCATTTAAATCGCAATGTCAATAAGACGATAAGAGCATAGCTCGATTCATAGTCGCAGAAGTTATTCAAGCCACTGGCAAATAGTCCGAAACGACTATAAATCTACATAGTTCGAAATGACTGTAAACCTATGTGCCAATATTCTTTCACATTCTTGAAACAACAAATCCCTCTGATACCAACGATCTATACACACGAGAATCAAATCTCCGTCCGGGGGGTAAGACCCTAAGTATCCCAAACCCCAGAAATCTCAAAGGTTACTTTATACCAAGAGAAACGAAAAAGACCTTGTTAATATTTTCAAAATTCAAGTCTCCCTTTCAACACTGATAAAAGTCAGTTTTACCAAAAATATCAAAAACATTTTCTGACCTCCTAATAATATCTTTACAAAATTTGCAAGAGTCTTTAAACCTAAATCTCTCTCTCCCAAAGAATTTTCTCAAATGGTCAAATAAACCATGGCACTTCCGCCTTCTTGGCGATGATTTTGTCCGCCTTCATTGGCGTCGACCTTCCCGCCTCTTCGACATCGGCATTCCGCCTCCTAAGGCGATGATTTTTTCCGCCTATACATCGTCGACCTGCCCGCCTCTTCGGCGTCGGCATTCCGCCTCCTAAGGCGATGACTTTGTCCGCTTTATCTGTCGTCGACCGCCTGTTTTCTCTTGGCGTCGGCAGATTCTCGCCTACTAAGGCGGCGATGATTTTATCCTTTATCTGGGTCGACTTTAAAATCTCTTAAGATCGGCATTCCGCCTCCCAAGGCGACGACTTTTGTCTGCCTATCGGGCGTCGACTTTGCCCGCCTTTCTGATTGTAAAGACTACCCTAAGGTGTGATGATTTTGTCCGCCTATATGGCGTCGGGACACCCGCCTCACGGCGTCGGCAAGATTCCGCCTCTAAAGGCGATGACTTTGTCCGGCCATATCGGCGACGACCGCCCGCCCTCTTGTTGTCGGCATTCTACCTCCTAAGGCGATGACTTTGTCCACCTATACGGCGTCGACTTGCCCGCCTCTTCGACGTCGGCTTTCCACCTATTTCGGCGAGATTCACTAGTTTGGCCGAGTCAAATAAAATGTTACCTTTCCTTTCATAATTCCTGGGTGTTAAACCGAAGGAGGTCGCATGAATAAACATCGAACCCCCGAGGTACGACTTTTCGACATATCAAGGCGAGATCGCCACCCAAAAAAAAAGGGTCCTCCCCGACTTTGTAAGACGACTAAGCAAAAGTTCACAAATAAGCCGCATCCAAATAAGACGGCAAGAACATATGCAATTTTAAAGTCGCATATGGAAATCAAGCCGGCATGGTAAAGGTAGAAAAGTAAATGAGTTTCATTGACGGAAGGCCCAAAGGCTAGATACATCAAGTCGCGAACCGCCGGCCAGAAATGGTCATCGACGAAAAATAAAACAAGACTTCGAGGCAAAAAGAGGCTCACCTCAAAGTACAAGCACATATAAGACTCATATAAAAGAGGCTCACCTCAAAGCACGAAAGACAGATAAAACTCGCATAAAAGAGGCTCACCAAAGTACGAAAGCACGATAAGACTCGCATAAAAGTGGCTCACCTCAAAGCACGAAAGACAGATAAGACTCGCACTGAAGAGACTCCACCTCAAAGTACGAAAGACAAATAAGACAGACGTTAAGAGGCTCACAAAGCACGAAAAGAAAGGCTCACCTCAAAGTACGAAAGACAGATAAAACTTGTACAAAGAGGCTCACCTCAAAGTACGAAAGACAGATAATAAGACCCCTCAAAGACGAAAAAATAAGCTCAGACGAAGAGGCTCACCTCAAAGCACGAAGCAAAGATAAGACTCAGACAAAGAGGCTCACCAAAGTACGAAAGCAAAGATAAGACTCAGACAAAAAGAGGCTCACCCAAAGCACGAAAGACAGATAAGACTCAGACAAAAGAGGCTCACCTCAAAAGACAGATAAGACTCGTACAAAGAGGCTCCCCTCAAAGTACGAGCACAAATAAGACTCGTACAAAGAGGCTCCTCTCAAAGTACGAGCACAGATAAAACTCGTACAAAGAGGCTCCCCTCAAAGTACGAGCACAAATAAAACTCGTACAAAGAGGCTCACCTCAAAGTACGAGCACAGATAAAACTCGTACAAAGAGGCTCACCTCAATGTACGAGCACAGATAAGACCCGTACAAAGAGGCTCACCTCAAAGTACGAGCATAGATAAGACTCTTACAAAGAGGCTCACCTCAAAGTATGAGCACAAATAAAGATAATCAAAGACCTACTAAGTCGCAGCATGAACCAACGACCAAGACTCTCGACGAGCCCAGCCTCTCGACAAGCTCAAATCCCAACAAGTAGCAATTTTAGATGAACCTCGTGGCAAGCAGCGAGCATAAGATAGACCCCCCGGCCCGGAGGCACGAGGGAGAATCAAGCCCGCTAAAGCACACTTGAGTCAAGCTGAAGATCTAAACTTGATACCGGAAGTATTATCATCGAAGTATGAATAGAAAACCTCATGAAGGCATTCAAGGCATACACAGGGGCAAAGAATGCAACTTCAAAGGCGAAAATCAGATAAGTTTTATTTGAACAAAGGTCAAGACCGACCTCCGAACAAAGTCGAAGTCCGCTCTTGGGGGCAATTGTTGTAGCCATAATAATTAGCTAGCAGCCACGTGACAAATGACGATGACGTGGCGAATGGTGATGATGTGGTAGCTAGAACCGAGTTCAAATGAAGAGTATGAGATGCTGAGGTCGGCCTTCAAAGGGCGACCTGGCGACGAGCAAAGAAGATCAAGTTTGCTGGGCGACTTGGCAGCAGAATAACGAAAAAGACGAGTCGAGCTCACCTAGACGAGCGACCTCCCCCGAGGTCGCTCCGTGGGCGAGGTCGACAGGCGTATCAGAGCGAACATAAGCAAGGAAAGAAGATCAAGATAAAGATTCCCGGTGTTTATTATGAAAATAGAAGATCTTGCATATCTATTGAAGATCCTGACGAAGATTTAGTTTATCTTGTATTTCCTTGTTTAGAAGGCCCATTAAATGGCCCATTAGGGTTTTATCTTTGTACACTTTGTAAATATTATAAATAGGGGACAAACCCCACGAGAAAGACACAAAAATACACACGAAAAAGATAGTAAAATATCCTGGCTTGGTATGCCCCCAGACGTAGTCCTTCCGGAGGAACTGGGTCAACAAACTCGATTGTTCTTTACATTATCCATTATTCATTCATGATTCATACACTACTTGTTTGTAGCCCTAGATGTAGAATTTAAGTTACAACATTATACATCAATGTTTGTTCATAATCCGCTGAGTAATTATGGGGCACGGAGCTCGCAGTACGATGTATACTCTTGGAAAAGTGGATCAATATGAACTTGTGTAATAAAAAATGAAATATGCAACACTTGATGATAAAAATCATGCAAAAATAGTGTTGAGATGTATGTGTGCCGACATTTTGTGAAACTTTATGGTTTCAAATTTATATTACCTTCATGAATTATCTGATTTCATTTGTAAGTTAAATTCTTGATTCTAATTTGTTATGATATCTAAACTGTATTTGTTTTTGCATTTTTAAAATTGTCATTTTATTTTTTCAGCAACTGTTGATCACTGGAATGCAATGAATTAACTCAACTTGTTTCTTAATTTTGAATTAGTGGGATATTATATTTATGGGTTGTTAAAATCTGAACATTTGTTATGTATATATCTTTGTATCAGATTTTTGTCTCTAGATTGTTTGGAGATTTTCACAAACCCTTAATGTTCTATTATTTGTTCTCCCACTAACTATTCGATTTGTTTTGTGCCTTAAAGCCACAAGTAGAGTTACAATTCTCATGACACTCGAAGTTTCCATCTTCATACTCTTATCACAAAAGATAGAGTAATTGATTCCCATTTTCAAGTGTCAAATCCACCTATTGATCTCATTGAGAATAATGCATCTCATGATTCCCTTGTTCCTACACATTATAAATTCTCCTTTTTTGCTTTAAATGTGACCCACAATGTTGGCCACATTCCAGCTCTCAAAATTACAACAGATCGTAAACTTTCAGATGTTTCTCCTTTCCACAACAACAGGGGGAGAAGCTACACAAGATGCTGCACCTGATGCAGAAGATGTTGTACGTTGTTGAAATGAGAACAACCCTACTTGATGAAAGGGGGAGTTCTTCATCTATGGGGGAGTTTTTGAAATATTATTTTGAGGGGGAGATGTTTAATTTGGTTGGATTTGATATTGGTTTAACTTTCTATGCTTAATTGATTGGCTAATTTCTACTCTTGTGTTGATAGTGAGGATATGTTTTGGTTTGGATGTTTGTGCTGGGGTTATACGTGAAAGTATGCTTTTACTTTGTATAACCTATGTATTAAACACTTATTTACTGAAATAAATTATTTATCACTGTTGCTTTAAATATGATTGAATGTTATATATATTTATTGCAAACTGTTCATAGAATATCACGTGTTACATTGTAGTTAACGTGGTGATACCAGATCACAGAAGATCACGTTAACAGTCCCTTGTAAACGAGTGCGTGTTTCACAACTTAGATAGATCTGCACAATCTATTGGTAGAAGTTGATGTGTAAGGCTCAGATGGACTTGTCTTGATCGAGAGATTATACTAGTGCATTTGATGCGCTGAAGCGGACCTATAGAGCGGATAAACTCATTCGCACTGACTTATGGGATGAAGAGTTAGACCTCAGTGGTTGTTGATTTCTTAATCTCTGTCACTTAATAAGGACTATGTGTGATTAATAATTATTGCTTTGATTTATAATTGGAAGAGAATCACTACGACTTCGATGCCCTATATCTTGGGTAATAATATTAATTACATGACAGTTACTAAATTAATAGAAAGAATCGTGTGCTTGGAGATTCTTGCATGATTAGTCCCCTTGGTGGGCTCAGAACCTTTATCATACCAAATCTTGCAAGGGAAATTAATTTTTCGATATGAATAATAATGTTGAACTGTCCTTACTCCAAGGATAAAGATATTAATTAATATAAAGCTTTTCAGTGGCTTAATTAATTAATGGACAAAATAATCTTAAACACGGGAAATAATAATCGGGAGCCATATTACCGTAATATGGGTTAAGATGGATAGTGCAATATTAATTATATAGTGGAATTAATTAATATTAATGGGCTGAATAATATTGTGGCTCAATATTGTAATTTAGAAGCCCATTGGGAGGTCCATCTTAATTTTCCTAAAGGCCCCTCAAGTAGCCCAATTAAAGTCCATTAAATGAAAAAGTGTATAAATTAAATTAAATATTTTGTTGTTATTTTAATGTCATGGTATTTTAATGTGCTTTATTTACATGCAAATGATTTATTGGTTTTTAATTCGATTAGTTCGAATTCGTTTTGCTTCGTGAGAAAATCCACGAGTAGATTAGAATTTGTTTTATTTGTTCAATGTAATAGATTAGTCTAGATCTAGGTTTATTTATTTTTTTGTAAATAAATTGTAATCGGATCGAGAACGAAGACGGAGATGAAGGATTAAAGACGGACGTCCAAGTGCCCGGACGTACGCGAGCCAAGGTGCGCACGCGGGCTAGGCCAAAGACCTAGCGACCGCGCGCGTCGTCAGGCAGTCGCGTACGGGGCGAAGCGAATGTTCGCGCGGGGTCACATCTCGATTTTCGTAGGTCAAATATGCATAAATTTTATAAGAATTTGCAGCGGAAAGCGGAAAGAAATAAATTTTCACTCAAAGATTCAAAGTTTTTCTAAAAGAGATGTGACTAAAATTTAAAATACAATTTAAATTCAAGTGCTAAAACTAATAAATCAACATGAAGAATTATTTTTCTGAAGACGCATCCACCGTCCCTCCACCGCACTCCTTCTTAATCTGTAAAATGTTAAATGTATGGTATGAGCAAAACCACTAGCTCAGTGATGTCACCTTGTCAAGATTAAATATAACATATAAATAAAGTGCAATCTCAAATAATTCATGTATGTAAAATATTTCATGTATGCAAATTCTTTTTCATCGAAATAAATTGTTTTCACGAAGACCTCTCTTCAGTCTCGTGTTCTTTCTTGTGCACGGCGGTTCCCCCAAGGATCTCTCTTCAATCCCGGGTTCCCCGATGACATCTCTTAAGTCCCGGGCCTCTCTTAAGCCCCTGACCTTTTATAAAATTTCTTATATAAAACTTGTCATGCACTTTCATGTAATGCAGCAGATAAACAATTTATTCATACGACATATTTAATAAAGACAAAGAAACCACACCTTAAATTCATGTCGTGGATGCAAAATATGCAATGAAATAATTCTAATCCTTGTTGCGAAAAAACTCTGAAATTCTGAAAAGTATGTAAAATATTTTTCTATGTCTTTTGATTTCATGAGAAGAGACTCTATTTATAGAGAAGAAAATATATTTTCTAGTGAAATTGAGATTTGAATATTTCTTGAAAATCTTGAAATTTGATTCATGTAGATAGAAATAAAATCTGAAAACTTATCTTTTATAAAATTTTGTTACAGCAAATAAAGGAACAAGAATGCTTAGATTTTTAAATATAATAATAATAAAATAAGGTGTGCCGATTTTGTATCCAAATTCTTTTCGGTGATATTGAAATGGTTTATAGAAAACCGTATGGCCTTTTACGTGAAAAGAAAAATGGTAAATGCTGGGAATATTATTTTAAAATTATAATCATGATATTAAATTTTGAATTTACGAATCAAATCTTGTACTCATGAAAGAGAATTTTAGAATTTGTTGGAGATAAATATTGAGGCCAAATCTCTTGTAAATTTTATAAAGATATGAGAAGCAGTTGGATGAAAATCTAAAATTTTGATAAAAAAATATCTTTTGTAAATATTGAAAAATAGACTTGAATTTTAAAATTGTTGGAGAAAAAATCTCGTCATGAAGTTTTAAAAAAATTAATAGCTGACTTGAAATTTTCAGGGTGTTACAAGATCGCGCGGAGCGTGGAAATGGGCGGCATCGGGGCGGGCGTGCGCACGGGCGCGCGCGGATCCGCCCGAGCGACGTGCTCCGCTACCGAGACATGGGCGACGGGCGATGCGGATGGCCGGCTTGTGGATGCGGGCGTGCGCCTAGGCGCACGCGGACACGCATTCTGGGCCGTGAGCTACCCATCGCCAGACGTCGTCCTAACCCAAGACGGAGGACACTTTTTTTAAGGAATTGTTGCGGTTTCAGTGGGAGCTTTTCGAGACGAACGATGAAGGCCAACGAAGAGATGATTTCTCAAGATCGAGACTTGAAATTTAAACCATGAGAGCTGGATATGTGTGCCCAACTTAATTTATTTTATCTTGATGCTTGTTTTAATTTCATGCATTATTATTTGTTAATGTGTTTACATGTTATTTGAATTGTCCAAAGAAAATCTAACTTTCGAAAATTACTAAGTATGTTTTATTAATTGACAATTTTATTCTGGATAATAAAATTAAGTAAATATTGACCTCCATGATTTATTTATTTGTGAATTTTTTTTGAGAAATTTCCCCCTCGGAACGGCCAAAAGATAGATTTCACATGAATAAATTCCCAAAAGAATGATTGTGGATTATTATTAATGGCGACGATGACCCTCCCCACGAGGCTCGTTCAAAACAAATAATAATTATGTATTCAATCATGGTTATTACTTAGGTATAAAATTGATATGCATATACTTCCCCGAAGTCCCTGTCAATTTTATATTGGTCAAGTGAGAGCCGATTATTAATTGTGAATTAAAGGTTTGTAACTGTTCTTATTTGTAACCTGCTTGAATGTGTTTAAATGGACAGTTCACCCCATGTGACCTATTTAAACTGTTTTGAGATGTCGTCTGATGCATATTCATATTGTTTTGAGATTTTAATATGATTAATGTGATCAAAATTATGTGATAATTTTGTGCTTATACAATTGTTGTTTATTTCAGTTCAAAATGTCGCAACCTTTTAATCCACTGAAATATATGCTCAAAGAACATCAACTTACTGGTGAAAACTATGTTATTTGGAAACGTAATATGAAATTTGTCCTCACTGTACAAGAACACAATTGGGTTCTTGGCATACCCAAGCCTGACAAGCCTACGGAAGGATCAACTAATGCGGAGAGATCTTTGTATGATGTCTGGGAGCGTGCCAACAAGCCTATGAGATGTATAATCTTGACTTCCCTGTCTGATGATTTGAGATACATTCATGAAGGTGTTGAATCTGCTGCGGAAATCATGCAGAGTCTTGAGGAAATATTTTTAACAGAAAATCGCATGATCAATCAGTTTAAATACGATGGCGTGGAAAGGCTGAAAATGACGGAGGGAACACCCATAAGGGATCATGTTCTCAAAGTCAAGCGTCATTTTCACAAGCTTACTTATCTTGGTACTAAGTATTGTAATGGGGCTCTAATCGATTTCTTGTTCCTAACTCTTCCAAAATATTTCGATGAGTTTTACTGTAGTTTTTGATGAGCGATCACATGTTCACTATGGATACTCTGCAAGAAGTTTTGGAGACGATAGAGAAATACTTGGGACAAGAGGATGAAGCATTGGTGACTAAAAATCTTCTCTAAAAATCTAGGCCAATGGAAGGCAAGATAGATGAGGGGTAAAAAGTCAAGACCAAAGCAACCCCACTACTAAGAAAAGTAAAAGAAAGACAGTCAAATGGATAGGTGTCAAGAGGAATCCAATGGGGAAGTGTTTCAACTGTTGTGAGAAAGGACACTAGAGGGATGCCTGTTCCAAGCCCTAGCGGGCCAGAAAGAAAGGTAATTCTCACGCACTAGTTGTTGAAACTTGTTTAGCGGCGTATGTTTCCCATTCGTGGATAGTTGATACGGGATCCACTGATCATGTTGGTTTCACGTTACAGAGGTTCAAGCTGACCCGACAACTTAGTGGAAGTGAGATCCTCATCACACTGGGCGATGCTACGAGAGTGGCAGCTGAAGCAGTGGGAGACGTGCACCTGTCTTTTGATGACATAATTTTAGTTTTGAGAGATGTTCTCTACGTTCCTATTTTTCGGAAAAACCTTATTTCAGTTTCTAAACTCTTTTATGATGGATATTCTGTTCATTTTAATAAGCAAGTTACTATTTTTTGTATTGTATTTATCTGTCATGGAACTTTATGAAACAATCTCTATACTTGTTGGTCCCGGTGTAAACGAGTCTTACACGTGTATGGGGGGGAGAATACACATGTTCAGTGATTTTTCAAACTTTTCACAAAACTGAAATCAGTGGGTCAGTTGTCCTGAGAAACAGCCGAGAAGCACAAATGACTCTGAGTCAAAGTCTACTGAGACAATAACCCTGAGCGGCTTTCAGTAACTTCAAATTAGCCCAACTGATCTGAGATTTAAAACTAGAGTCCAAATAAGCTTGGAGTAGATAACTATCTTACTGACTACTCAGATGAGTTAGGTCAGTTTGACAACTATCTATAATAGCTTATCTAGTGTGCGGAATGTGTAGGCCCTAAGTTTATACTCGTTTATCTTGCTGAAAATATTTATCACTTAGTAAATCAGTGTTTAAGGCTGTGATTTGTTCAATGCAAGCTCAGTGGATTGATTCCAACTGAATATCAGAAAACTCAGTATGCTTTCAGTGAAAAAATATGCAACAGATATAATGCAAAACAGAAAGCACAAAACACAACAAATTATAGTGGTTCAGAGGCAAAGCTCCTACGTCCACTCTCTCTGACTCTTCAGAGAAATTCCTTAACTCACTACTACCACCTTAAGCTTTCAGACTGAACTCAGCAGCTTACTAACTTTCTCTATGAGTTTTCAGGCTGAACTACACTACAACTTACTAACTCAAACACACACAAGCTTTCAGACTGTCACAAGCAGCTTACTAACTTCTTCTCTAGAGTTTTCAGGCCGAACTCAACTGCAGCTTACTAACTTTTTACAACTCTCACTTTCCAACAATCACACACTCAAACTACCTAAATAATAGGGTTTGAGTTTAGTTGGTTTCCAACTAGGTGAGATATCCTTTTACAAATTAGAATACAAGGTAAAAGGATAGGATATCTCTAACTAAGCTTTGAATATCTGCTTGAATCTAGCCTTAATTAAAATGAGCTCTCTTCAAAGATGAAACACTTGAGAAATTCTTAGGGTTTCGAGTGCTTCACAATAATAACTTGAATACGAAAGAGCTCTGGATTTGCTTGATTTCCCGTAACCTTGCAATGGTGAAGATCACTGGTATTTATAGGCAACTCTCCAAGGTCACTCTTGAAAACAATCCGTTGGAGGAGATAGCATCAAGGGTTTCCTTATTTGGTTAGTGATAAACGACTATTTTAGGGTTTGAACACGCCCTTGCATGGTTTATGTGATATGTAACCAATGCAGCCAATCACTTTGAATCTGCAGACTAGAACCCAGCAACTCTGACTTTCTAGGGACAAGTCGCTTTCAGTGTCAGTAAAGTACAGTGTTGTCGCTCTCTGATTGGTTCAGATCTTCAGTAAATAGAGACAAACAAAACGGCTCTTTAGGTTAACTCATCTGAATGAGATAACCTTAAAAGACACTTTAGTTCCAATTCTTTTTGTCTGCAATCAAATGTTTGGAAAACATTTATTTCTCATAAATGTGCAAGACTTCCTCAGTCTATTTGTTCTCAGGTAGATAATCTTCAGGTCAGGTCTTCAGGTCTTCAGGTTGATCTGAGTCTTCAGGTTGATTCGACCACTTAGGTTTTTCCGAGTATTCTGAAATCTTCTGAGTCTTCAGATGTCTTGGTCATTTCACTGAGTTCCCCCTTAGTGTGTGCCTAACATATAAACTTAGAGATATCTGCTGACTATACATTTTACAAATATTTCCTGAACTAACTATACTGAAACCTGTTTTCTAATCTACCTTAGATCATTCTGAACATGTCATACTCAGGGGTTTTGAGATCTAATCAAAATCTTTATCTTTTATTAAATTTATCTCCCAACAATTTCCCCGTTTCTGATGATGTCAAAACCATCTATTACAATTTCAAGAAAACCTTTCCTATCACAGGTTTCAATTTAAAAAAATATTAGATCAGTATGACAAACAGTTCAATAGAAGATAATGAAATATTATCTTTTTGTTGATCAACACACATATGAGCATTTTCATTGATGTAGGATGAAGAATTACATGTTACAATGAAAATATAAAAGCACGAACAGATCAACAGCAAAAACAACTGAACTTCAATCTTCAGTTTTCTTCTATCTCATCTTCAGGGACTTCCAGATTGAACGTCCCGTAATATCTTCTTTTAGCTCATCTCTGGCTTTGATAATCTCAGGATTGTTTCCAGTCAATCCTAGCTGAATAGCATAACCAACTATTTCCTGAGAAATTGCAGCCTCATTCACAAATCCATTTTCAAACCTAGGAGAAGGATACATGTATGTCCCCGGAGCAACAATCTGAGTGTTGTGCTCATCTGCAAGATTTATCCACTTCTGCAGATACTCAAGATAGAATGTGAGAAGATATTCTAGGAAAGCTTCATTCTTGTCTGAACTGCTTCCTCTCCATTCCCTTAGAATCTCATAGTAGAACTAGAATGTTATCTTGATTTATTCCCAAACATCATTGATTTGGATTGGAATCCACTTATCAATGTGTGGCCATTTATGAACTTTCACAGTTCCTCTCCTTTTGCTTATGAATTTTCTGAAGATTCCCCTCATTTTCTGCTCTTCTTCTTTCTTCTTTTTGATCAACGGTACTCCTGAAACAGAAGCAGCAATTCTCTTTTCCTTCTCAATTTGAAGGGCTTTCAGATTCTTCTTTGTATCAAAGTCACCTGGCTAAGCTTTTGGTTCAGTTTCAACAGCTTTCTCAGCCTCAGGTTCTTCTTCAGATTCTTCAAAGTCCATAACTAATTTTCTCTGAATTGGCCTAACAACCTTCTTTTTCTTTCTCACCTCAGTTTCTACAAAGGCTACCGTCTTTCTCTTCTCAGGTCTAGCATGAGCTTCACCAATCTTGCTTGTCTCAGTGCCTCTTCTTTCAAGCATTTTTTCATCAAGTGCTTCCTGAGTGGCTTGCTCATCTATCTGAACATATTTCGTTTCTTCTGGCTCCCTGAATTTTAGCTTCTCAGTAGTCTCAATCTGTTTCAGAGCCATTAGAATCTTTTAAGCCTCAATTTCTTCCTCAGCCTTCATCTCCAAGGTTTTCTTCAGCAAATTGTCCAACTCACCTTTTGAAGAGTGAGATGTCCTTTCCCCTTTTTTGACATCATACCTTGGGAGAATCTGAGATAGGGCAACATCCATGTGAAATTGTTCTTTGCCCAGTGTTCTTACTTCTCCAGCCAAATGGTCATGTTCATCCTCCAATCTTCTTAGATAGTTTTTGGCAATGGAGACCACTTCAGCATCCGATGCAAACTGAGTAGAAAAAGTTTCATGCATTAAATCTGTTATTTTGGCAATGAGCATAGAGCTCATTTCTTGAACAACCATCTGAATCATTTCCTGGTTCTTCTCAGTGAGTTTGGCCTCAAGATAGACAGATCTATCTTGGTATTTCTTCTCTAGGTTCTCAGCAAGCTCCTTCCTCATTTCAACAATTTTAGTATCAAGAGCGGCAATCTTCTCTTCCAGTCCAGTTTGAATAGATTGTACATCAACAGATGAACTCAGGTTTGTCAGTTTCTGAGATTGCTCAACAAGTATAATTTCCATCTGAGTCATCTTCTCTATCAGTGGCACCACTGTTTTGAATTTATCCAGGATTGGTATAAAATCAATCACTGGAGTCTGCACAATTTCCTCCAATTGAGCAGTATGTTCCAAATGAGCCTCGGCCTGCATACCACAATCAACAGATTTAAAGATAGGTACTTCAGTATCTTTGGCATAATTTACAGTAGTGCCGAAAGGTACCTAAAGAGTGCTAACTTTAGTCTGAGGATGTAGGGTATCAGTATCAGCAGCCTTTTCTGACTCAGTTTCTTTCTCTGTGACAGGCTCTTTCTTTTTCTGAGTGTCCTTCTCTAACTCAGGTTCCTTCTCAGTTTCCTCTTCTCTCTGTCCTCCTTGTCCTCCTCCACCTCCTTCTTGTGAGCTTGGCTCCCCAGCCTCATCACTCTTTCTCTCATCAATCTTCTTTTTGACAAGGTCATCAAACTCAGCAACCTTAATCCTGAGTTTTGTCTTTCTGAAACCTGAGAACTCAGTCAAGACAGCAGTTCAACACTCCACCACTCTTCACCTCTGAAAGATGCTATGTTCAGCATGTCCGGAAGAGTTTGGTTCAGGATATAGATGGTCGTTATCAATCTGATGAACATGTTCTGAAGATCAGGGTAGATTGCAAGTTCAGGGTATCTGTCTAGAACGAAACGTTCCCCTTTGCTTCTCCATTAAGTTTCCTCAGCTTCTCCCTTCTTCAAGGTTGGAGAACTTGAAGATTCAGGAATGGTGAGAACAATTTGAATGAGTTGAAGATCTGAGGGGTCAAGAAAAGGTTCATTCAATAATTCAACCAAATTAAGATCGGATGATTCCTGAGCCTCTGCTGGTTCTGAGGTTTGAGCAGTTGGGGCCTGAGGTTGACTCACTTCAGAAGTGGTCTGAGATCCTTTGAAGATTTCCTGAGAAATCTTATCTGTTCCAAGAGAAGTTTCTAAGACCTCTGAGAACACATTCTCCTCAGCCTCCTGTTCTCCAATGTTCTACACTACCTGTGCAAGTACCTGAAGAGGTGACTTCATTCCAACCTGAGCCTTAGTCTGAGTTTCCTCGGACTCAACTTCTTCTGCCTCTTTCTCAGCAATTGTTTGAAGTCTTTTCCTTTTCTGAGGGGCTAAGGCCTTTGTTTTCAACCTCTCTTCAGCCTCCCTTTTCATTCTTAGAAGGGTTCTTCCCTTCTCTTGTTTCTTCTCTACTGAGCTGATCTCAGTAACTTCCTGACTTCTTTGTTTTGTCCTTCTTGTCTGAATTGATGAAGGAACATCTTCTTCAGTTTCTTCTTCAGCTGTTTCCTCCTGAGCTGTCTCTTCCTGAGATGCAACAACTTTCTCTTTCAACGTCCTCTGACCTTTCTTGGATTTCTGCCTGAACATTATCTTGTTCCTGGGAAATTCGTTGCTTGTGGAAAACATGTCCTCTTCTTCAATGCATGCTTCTAAGATGAAGTCAATTTTTGTGGCATGTTGTATTTTTCCCTTGATACTCACAACATCCCCATCCCATATAATGTGTTTGGCTTGATCATTGATCACATTAATCAGATACTGTAACCAATTGAAATCTTTCGAAGGTGAATCTTCAATAGCAACCATCAATCGTAACTTTGGTTTGCTTACTTGTTCATGGCTTCCGGAACTACTCATCAAACACTTGCTTACAATATCCAGAAGGACTCGATACTTCGGCTGTAAGTGTTTCTTGTTTAAAGTGGCCTCAAATTTCACAGAACCTACAGAAATCCTATCCAGATACTCTTGCTCTCAAACAACCATGTACATAGTAGGATCTTCCCCCTTAACACAACTCATAAATAACATTCAAGTTGTTTGGAATTATGTAAAGCTCTCGAGTAAAATCCACATTCTTATGTCCTTTTGAGAGTTGATAAACAGTAATCTTAGAGCTTATGCAATTTTCTTGTTCTAAATGCATATTGGCAATGAATTCGATTACCTCTCTAGGACATTCTCCTTCGGGATGGTTTCCTACGAGCCAAGTTATCTTAGCCAGGCAGAGCATGTGTAAGGCTTCTTCCTCATGTTGGGAATTGGTTGTTCCGTCGAAGGATACCACATGTTCATAGTAGTTGAGTTCGACGAGTTAGGCGAAGATAGAGATAGTCATTTTGGATGTAGGTTAATTTGCAGAGTAGGAATTTCTGGAGAAATATTTGAAGACGATAGAAAGAATGACTTCAAAAAAGGGAAAAAGGGTATAAGTATGTTTCTTGAAAGGAATCTCAGCCCTTGGATTGGATTTTAAAACAATTTAATCGACGGTTATAGGGTTAACCATGATTATCGGTTTATAAATGGGTTGGGAAATGACTTAAAATGAGTAATATCTGCATTTTTATCCAAAATGGTGATTATGCACAGAACCCAACCACTGTTCCTGCAGACTGTTGACTTACTCGAGAATTTCAAAAGTCCCGCCCATTTATTTCCTCAGGTGTTTTATTATTTATGTCAAATGATTTCTGAGCAATCAGTTAGACAATAAATGTAATGCATGAGTCAATAACTACTTCAGACTAATTTAGAAATATAAGTTTTACTGAGTTTATGACCTTGATAAAAGGTTCAGTGTATTTATTTTACTAAACTAAGGTTACTGAGTTTCCCAAGACTCAGTGGGTAATAACCTTAATTTTATCCTGAGTAATTCAAAGTGTACTGAAGAACCCCATGTTTCTGAAAACCTTCAATTTTTTCAGATAGTTTTTCACCTGGATCCAACATACCCAATTTAACTTATAGTTCCTGAAATCTTGACTCAGCCAAAGGTTTTGTCAAAATATCAGCTCTCTGTTTATCAGTATGAATTTTCTCCATTTTGATATCTTTTTTCTCAATATGGTCTCTGATGAAGTGGTGTCTGATATCAACAAGCTTACATCTGGTGTGCAATACCGGATTTTGTGTAATAGCAATTGCACTATTATTATCACAAAATATAGGTACTTCATTGGCTACATTCTTATAATCCCTTAATTGTTGCCTTAGCCAAAGAATCATGCTACTGTGACTTCTGCTGACCATGTATTAAACTTAGGTTATCTTGGTTACAATAATCAAGTTTGTTTCTTTGAAAACCATGATATCAGTTTACTTCCAAGAAATTGACAAGTTCCCGTAGTAGACTTCCTGTCAATTCTACAACCACCATAATCAGCATCTGAGTAACCAGTTAACTCAAGGTTATCATCAGCTGGATACCATAATCCTCTATTTGTAGTGCCTTTAAGATATCTCAGGATCTTTTTGGCAGCTTCCATGTGACTAGCCTTATGATTAACTTGATATCTTGCACATATCCCAACAGCAAAAGTAATGTGTTGGTCCCGATGTAAACGAGTCTTACACGTGTATGGGGGAATACACGTGTTCAGTGATTTTTTAAACTTTTCACAAAACTGAAATCAGTGGGTCAGGTTGTCCTGAGAAACAACCCTGAGAAGCACAAATTACTCTGAGTCAAAGTCTACTGAGACAATAACACTGAGCAACTTTCAGTAGCTTCAGATTAGCCCAACTGATATGAGATTTTAAAAATAGAGTCCAAATAAGCTTGGAGTAGATAACTATCTTACTGACTACTCAGATGAGTTTGGTCAGTTTGACAACTATCTATACTAGCTTATCTAGGGTGCAGAATGTGTATGCCCTAGGTTTATACTCGTTTTATCTTGCTGAAAATCTTTATCACTTAGTAAATCAGTGGTTAAGGATGTGATTAGTTCAATGCAAACTCAGTGGATTGATTCCAACTGAATATCAGAAAACTCAGTAAGCTTTCAGTGAAAATATGCAACAGATATAATGCAAAACAGAAAGCAAATAACACAGCAAGTTATAGTGGTTCAGAGGCTCAAGCTCCTACATCCACTCTCTCTGATCCTCAGAGCTCAGAGAAATTCCTTAACTCACTACTACTACTACCTTAAGCTTTCAGACTGAACTCAACAGCTTACTAACTTTCCACTATGAGTTTTCAGGCTGAACTACACTGCAGTTTACTAACTCAAACACACACAAGCTTTCAGACTGTCACAAGCATACTAACTTCTTCTCTAGAGTTTTCAGGCTGAACTACACTGCAGCTTACTAACTCTTTACAACTCTCACTCTCCAACAATCACACCCTCAAACTACCTAACAATGGGGTTTGGGTTTGGTTGGTTTCCAACTAAGGTGAGATATCCTTCTACAATAAGAACAGATTCAAAGGCTAGGATATCTCTTACTAAGCTTTGGATATTATAATAGATTCTAGGCTTAGTAAATGAGCTCTCTTCAAGGTGAAACACTTGGGAAATCTTAGGGTTTTCGAGTGCTTCAAATGCAAGAATGAGCTTTAGAATTGCTTGATTTCCCGTAACCTTTCAATGGTGAGGGTCACTGGTATTTATAGGCAACTCACCAAGGTCACTCTTGAAGAACTATCCGCTGGAGGAGGTAGCATCAAGGGTTTCCTTATTTGGTTAGTGATGAACGACTATATTAGGGTTTGAACACACCCTTGCATGGTTTGAGTAACAAGTAACCAATGCAGCCAATCACCAAGTTTTTGCAGTCTGGAACTCAGTACATCTGACATCCTCAGTGCCACGTCGCTTTCTGTGTCAGTGAAGTACAGTGTTGTCTCTCCTTATTGGTTCTTAGCTTCAGTGTATAGAGACAAACAAAACGACACTTTTTAAGGTCAATTCTCTCTGAATGAGACAACCTTAAACAACAATTAGATATAGTTCCTTTTGTCTGTAATTGAATATTTGGACAACTTTTATTTCTCATAAAAGTGCAAGGCTTCCTCAGTCTATTTTTCCTCAGGTAGATATTCTTCAGGTCAGGTCCGTTGGAATTTAGAGGCACGTAAACATGTAATACATGCGCAGCGGAAAATAAAGTTCACCAACAACGAACAGTTAATTGCATAATTAAATACGAGTAAACGTAAACAGAATTCTTACAGCAATCCGTACACGGATTCCTCCACTATGGTATCCACGTAACAGTCGTTTACTAATATGCACAGATCTGCCAGCGTTGAATCCCAGAGATGAATTTGCTAGGAAATTCTAACTTAGAGATTTTATGGAGAAAAATAAAATTCACGTATTTTGAATTCCCAAGAGCTCATATATATAGGAGATGCCCAACTTAAATCTTAAGCTAACCTTTACTAGGAAAAATCCCTAATAAAATAAATCTCTTAGATTTATTTCCCACATATAAATCTCTACGGATTTAAATCCCATATATATTAAATCCTACAATAATATTCCAAATATTATTATTGGGAATTCTTATTTAATTAAATCCAATTTAATCAAATATTAATAATAATTAATTCCAAATTAATCTATAATTAATTACTTCTCCATAAATTAAATATTAAATCTAATTTAACATTTAATCAACCAACTATAATTAGTAAACAACCATTACTTGTTGTGTGACCCATATGCCCTCATATATCGAGCGATTAGTCAAACTAACGGTCTTAATGGAACCCTAGACAATAAATCAGACATTCTCAATATATGAGGTACGTTGCGAGGAAATGTGCAACTACCTGTAACTGAAACATGGACTATTACGATTTCCTCCTTTCATTCGTGAATACTCGATTAAGTCTTGAACATGATGAAGTGTCTATTCAAATAACTTAATCAATTTATCTCAAATCACTAATTGATCATGTATGTCACACTTAGCCACAAAGTCTAAGTTGACGTGCATCGGCCGATGACTTTGATCCAATTATGATGAGAAGATAAGTATTATCTCTAAATCAACTTTGAGGAATGAATCCTATTCTTGGATCAACTACCACGCACATGTACTTCGTGATGAACCCAATCCAAGTCAAATCTACCCATGGTTAGGGTGCAAGCGTCGGTCATGGTCAAAGTTCATCATCCCACACATGTCGTGCGTATTGACCTCAAGTTAAAGGAATATCACATCGCTCCCACTAACCGAGACACCCGTAGACACATATAGTGGAAATAAATCAAACGGTTTCTCGGATGGGTATACCAATACCCTCTAAGGTATTTGTGCATCCATCATGAGATACCTAGTATCTCGTAGTAATTGAGATCTTACTACACCCTCTAAGAGTATGATGCAGATCGCACACCAATCTCCATTGCATCATCAATATCCCATTCTTGATGATCCTTGATCGGGGCTATTTGAGAATCATGCTTAAGTCATCTGAGTTCTCACAACCTCAATGACAGCAATGACTCTTGGGAACACTTGCATGAATAAATGCAAACAATCAAACATAATATTCACACAAGTGTATTGCCATACATTAATATTAAATGAATTTTAATATTAAATCAAACTGAATATCATCGAGTATTATGTCCTTACAATAGATTGTCTCTAAGACACTAACACTAACAATCTCCCACTTGGACTAGAGTCAATCACCTACATGTCTAACCCCTAGACCATCAAATGCCTAGTGTGTACATGAACACTCAGTGTTTTGGTGAAATGATCTTCCAAATTAAATATGTGGGAATACATTTTAATTCTATTTCTCCTATCGTTATGATCTCTTAGATCAAATGATAAGTTTGGGTACATGCTTGCTTCTGTTTATTGATCTCGGTTCCTTTGCTTGTGCAATCGCACCAGCTTTGTCTCAATACAACTTTATTAGACCATTGGCACATGGAACTACCCTTAGTTCTCTTAAGAACTATAAAATCTAGATAGCCTCCTTGAGGCCTCTGATACAGCAATGTACTCAACTTTGGTTGTTTAATATGCGGTTGACTTGCTTGGAACTATTCCAACTGACCACCTCATCATTGAGAGTGAAACGTAACCTGACTGTGATTTGTAATCATCACAGTCGAATTGGAAACTTGTGTCAGCTTAACCAGTCATTACTAGTTCTGACTGTCCACCATAGACAAGGAAACATTCTTTAGTTCGTCTGAGATACTTCAGAATGGTCTTGACAACAATCCAGTGAGACTCACCCGGATTCTGTTGAAATCTACCAGTGATGTTGATAGTGTAGGCCACGTTTGGCCAAGTGCAAGTCATGGCGTACATGATTGATCTAATTACAGATGCATATGGGACATCTTTCATGTGCTTGATATCAGCTTCACTAGAAGGACAATCCTTCTTTGACAGCTTTATCCCATGATTTACCGATAGAGATCCTCTCTTAGAGTTCTCCATCACAAAACGCTTCAACACCTTGTCTACATAAGTGGACTGTGCAGCCCCAACATCCTCTTGGATCTATCCTTGTGGATCTTGATCCCTAGGATTTAGCAGGCTTCACCAAGACCCTTCATCATGAAGGTCTTTAACATTCAATCTTTAATAGACTGCATTAACGGGATATTGTTTCCCAAAATCAATATGTCATCGACATACCCGATTATAAAAATAATATTCTTCCCGCTGCGTTTACGATAAATGCAAGGATCTTCGAATTTTTTATGAAGTTAAAAGGACTTGATAGCTTCATCAAATCGGATATTCCAACTCCTAGAAGCTTGCTTCAATCCATAAATGGATATCTTTAGATTGCATACTAGATTAGAATTTGACTTAGATGTAAAACCTTCCGGTTGAGTCATAAACACTTCCTTATCAATGTTTCCATTGAGGAAAGCTATTTTGACATCCATCTGCCAAATCTCATAATCATAGTGTTCTGCTATCGCAAGTAAAATTCGAATGGACTTGATCTTTGCAACTGGTGAGAAGGTCTCGTCATAGTCAATGCCTTCGCGTTGACTATAACCCTTCGCCACCAACCTAGCTTTGTAGGTTTGTACTTTGCCATTTGCATTGGTCTTGCTCTTGAAGACGCAATCGCAACATATGGGTCTAACCCCTTCAGGCAACTCAACCAAGTCCCAGACTTGATTGGTGTACATCGAGTCCATCTCGGATTTCATGGCTTCATGTCACTTCCCTGAATCAATATCTGATATTGCTTCAGAATAAGTATTAGGATCATCCTTATCTGGTATGTCCATATTATCGAGTTCCTCCAAGAGGTAACTATATCTAATGGGCGGAGTACGATTCCTAATTGACTTACGAAGTTGTGGTTGTGCAGGCTGTACATTCTGATCATGAAAATTTTGTGGTGCATTGATTTCATCAATGTCCGGAGAGTCCTCAAGAGCTATATTCTCAGATGCCTCTTAGGCGGGAGTTTGAACTATGTTGTTCTCCAAGCCAACTCCAATTATGCTCCCATTGACTGAAAGACGATAACCTAGTGAAAGACTCCCACCGTGAAAGTTGCTGAATGCTCCCAGTGATTTCTTGTCATGTTGCTTTGACAAGATATCAGTCTCTTTGTTAATTTGTGGTTCTTGAATTTCTTCAAGTTCTATCAGCTTACGACCTTGTTCCTTAAAGACATAGTCTTCTTCGAGGAACTTGGTCTGCCTAGAAACAATCACTGATTGTTTCTCAGGTGGATAGAAGCAATATCCTTTAGTTTCCTTAGGATATCCCACAAAGCAACCCTTTTCACCTTTGGATTCCAACTTGTCGGTAAGCATTCTTTTCAGAATCACGGGGCAACCCCATGTTTGATATGTGTAAAAGTTGGTTTCTTACCACACCATAGTTCATATGGCCTGTGCTCAACCAATTTAGATGGAATCCTATTCAGAATGTAAATTGAGGTTTGTAACGCGTATCCCCATGAGAATGTCGGAAGAGAGGAAAAGCTCATCATGGGCCTTACCATGTCTAACAGGGTTCAGTTTCTTCTCTCAGACACACCATTCATCTGAGATGTTCCGAGAGGAGTCCATTGTGACTGAATTCCATGTAACTTCAAGTAATCAATGAATTCATGGCTAAGGTATTCAGCTCCTCGATCTGATCGAAGAGTCTTGATACTCTTACCAAGTTACTTCTCTACTTCAACCTTAAACTCTTTGAATTTCTCAAAAGATTCGAATTTGTGTTTCATAAGATACACGTATCCGTATCTTGAGAAATCATCAGTAAAAGTGATGAAGTATCCGAAGTGACCCCTAGCTGGAGTGGGCAATGGTCCACATTCATTGTTGTGGATCAGCTCTAGAACTTCTTTGGCACGCACCCGTTTCCCAGAAAAGGTTTGTTGATCATCTTGCCCTTGAGACAAGATTCACAATCTCCATAAGACTCAAAGTCAAATGGGGTTAAGTAGTCTAACTTTCTTAACCTTGCAATTCCTTTCTCGTTTACATGATCAAGTCTACAATGCCACAAGTAAGTCGGGTTTTCATGATTACTAAGTTTGAGTCTTTTATTTTGTATATTAAGAACATCATATCCATAATGCAACAAATACATGTTGCGAGTAATAGAAAGAACTAGATGACAATCATTAAGTTCTAATCTAAAACCAAAGGGTAAGTCTAACACATAAGTCCCCACATGTTCAGTAGCAACTCTTGCTCCATTTCCATGTGTAAGACGACTTCACCCGCCCTAACTGCCCTAAGACACATGAGCCCCTTCACATTCGTACAAATGTGAGAGCCACATCCGGTATCTAATACCCAACAGTTAGCGCTATTTGTGGATATGTCTATCTTAATAACAAACATACATGTTCTAGTGCCAGAAGCACCCCATGCCTTCCTTTTAGCAACCAGAACCTTATAGTCCTTCTTCCAGTGCCCTCTTCTACTTATAGTAGATGCACACATCCTTGTCTTCCCGCTCCTTCTTTTGAACACCATCTTAGTGATAGTGAACTCAAAAGTTTTGAGCATGTTGTGAAGTTCAGGCATGGTTGTATCCGTCTTATTCATATTGTAGTTCACAATGACGCTAAAATATGAATCCGAGAGCGACTGGAGGATAGCATAAATGAAAATGTTGGTCTTTAGCTCAAAGCCTAAATTACCAAATTTATCAATTAGGCCTATCATCTTAAGCACATGAGGTGAAATCTTCTCTCCTTTAGCTAACCGGCATCTGAACAGATCTCCCATCACTTCATAAATCTCAAAACGAGATTTAGAATCAAAGAGATCCTTCAGATGCTTGAGCAATTCGAAGGGACTCATTTTCTCATGTTGCCTTAAGCGATTCAGGAGTAATGCCGAACAACATCACACACTGAGTCTGGGAAGCATCCTTTTTGTTGGTCCCGGTGCAAACGAGTCTTACACGTGTATGGGGGGGAATACACGTGTTCAGTGTTTTTAAAACTTTTTTTTCTTCGAGGTCACTTGGGTCGATAGTCTCAAGATTAGGTTTCGAGAAGCACAGATCGCTCCGAGTCAAAGTTCATCGAGACAGTGATCCCGAAAGCCGCTTTCAGATACCTCGAGATAATCCCAACCGAATCCTCGAGTGTCAGAGATCCCGAGTTGCTTGGATCGATAACTAACTTCATGAATCCTCGTAAGAGAGTTCGGTTTGGTAACTATCTGTTTCTAGCTACTCGATCGTCTTGAATGGTAGGCCCTTTAGTTTATACTCGTTTTTAAGCTTTCTTTGAAAACCTTCCTTTATGAAATAGTGATTAGGCTGTGATTCACTTATGCAACTTCAGTGGATTGATTCCAACTGAATATCAGTGAAAAGTATGCTTTCAAAATCTAGTCAATGCAACAGTTTAGCACAGATAAGGAAAGCAATAAACAACACAAAGAATTATAGTGGTTCGAGACTCAAGCTCCTACGCCCCTCTCTCTCGATCCCTCGAGAAATTCACTAAACACTTCGAGCTTTTCGACTACCTCGGCGTAGTTTACTTACTCAACTTCGCCCCGAAGTTTTTCTCGACTACTCCACGTAGTTTACTTACTCAACCCGACCTTGAGCTTTTCGACTACCTCCGTAGTTTACTTACTCAAACACAAACAAGCTTTCAGACTACCCCTGTAGCTTACTAACTTCTCCTCTAGAGTTTTCTGACTACTCCGCGTAGTTTACTAACTCTTTACAACTCTTCTCACCAACAAACACACTCCAACTACCTTCTCAAGGGTTTGGGGTTTCTCGGTTGGTTTCCAACTAGGATGAGATATCCTTTACAATGAAGCACAATGCAAAGGGTTAGGATATCTCGACTAAGCTTTGGATAATTCTTATCAAGCTAGGCTTAGTATAGTGAGCTCTCTTCAATATAGAAGCACTTGGGAAATTCTAAGTTTTTCGAGTGCTTTAACTTTTGCAAGAATAAGTTTGAGCTCTTGAGTTGCGTATAAATTTCCCGTAACCTTACAATGTAGAGGGTCACCAGTATTTATAGGCATACACCAAGGTCACTCTTAAAAACTATCCGTTGGAGAGATAGCTTCGTGAGTTTCCTCTTATGGTGTGTGAGAAACAACTATATTTAGGGTTTGAAACTCCCTAACACGTTTTAGGCAATAGCCTTTTTCATGCCTTGATCTTCACTTTTTGCGATGCGGAACTTTTGTACATCGACATCTTTTTCAAATGATGACACATCCTTTGTCGGTGTCGATATAGTCTGATGTCTTCTTCCTCTTTTTGACTTTTGTCTCGGTTAAAAGGTAGACACCTTCAGCGGCTCTTTTTGGTTACAAACTCTGAGTTTGATATAACCTTAACAACACTTCTGACTTAGTTCCTTTTGTCTGCATTTAAATGTCTTGGCAAATATCTATTTTCTAAGGAATTGCGATCTTCTCAGTATTGCATCCTCCAGATAGATATATTGATTGCCTCGGAACATTCAGTTCATCTCGAGCATTGATTACCTCATCGAGTCTTGATAATTCTGCGTGCCTTGATATTCTTGATCTTCAATCTTAGGTCTCGATCTTGCGTCTTGAGTCTTCGAGTCTTGTGGTCTTTCGAGTCTTCCGAGTCTCTTGACCGATATTGAATCTTCATCTTTGAGTCTTCGTTCCTCAAGATCCTCATCGAAGTCTTGATATCTTGATTTCATATTGAAACTTGATTTTTCTTGAAACATACCGAGTTCTTGAGTCTTGAACCTATCTGAACTATATCATTGACTATACATTTTGCGAGATAACATCCCGAATACTCTAAAACCGAATCGACTCAACTATCAAGATCATTACGAACATGTCATACTCGGGGTTTTGGGATCTAATCAAAATCATATATCTTTATTAAATTCATCTCCCAACAATTTCCCTTTTTGATGATGCCAAAACCTATCTTGTTACAAACATATAACCTATACTCAGGTTTCAGTTTATCCTATTACAAGATTGGTTGTCTCCCAACAATTTAAATCATTCAACAATTTCTTCAGTAATGAATCTCTTTAAGTAGTTCATTACCAAATACTTAAACATTTTCCCCCATATAAACATACAATCAGTTCAGAGACATTCATTCAGCATATCAAAATAAAAGACATGTAAATAAGATAATGAGATATTATCTTTTGAGCATAATGATAAATCTTCATTGATGATTGGCTTGAGATTCTGATTACAATGAGTTTATCAACAAAATCAAAAAAAGAAAAAAATTTAAAGATTACGAGAATCTTACGAGTCTTGATCTTGATCTTGATTTGGCTCTTGATCTTACGCTCTTGGTTTTGCTTCATTCTCAACTTCATCATTGGGCACCTCCGTGTCGAACATTCGAAAAATCTCTTCTTGACTCATTTCTCTCCTTAATATCCGGATTTTTTCTGTTAAACCCAATGACCAAAGATCTTGAGCAATTTCTTAAGTAATGGCCTTCTCATTCACCAAGCCATTACCAAGTCTCGGAGGAGGATAGGAATATGGACCAGGGGCTACTATCTGTACCTCTCCTTCACCCGCAAGGTTAATCCAGCTCTGTAGATACTTTGGATAGAAGGTTAGGAGATATTCAATGAATGCTTCATTACGATCCGAGCTTTCCCCTCTCCATTCCACGAGAACATCATAATTGAACCAGAAGGTTCTCTTGACCTCTTCCCACATATCGTTGAGTTTGATAGGCATCCATTTATCAACGTGGGGCCACTTTAGTTCTTTTGATGTCCCTTTCCTCTTGCTCTCAAACTTCCTGAATTCACTCCTTCGCTTCTGCTCTTCGTCTATCTTCTTTTCGATCCACAGGCGCTCCCGAGACCAAAAGCGGCGACTTTCCTAGCTTGTTCTATTTGGAGTGTCTTGAGCATCATCTCGTGTTGAAGACTTTCTTACGAGGTTGAGACTCAGATTCTTCCGTTTCTTCATCATCGAATCGGCTTTCTCTGGATTGGCTTAGAAAGCCTTTTTGCGCTTGCTTTTCGGGTTGAACACCGCCAAGGCTTTCCTCTTCATAAGGCAATTCAACAACATCCTGGCTTGTTCCAACCTCTGCTCTAGCACTCAGTTTCTCTCTTGCAACATCAAGCATGGTGCATCCTGGCTTGTTCCAACCTTTGCTCTAGCACTCAGTTTCTCTCTTGCAACATCAAGCATGGTTTGCTCAGAAACTCGAGTGTAGATAAACTTCTCCACCGAGCGAACTTCAACTTCTCGAAGAAACTTCTCGACTTCTCTTAAGGCTTTGGCTAGGTTATACATTTAAACATCTTTCGAGCCTTCTTCTCCAAAATCGTGCCATGAACTTCACGAGGTCTTCACCTTCCTTTTCCCCCTTCTTGCACCGTAATTTGGAAGAAGTCTGCGGAGAATCTTTGTGTCCATGTGATATTGTTCTTTGCTCACACAAATGAACTTCTCACGCTATCTCGATCTTGTTAGCCTTCCGGCCTCCTTAGATGGTTCTTGGCCACGAAAAAATTCTTGAGATAAATGGGCAACCGGCGGAGAGTGCTTCCTTGAACATCTCTGTCATCTTGGTCATGAGCATTGAGCTCATTTCCTCAACGGCCAGATTTTATCATCACTTCATTCTCTCTGCCAATTTCACCTCTAGAAATGCGGTTGACTCTGGTGCTTTTCGTTTCATTTTAAAGATTGAGCTCAAATTTCCTTGACTCCTCCGACTTTTTTTCATTCGGTTTTTTTATCTTCCATGGAGGTCATCTGTGAGGTCATCTTCGAGCTTGATTGACCAATGTTTCTTCCATCGAGCAATCTTGATCATCATTGGCTCAACCTTCTCAAATTTCTCCATCAAGGGAGTGAGATCAATCTCAGAACCTACGCACCTTCTGTCTTTATTTGATCATCTGAGCTTGACTTTCGTCCCGAGCTCCGGTCTCCAATCGAGCCTCGGTCTGTTTTATCGACAATTGAAATTAAAGATAGGACTTTCAATAACTTTGGCATAATTGTTAATAGTGCAAAAGGTACTGAAAAGTCTTAACTTCGATCTCGAGGTTGACAATTTCGATTTGATTAGCAGCGAAGTTTTCCTTCTCCATTTGAGATCGATCCTCGGCATCTCCCCTGTTGGTCCCCATCTCCATCTTGAGATTTGTCTCCATTGCTGCTCGGGGCACCAACTTGATAGCTTTTCTCTCGGCTAACCCCTCGAACGACTCATCAAAATCGGAGTTTTTCATCTCGAGCTTTGTCATACGAACCGAGAAGTCGGTCGAAAATTTGTCTCCTCATTCCACGGTCTTCCCCTCCAATGCGGCAATATCAAGCATCTCGGGAAGAGTCGATTGAGGATGAACGAGTTGTCCTTAATTTGAAGAACCGTCTTGCGGATCGGGTATAAATTTGAGCTCGAGGTAGTGATCAAGAATGAACCTTTCCCCTTGCTCCTCCACTCGCTTTCTTCGGCCTCGCCCTTCTTCCATCTCGGGCTCTCTGGTTGGTTGAAGCCTCTTTGAGGATCAATAAGTAGATCTTTCGGAGCTCATCAAGAATAATACGCTCTGAGTCTCGGCTGACCCTCTGAAGGTTGTGCGATCGGTCCTCGGTTTGCATCTCGAGTGGGTTACGGGGCTGACACTTCCTCAGATTGGTTACGAGTTGGCTCTTCTATTTGTCGAGCCGACACTTTTCAATAGGAATCTCGAGGGCTGAGTTCCTTTGAAAATTTCTGAGAAATTTTATGCGAACTTAGAGATGTCTCAAGCACCTCGAGAAGACACTGCTCCTCGATCTGTTCTTGTGCCTTTGAGATACTTTGAGCCAAAACTTGCAATGGCGAACTCGGCGGTTTGGCCCTCGGGTTGAATCTCCTCGAGAATCTTTGCCATCTTCATCGGTGAGAACCACCAATCTTCTGGCGCTTTGGGGCAAGGTTCTTCGCTTCATTATTTTTGCACCTGCTCCATCTTTGCTTCCAACAAAACCTTCCCCTGGTTTGTTGAGTCTCTTTTCGGTATATTTGGTGATTCTACCTTCTTTTCTCTCTTCCCCCTGATGGCCTGCTTCTTTGCAGCAATGGGCTTAAAGAGAATTTTGGACTTAGGGAATGAGGTCGAATTGGCGAAGATATCCTCCTCCTCTCTGCACATCTCCAAAATATAAGCAATTTTAGTGGCATGGTGGATCTTGCCTTTTATTGAGATCGCCCCGTCAACCTTCTTCAAAACTTTGGTCTGCTCACTCACCGTCTGAATCAAAAATTTCAGCCAGTTGAAGTCGGTGGTGGGTGAGGCCTCTATCGCCGCCATCAATCTGAGCTTCGGGGTACTGATCTGCTCAAAACTCCCCGCAAGACTCATGATGCTCTTGCTCACAATATCCATCAACACACGATATTGTGGCTTTAAGTGCCTCTTATGCAATGTCGCCTCAAATTTAACAGGATTCTCAGCAATCCTATCTAAGTACTCCTGCTCTCTACCCGACATATACATCGCAGGATCCTCTCCTCTATCACAGAGCTCAAAAACATCATTCAGATTTTTCGGAACTATATACAAATCCCTCTCAAAATCGATGTATTTGGACGACTGCTCTAAATGTGATACAGTAATCTTAGAATGCATACAGTCCTCTTCATCTATCTTCAAGTTATAGATGAATTCGATTACCTCTTTCGCAAACTCCTGGTCTGGTCGGCTTGCGACTAGATGGGTGAGTTTAGCCAGTCGAATCATATGCAGAGCCTCCTCTTCTGGCTTTGAGTTGGTTGTGCTTTCGAGTGAGACAACGAACTCGTACCAAGGCTTGTTGGTTTCGGCTAATCTCTCGAACAAGGTTGGGGCCATTTTAGAGATTGATTGGAGAAATGAAGATTTAGGGTTTGAGATTTTCTGGGCAAAGGGAATTTTTTATTTGCAGAGGATTTGGGAACGAAGGGTTTGATAAAATTTTGGCTTGAATGGCTTATTGGGGTATAAATAGCTTCGAGATCGTGGGAATCGTGTTGGTTAGGTAAAAAACAACGGTTGAGATTAATCTCGGATTAATCGAGTATATCTGAACCGACGATCAAAAAAAGTAAGCCGCCAAAATATCCTCATTGGTCATTAATGTAGCAGAGCATTAAATGATTGTTGACCTTCTTCGGAATTTAAAACGATCCCGCCCAAAAACATTCCTCAGGTGTTTTGTATTTATTGCGAATGATTACTGAGCTTCACTTAAGCAATAAATGAGTCGCATGAGTCATTACTTCTTCAGACTAATTTTCCTCTATCAGTCTTACTGAGTACTGACCTTGATAAAATGTCAATATAATATCGAAAATCTTGAATTGGTTCATTATCTTCTTTCGAAAATCTTGACCTTGAAGAATCTGAGTTTCACGAGACTCGATTAAAAGTATTTTCATTTTATCTGAGCTTCTCGAAGAGAATTTCGAGAAAACTTCATGTATCCGAAAATCTTCAATTTTTGATTTTTACTTTATACACTGGTTCTAACATCCCTAATTCAATCGAAAGTTCACGAAATCTTGATTCAACCAAAGGTTTAGTCAAGATATCGCTCTTCCGCTTATCGGTATGAATTTTCTCCATCCTTATGTCCTTCTTTTTCTCGACATGATCTCGATGAAGTGATGTTCGATATCCACATGCTTGCATCGGTGTGTAATACCGGATTTTGTGAAATAGCAATGGCACTATTATTGTCACAAAATATTGGTACTTCATTGGCTACAACTTTATAATCCCTTAATTGTTGTGCGAGCCAAAGAATGAAAGCACAACTTGACTTCCTGCGACCATGTATTCAACTTCGATGTAGTACTTGTTGCATCGAGGTCCTGCATTTCTTCGAAAACCAAGATATCGACTTACTTCCTAGAAATTGACAAGTTCTGAAGTGGACTTCTGTTAATTCTGCAACCTCCATAATCGACATCGAGTAACCGGTTAATTCAAGGTTATCATCATTTGGATACCATAATCCTCTATTCATTTGTGTCTTTAAGATATTTCAATCTTTTTGGCGACCTCCATGTAACTAGCCTTAGGATTAGCTTGGTATCTTGCACATATATCCCAACAAACAAATGTTATATCCGCCTACTTAACAGTAAAAGATAGAGCAATGATCCAATGATTCCTCTATAATCAATATGAACTTCTTGATTTGCCTTGAATCGGGATCCATCTTGTAGTTAGTATTCATGGGAATCTAAGCGCATTGCAATTACATACACCATATTTAGCAATCGGATCTACGATGTATTTTTTGCACGGTTGATGAATATTCCTTCCATTGATTGTTTCACTTGAAGACCTAGAAAGAAATTCATCTCTCCCATCATTGACATCTCAAACTTGCCTTTTCATCGGTGTTGAAAACTTTTCACACGGTGATGGTTTGGAGATCAAAAATGATGTCATCAACATATATCCGAACTAGTAAGATATCTTCCCCATCCTCTATCACGAGCGAGTTCTATCAACAGTTCCTTTGACAAAACCATGGTCAAGAAGAAAGCGAGAAAGAGTATCATACCATGCTTTCGGGTGCTTGTTTGAGACCATACAAAGCTTTTTTGAGCTGTAAACTTGGTCATTCTATTTGAAACCAGGAGGTTGTTCCACATAAACCTCTTCTTTAAGCACACCGTTAGAAATGCACTTTTCACATCCATTTGATAGACTGTGAACTTCATGTGGGCAAGCATATGCAAGAAACAATCGATGGCTTCTAGTCTTGCAACGAGGTGCAAAAGGTTTCATCATAATCCAAGCCTTCTTCTTGGGAATAACCTTGTGCAACTAGCCTTTGCCTTGTTTCTTACAATATTGTTGTTTTCATCTCTTTTATTCTTGAAAACCCACTTGGTTCCAATGACATTATGCCTTTCTGGTCTATCTACTAGCTCCCATACTTCATTCCTTGAGAATTGATTCAGCTCATCTTGCATAGCAGTAATCCAATGAGAATCTTGTAGAGCTTCACCAATCTCGGTGAGGTTCTTTCTCCGATAGGAAGCGGCGAGAATAGTGCACTCTCACCATGGAACCTTCTTGTTTTAACACCTTGGTTAGATCACCCACAATCGACTTGTAGGATGGCTATCTAACCATTTCCTTCTTGATGTTCCCCCTTCAATAGTATCCTCAACATTTGAAATGTTAGGTTCAGTTAAATCAGTAAACTCAGGGAACAACAGAAAAGGAGAAAGGGAATCATCTTCCTCGGGAAATTCTATTGAGAACATTGTCGAGACATTTGTTCCCCTTTGGTTGATAGATTGAGAATTTGCCTCGATTTGTGACCACATCTTCATTGGCATCACATACACGAGTCCGAACGGTGTCTGTTCGGATTGGTCACCTTTGGAGTGTTGGTTTTCCGAGTCTCACCATCCCGAGTTCCATCACGAACTTCTTTATCGAAGTCCGAGTCACTCCAATCATAGATAGTGTCGACTTATTCTTTTCGAGTTCGATTGGATGATTTATCTTTCTGCTTTTGGGCTTAATCTGGTGATCCTCTTAGTCGGTTCATCTGCATCATGTTCTGTTTCTTCTAAACACAAAGCAGATTCATCAAAAACAACATGAGGTGTTTCCTCCACAATAAGAGTCCTACAATTACTAAACTCGAAAGCTTTTCTTGACTTGAGAATATCCTAAGAATATTCCTTCATCGACTTTACTATCAAATGTTTTCAAGCGATCTTTACCATTATTGTGTATGAAACACTTGCAACCAAACAAACGAAAAAAAAAAAACAAGAGGCTTCCTTTCATTCCAAAGCTCATAAGGTGTTTTGCCTTGACTCTTGGTCAACATGGATCATTACGAGAGTAGCATGCGGTGTTTGTGGGTTTCAAACCCCAAAATCTTTTAGGAATATCGACTTCAACTATCATTGTTCTTGCGAACTTCTTTTTAGAGTCTTATTCCTTCTTTCAAAGAACACCATTTTGTTGAGGGTCCTTCCGGTGATGTTTCATGAAAATTCCATTTCTTTGCACAATAATCGATATAATATGATTTATAAATTCGGTTCCTTTGTCGGATTTGATTTTGACCACACTCGATTTTTCTCAATCTTGAGCCTTTTCATTAACTCTGGCAACTTTTATACGAGTCTCTTTTTCTTACTAAGTAAGAATATGACCCAAGTATATCTTGAGTAGTCATCAACTACTACCAATGTGTATTTCCGCCATTGGTGCTCTTTGGTGTTATAGGACCAAAAAGATCCATATGCAATAAGCTGAAGTATTCTTTCGGTAGAAACATCAACTTTGCTTTTTTTAAATGATGCTTTAATTTGTTTTCTTTTTCGCACGCATCACAAATATGTTCCTTCTTGAACACTTCATTAGGCAACCCTCTCACAAGAGCTAATCTTGCAAGCTTATTCAGGGGTTTTGAAATTTAGGTGATTCATTCTTTTATGCCATAACCAATTTGGTATCTGTGGAACTTTTAGCAACTAAACATGTATCTTTAGGAGTTGAACTCAATCGACAAGATACACATTCCATTTTTCTAGTACCGATCGATAATACTTTACGTGATGTATCATCTTTCACAAAACATAAGTTCTTAGAGAACTCAACATTAAAACCCTTATCACAGAATTGGCTAATTGAAAGCAAGTTATGCTTCAATCCAGATACATATGAAACACCATGGATATGAACTGAGTTTATTTCCAAAGTTCCATATCCTTTAGTCTGTCCCTTGGAGTTATCTCCAAAAGTGATCTATGGGCCTCTTTGTTCAACATAGTCACTGAGCATCTTCTTGAATCCTGTCATATGTCTTGAGCATCCACTGTCAAGATACCATATATCAGGAGCTTTTTCATCTCTGCTCATCAGTGCCATGTGATCTTTAGTCAGTTCAGTGCCCTTGTTTTCCTCCTCTAAAACAGATCAATTCTTAGGTACCCAGTTTGTGTAGGGTCCTACAAGGTTAGATGTACCTTTCGGAATCCAAATCTGCCTGACAACTCTAATCACTTTAGAGTGGCTAATTTGTCTTCCATAAACATCAACATACACATCTACTACTCTGGGTGCCTTAGCAGTTTTCTGTGTATGTGTGTTAGCTTTAGCATGAACATGGGCTTTTGAATTCTTCTTTGGTTCAGGCCTTTTGTTCAGATGCTTAGGCTTTTGTGCAGCCGGTCTAAATCTTTGTTGACTCGGGTTCAGGTAACCTTTACCCTTAGGCAAGTGGGGGTTCGGGTTGTTCTGTCTTTAAAATCTGGTCTTTCAAAGATACCGAGGACTTGGTCTCTTGATTGAGAATGTCTCTCTTTGAGTGTTTCTCATCGAGGATTCCTCGATGGTTGATGTGGAGCCTTCGGGTTTGCATTCTTAGCCTTTGAGGCTTTGAAGTACTTACTGAAACTTTCCAATTTGCTTTCAGTTTTCTAGCCTTCACCGAGGTTTGGGCTTTTAACCCGATCATTTGGTTTTCTTCGAGACCATAGGTCATTTTCCCTTGTCTACAACCTTGGGCATTACTTCAGTTTGAAGTGTAGGTGCCACTGGTTTTACAAAGATTGTCTTCTTGCTACTTGATGCAGCATTTAGATGACCTTGTGAGGTTCCCCCTGGAATGTATCCCAATCCAGTTTTTATAGTCACAGATCTCTGGTAACTCTGAATTTCATCTATTACATTAGATGCATTATTCAATAGAGTTAACTCTTACATGCACTATCCTCACTGATTCTGTAGAGTTTCATGCTTCTCGAGAGGTCATTGAACTTAGTCTGATTATGTGAATCTCTTTGTGGATTTCTCTAGCTTTTCAGTTAGGGACATTATCAACTTCTCTTTCTCTGAGAGTTGTACTTTCAGAACATCCAGTTCATCAGTAGCTCCCATTAATTGAGAAGTGATTTCAGTATTGCTAGAGTCTTTCCATTTTAGATTTTCAGCTTTCAGTTCCTTATTCTACTCTTGAGTTCTATTTAGCAGTCCTTGCAAAACAGCATAGTCCTTCATCAGATTCTCAAAAGAATCCATCAGGTTAAAATGACTGTTTTCAGTGGAACTTGAAAACTCTTGTGCTAGTGTAGGAGCAACAACAGAGAAGGAAGAGTTTACCTCCTCAATGGCCATCAGACAAATGTCATCACTTTAACTGTCTGAGAATATCTCATCTGAAGAGCTAGATCCCTTCTCAGAATGTTCTTCTTCTTCAACCATGACCTTTTTTCTAGAGAACTTCTTGTCTCTTTTAGCTTGCCTTTGTCTTCTCTCCTTAGCATTCAAATCTGGACAATCATACTGGAAGTGACCTTTCTTCTGGCAATTATAGCATCTGTTGGTATCATCATCCTGATCATTTTCTTCCTTGGACTTGGAGTCCTTCTTTCTGGATGAAGATCCTTCAGCTTTCAGGTCCTTCTTCTTCTCAGTTGATATGTCCTCGGGTTTTTTTCCGGTACTGTGGTTCTGTAATAGCTTTTTTGTATTTTCCAAATCTATTATTAAGTCTGTCAAACCTCCTTGCCATCGGTCTTAGCTTTTCCTCAAGCTCATCCCGATTTTTTGGCATGGGGGTTCTCGAACTCTCTAGTTTTGAGGTTTTATCTTTGACTTTTAAAGCCACATTCTTACTAGATGATGAATCATCTTTCTTTATCGACCTTTTTGGATTTCTTATCAATTACAAATTCGTGAGGCCTTCAATTTTCGGAGAAGACTTGTTGGTATGGCATTGAATTAATGTTCTTGGTGTTTTCAATCACCCTTTGCATGAATATCCCATTTCTTAGAAAGACCTCTAAGAATTTTCAATGCAACTTCTCTTTGTGGATATTTCTTTCCAAGTGCATTTAGATCATTCATGATCTTTAGTGAATCGACTTCCAATTTGTCTATTGATTCACCATCATCCATTTCAAAACTATCAAACTTTCCAATTGCCCTTTGAAAGTTTGTTTTCTTTTTATATGATCGTGCCTTGGTACATAATAGCTAGTGTATCCCAAATCTCTTTAGCAGTATTACAGTGAGAGATCATTCCCATCACACCATCATCAATTGTACTGTATAGTGTGTCTTTTGCAATGTAGTCTAGATTGACTAACTTTCTCTCCTCAGGAGTCAGTTGGTCATCAGACTTAGGAAATTCTGCTCTAGGATCAATTCTCTCATCTTTTGTTCCTCTGGGATTCACCACAGTAAATTGGAATGGTCCTTGAGAGACCACTCTCCACATACGCTCATGTTTGGAATACAGATGAGCCTGCATTCTCAGTCTCCATAGATCATAGTTCTCCACTGAGAACATGGGAAGTTTTTTGGAAGACATTTTTATCTGATCTTTTGAAAAGGAAAAATTTCAGCAAATAAGATCAGTCCAGATAGACCACAAGTATTTTTGAAAATAAAACTTTGGTCAACAAAATAGGTGGTCAATTTGAACCACTGCTCTGATACCACTTGTTGGTCCCGGTGCAAACGAGTCCTACACGTGTATGGGGGGGGAATACACGTGTTCAGTGTTTTTAAAACTTTTTCTTACTGAGGTCATCTTGGGTCATATAGTCCTGAAGATTAGGTTCTGAGAAGCACAGATCGCTCTGAGTCAAAGTTTAATGAGGCGGTGATCTGGAAGCTTTCGGATACCTCGGATAATCCCAACCGAGTGGGAGTGTCGAGAGATCTGAGTTGCTTGGATCGGATAACTAACTTCTTGAATCCTCGGAAGAGAGTTCGGTTTGGTAACTATCTGTTCTAGCTACTCGACGGTCGTCTTGAATGGTTGGCCCTTTAGTTTATACTCATTTTAAGCTTTCTTTGAAAACCTTCCCTTTATGAAATAGTGATTATTTTGTGATTCACTTATGCAACTTCGATTGGATTGATTCCAACTGAATATCGATTGAAAAAGTATGCTTTCAAAATCAAGTCAATGCAAAAGTTAAGCACAGATAAGGAAAGCAATAAACAACACAGCAATTATAGTGGTTCAGAGACTCAAGCTCCTACGTCCACTCTCTCTGATCCTCAGAGAAATTCACTAAACACTTCTGAGCTTTCTGACTACCTCGCGTAGTTTACTTACTCAACTCGGCCCTGAGTTTTCTGACTATTCTACGTAGTTTACTTACTCAACCCGACCTTGAGCTTTCTGACTACCTCCGTAGTTTACTTACTCAAACACAAACAAGCTTTCAGACTACCCCTGTAAGCTTACTACCTCCTCCTCTAGAGTTTTTGACTACCCCGCGTAGTTTACTAACTCTTTACAACTCTTCTCACCAACAAACACACTCCAACTACCTTCTCAAGGGTTTGGGGTTTCTCGGTTGGTTTCCAACTAGGATGAGATATCCTTTACAATGAAGCACAATGCAAAGGGTTAGGATATCTCGACTAAGCTTTGGATAATTCTTATCAAGCTAGGCTTAGTATAGTGGGCTCTCTTCAATATAGAAGCACTTGGGAAATTCTAAGTTTTTCGAGTGCTTTAACTTTTGCAAGAATAAGTTTGAGCTCTTGAGTTGCGTATAAATTTCCCGTAACCTTACAATGTAGAGGGTCACCAGTATTTATAGGCATACACCAAGGTCACTCTTAAAAACTATCCATTGGAGAGATAACTTCGTGAGTTTCCTCTTATGGTGTGTGAGAAACGGCTATATTTAGGGTTTGAAACTCCCTAACACGTTTTAGGCAATAGCCTTTCATGTAGCCAGTCTTCACTTTTTGCAGTCTGGAACTTTTGTACATCTGACATCTTTTTTTGATGACACATCCTTTGTCGATTGTCGGTATGGTAGATGTCGTCTTCCTCTTTTTGACTTTTGTCTCCAGTTAAAGGTAGACACCTTCAATGGCTCTTTTTGGTTACAAACTCTGAGTTTGATATAACCTTAACAACACTTCTGACTTAGTTCCTTTTGTCTGCATTTAAATATCTTGGCAAATATCTATTTTCTAAGGAATCGCGATCTTCTCGATGATTGCATCCTCCGAGATAGATATATATGATTGCCTCGGAACATTCAGGTTCATCTTGAGCATTGATTACCTTCTTGAGTCTTCAGTAATTACCGTGCCTTCGGTATTCTTGATCTTCAATCTTTAGTCTTCAGTCTTGCGTCTTCAGAGTCTTCTGAGTCTTCAGAGTCTTCAGGGTCTTCTGAGTCTTTAGAGTCTTTCGAGTCTCATCGACCGATCATGAATCTTCATCTTTGAGTCTTCGTTCCTCAAGTATCTCTTGAGTCTTGATATCTTGATTTCATTGAAACTTGGTTTCTTTGAAACATCTTGAGTTCTTGAGTCTTGAACATATCCCGAACTATATCTCACGACTATACATTTTGCAGATAACATCCTGAATACTCTAAAACTGAATCCTGACTCAACTATCAAGATCATTCTGAACATGTCATACTCAGGGGTTTTGGGATCTAATCAAAATCATATATCTTTATTAAATTCATCTCCCAACACTTTTGATGCTTCTTCTGAGCTACTACGTCAAACGTGGCTGCCTCAGGGAACCAGATGCAGGGGTAACCGGGATTGGCGTGTCCAACAAGTACTCAATCTTTTCTTGCCTTAGCATCAAACATATGTTTCGGTGCCAGTCCAGAAAATTTGGCCTAGCCAATTTCTTTGTTTCCAAAGCACATCTCAATAACAATTATACATTTCAACTGACCAAGAGAAATAAAATAAAATGAGAATTAAACACATAATTCCTATGATCAATATTCAGCAATCAAAATAAACATGGCCTTTCTTTTGTGTTTATTTTGTCTCCATTATTTTCACATACTCAACGACCTCATGGGAAGATTAAGAATTTATATCAAATATAAATTATAATGGACTAGGATCCACATTTCTACCATCATAATCCCAGCGATGGCTGATCATTACAACAACATAACTGGTAGGTCTCCAAACCAATTGCAAAATTACAATTCCTAGTTTGTCGAACCTAGTTCGACTGATGTCCCTTAACTTTTGTTCCCCGCGAGGGCAAGTGAAACAAAATTAAGTTGGTTTACAACCATCAAGCGGCGACATTACATGTCCCTATAAAAGTCCCGTTAGATGTAGATCCGAGCAAAAGACGAGGGTCTTAAATACTCATTAGAACGAAATCTCCGGTTTTCTTTTAATTTTGATGGAAGACATATTATCAAATCAATGAGAAAACCATATTTTAGTGAGGAACATTTTAAAGGCGGTGTATTAATTGCTTAATCGAGATCCAACATGTTAATCTACATCACATTTGAGCAATTATTGGGCGCCGCCATGCAAACATGATTTTATACGGACTAACACTTATATGAGCGTCGTCTACCCAAACAATTAATACGGTCCGACAATTATTGGGTGCCGCCTACCCAAACATTTATAATGCGGACTATAAAGGTGTTAACGAATTAATTAAAATTAGTTAAACAAGTGGGATTTAATAATTTCCTTTACCGAATTTCAAAATCCAATTTAAATTCATTTTTAAATTATTAAAATAATTAATCCAATTAATTTATTAATAAAAGTCCAACTTTTATTCTAATTCTTAAAATCTCATTAGAAATTAAAAAATTAGATTTTTATGTATTTGTTTATCAAGGGCTCAAGTGCAATTTCTAAAATTTGCACGGAGGGGCCTATTTGAAATCTAATTTGCAAAATAGCCCCTCCCTCATCACAACCCTGCAACCATCTTCTAATCGGGACAACCGAGACCAACAATTCACCAACCGTTCATTAGTTTGAATCTAATTAATCATCAAACAGTCAATGAAAAATTTCAGATCACCAGGTTAATCGAAATTAGTTCAACCAAATCAGATAAACCATAGCATCGAAAAGAAACCCAAAACCAATCTGTACAGACAATCATCAAAGCACAGACAAACATCAAACAGGCACGTGCACCCGAGTCGCCGTCGCCGCCGCCGCTAGGCGCACGCGGGCGACTCGATGCTGCAACCATCACGGTACGGATCATAGACCCGCAAGGTCAAACCAAAGGGCAGGCAAGCAGATCGATAGCGGTGCGGTGGCGCCCCGTGAGACAAGGGAACGACGGACGCAAAAACGAAATGACACGGTGGCGTTCCGCCTCGTATCACACCGAAACAGGGGCTAAATCATCAAATTGGGATCGAAATGAAGATGTCACCGCCATGGACGGTGAGGCACGGCCAGCGCTGAACAGAATCACATCGATTCAGGCAAAGCGTCGTGGGTCTAACCCGCTGGATCGCGCCCCATCGCGACATCCCGAGGATGACGTGAGTCGCGGTGTAGCACCGCCGACTCAAGCGAAGACCCGGTGTCAAGCTTTGGGCACGAAGACAGCGAAGGGGGAGACAGACTGTTGCTGCGGGTTCTCACAGAAAACCCTAATCAGGCGAGGGAGACGAAGCAGGCAAAACCAAAGAAAGAAATTGGGGATTTCTTATCTAATAAGCATATACCCACAACAATTTCAATTGGTGCGGTATTGGTCAAATCAATCAGCCGCACCATCAATTTTAAATTTTTTTATAAAACTGATTTAATACGCAATTAATCAAGAGCCGAGCTCTGATACCACTGTTGGAATTTAGAGACACGTAAACACGTAATACATGCGCAGCGGAAATTAAAGTTCACCAACAACGAACAGTTAATTACATAATTAAATACGAGTAAACGTAAACAGAATTCTTACAGCAATTCGTACACGGATTCCTCCACTATGGTATCCACGTAACAGTCATTTATTAATCTGCACAGATCTGCCAGCATTGAATCCCCGAGATAAATTTGCTAGGAAAATTCTAACTTAGAGATTTTATGGAGAAAAATAAAACTCACGTATTATGAATTTCCAAGAGCTCATATATATAGGAGAGGCCCAGCTTAAATCTTAAGCTAACCTTTATTAGGAAAAATCCCTAATAAAATAAATCTCTTAGATTTATTTTCCACATATAAATCTCTACTGATTTAAATCTCATATATATTAAATCCTACAATAATATTCCAAATATTATTATTGGGAATTCTTATTTAATTAAATCCAATTTAATCAAATATTAATAATAATTAATTTCAAATTAATTTATTATTAATTACTTCTCCATAAATTAAATATTAAATCTAATTTAACATTTAATCAACCAACTATAATTAGTAAACAACCATTACTTGTTGTGTGACCCATAGGCCCTCATATATCGAGAGATTAGTCAAACTAACGGTCTTAATTGAACCCTAGACAATAAATCAGACATTCTCAATATATGAGGTACGTTGCGAGGAAATGTGTAACTACCTGTAACTGAAACATGGGCTATTACGATTTTCTCCTTTCGTTCGCGAATACTCGATTAAGTCTTGAACATGATGAAGTGTCTATTCAAATAACTTAATCAATTTATCTCAAATCACTAATTGATCATGTATGTCACACTTAGCCACAAAGTCTAAGTTGGAGTGCATCGGCCGATGACTTTGATCCAATTATGATGAGAAGATGAGTATTCTCACTAAATCCACTTTGAGGAATGAATCATATTCTTGGCTCAACTACCACGCACATGTACTTCGTGATGAACCAAATCCAAGCCATATCTACCCATGGTTAGGGTGCAAGCGTCGGTCATGGTCAAAGTTCGTCATCCCACACATGTCGTGCGTACTGACCTCAAGTCAAAGAAGTATCGCATCGCTCCCACTAACCGAGACACCCGTAGACACATATAGTGGAAATACATCAAACGGTTTCTTGGATGGGTATACCTATACCCTCTAAGGTATTTGTGCATCCATCATGAGATATCTAGTATCTCGTAATAAGTGAGATCTTACTACACTCTCTAAGAGTATGATGCAGATCGCACATCAATCTCCATTGTATCATCAATATCCCATTCTTGATGATCCTTGATCGGGGATATTTGAGAATCATGCTTAAGTCATCTGAGTTCTCATAACCTCAATGACAGCAATGACTCATGGGAACACTTGAATGAATAAATGCAAACAATCAAACATAATATTCAAACAAGTGTATTGCCATACATTAATATTAAATGAATTATAATATTAAATCAAACTAAATATAATAGAGTATTATGTCCTTACAATAGATTGTCTCTGGACACTAACGAGGTCTTCAAGTCTTTAGGCTTTTTAGGTCTTCAGGTTGATCTGAGTCCTCAGGATAATCTGAACTCAGGTTTATCTGAAGTCTTCTGAGTCTTCAGGTATATTGATCCATGTTGGGAAATTTAGAGTTTTGATAAAAGTTCCAAAAACACATGTAATAGGACCAGTCAGACCTGTTAGTTGACTGATGTTTATATTACCGTTTATAGAATACCCGTTGATAATTCTTTGTATAGAACAACCGATGTAATAGATAGGTCACATATTGAGGGGGAACCTCAATATGTATAGGTCAGATCTGAAGATATGAAGAACATCTAATATCCAAGCGGGCGAATGAAAAGAGAAGAAAACGGAAGATCGGATCGATCCGATCTAGTCGATATCTCGGTGAAGTCATAAAGCTCTACTTTCGAATACTTGAAGATCGGATGACTTCGGAAGATCGGACGGAAGACCTACATCGGTTGAGTCGCTAGTTGAAAGCTAAGTCAACCGGCACCGAAGACTCCATCGGGTAGGTAGATCGGCCTTTTACCGATCAAAGTCACTCACCAGTGAAAACTGATGTTTCACTTAGTCATACGTCGATGATCTGAACAAGAAGAATGTCAACCTTAGTTGGAAGAACAACACTAAAAAGTGCATCTGTTAACCAATAAGAACGAGACACGTATGATCGGAGCCGGCAATTACGGGATTTGGTCTTTGCTCTCTCTAAACGGCTATAAAATACAAATTCACTTTTCGGCCATGCCGTTCTCAAGACGTCACATCAATCCTGCAAGTCTACCAAATATAGCCTGAAATTCGAATTGCCCTCCAACGACTCTTTGATTTCAAGGTCTATAAATATGGGATCACACTTCAGAGTGAATATACGGAAACACTGAACGATCAAGAAGCTCAAGCTATAATCGGATTTCCGCACGAAGAACACGAACAAGAAGATTATTTTTATTAAGTGTTCATCCCATAAGTTCTTAGCATAGAAATCTTTTTCATCTACCGATAGGCTATCTTAAACACTAGAAAAGATTTCATAGTTGGAACCAAAACAATCTTATCCAAACCCAAAGTTAGGTTAAGTTGTTTAGCAAGATTTCAGACTAGGGTTTCTAGTTCTGATTTCTGGGATCGGTTGAGTGAGAACTCTTTAAATATCTGTCGATTGTCTTGTGTTGGACTAACACAAAAATCTAAGTCCGATTGGTTTTAGTTGGTGCCCCTTGTGATAGGGAAAGAGGGCGTGGGGACCTGGTTTGTCGAACCACTATAAATCTTGTGTGCCTTTCTTTGCTTTGATTAACCTGTTTTACACAATCGCACACAACTTTTAAAAGCAAAGATACATTTTCTAAGTTGAGATCGGCTTAGCACCAAGCTTACGATCGATCAAGCTTCGACACTTGATCAATTGGTTAAAAAGACTAACTTTGGAATCGATTTATCAAAACCGGTTTTTCACGGGTAAAACTTAGCTTCGACACATCGGTTAAACCGATAATTCGAATCGATCCGCCTTCAGCGATTAGTAAGTTGAGTTATCGATCAAACCGATTCACTTTCAGACTCTGATCAAAGCTAACTTCGCCATCACACCTGATCTGCACAAAAAGTTTTTCAGAAGTCTATTCATCCCTCCCCTCTAGACTTCTGCCCTCACAAAACCCGTTCGGGACCTACAAGTGGTATCAGAGCGGTTGGTTCTACAGACCACTAACTTTGTGTATCATCGATTCTTGAGGAAGAATCTTTGTGGTCAACTGAACAGATCTTGAAAAACCTTCTTCAAACTCATTCATTTTCCAAAATCACTCAGCATGGATAACACCTCAGGTATGTATCATGATCTGCCGAAGTTCTCAATCGATGAATATTCAGATTGGGCCATATATATGTCCAACCATCTAGGTTCGATAAGCGGCAGAATGATGGAAGTCATCGAAAGAGGACCTATCATCATTTATTACGACAACCCTGCAGTTGGAGGAGATCCAGACTTTGCCCCGGGAAGTCTTGTGCGAAAAAGCCCAGCCTTGATGGATGCAGAGGAAAGAAAGTCAGTACACTCTGAATCTTATCGCAAGGCATATTATAATGAAAACAATGGATAAGGACACCAAGGAAAAGATTAAATATCTCAAAACTGCGAAAGCAATGTGGGATACTCTAGCTGAGATATGCGAGGGAAATGACCAGATAAAAGACAGCCGTCTACAAGCCGAACTGGTGAAGTTGAAAAAACTAAAGATGTTTTTAAACTAAACCATCAACGAACTTGATGGAAGGATTACAATGTCAATAAACAAGCTTCAAGAACTTGGTAGAGATGTCGATAAAGATATCAACTACAAAATCTTAAGGTCTCTCACCAAGAAATGGGACATGAAGGTCACGGTAATCAAGGATTGCCAAGACATTTCAAAGATGAAGCAAGTAGCTTGTTCTTGAGCCTTAAAGCTCACGAGTTCGATTTAATTGAAAGAGGACAAGTTCGATGAAGATGAGGTGCCATTTGAAGCTTCAACTTCGAAATCAGTTGCTTTTAAGGCAACCAGCAGCAGATCAAAGACCAATGAACCCATTGGAAACATCACAAGTCAGGCAGAACAGATCGCTCTGCTTACCAGGAAACTAGAAAAATCAAATATTCAACTTGGTAAGTATCAAGATTTTATAAAGATTATCAACATACCGAGGAAGAGATAGGAGATCACCAACGGATATCCGAAAAGAACCAGATCGATGATTGGAGAGATCACATAGATGAAAGGAAAAGAGATAATCTAAATGATGAGAGAAGAGATAACTAATCGCATGGAAAAGCTCAGACTACTATCGAAAAGGAAGTCACCGATAGATCATCTGAACGAGTGATTCACCGGAAGAAAAGGTTCGATGGATCAAGGCGCGTGCTTCACGGAGAAGCCAGTCACTTCAAATGTGCAGAATGCCTGGAGACGACGCCAAGAGAAAGGGAAGAAAAGAGGAACAAAAGAGAGCAACAAAGACAGGACGAAAAAAGCCATGGTTGTCGACACATCGAGAATCGACGATTTCTATCGCCCTCCGAGGATTACGGATACTCCTCAGAGAAGATTTGTCGATCAACAAGTCTTTGTTGACTTCTATGAGAATGAAGATCGATATTCTCTTGGATGATGATGAGATGCGATGGCCAAGGAGGACCAATCTGAGGTAACCTCCAAACTCGCTTTGTTTGGCTTCTACACCGCTATCATTAGCTTTTTCTTTGGGGAGATTGACCAGCTTGACTCTACTCGAGCAATTGCTTGAGGATCTCTCCAATGCAGTAGACACTTATGCTATAGTGGAAGCTGAGAATGACAAGCTAAGGATCAGAAATAATCAGCTTGCTAAAGTGAACAATCTCTGTAAAGCTTCTGAACTTAAATCTGCTGAAACTGCTCAGAAGGAAACTGAGGAACTTAATATTCTGAAAATTAAAACTTCTGATCAGGAGAAGCAGATCAAAGATCAGCTAGCAATTAACAAACAACAAGTTGATGACTTCAAAATCCTGCAAGCGAAATTTGATGAGTTGTTCCTAATGCATATGAGTCTAAAACCATCTGAGGATAATCTGCGCAAGAAAATAGAAGTTTTTACAAAATCATCTAAAACTGTTCAAGACATGAACACCTATTTTCGAACAACGATTAACAAGAAGGGACTTGGGTATGAGAACCCTTCCACATCCTCAAAAGCCCGGTGATTCATCTTAAAAAGGGTGTAATCGACGAGTTTAAACAAAGATACACCAAAAGCCAAACTTGTATCTAATAAGGAAAAAAGACCGGTTGAAGCGGGTAAGACAGTGCTCAACCGTAAGGGGAAGGGAGCGAAATGGACCCCTAATGGTAAAAGCATCACCGAGGAATCAAAGAAGAATCCGGTTCTTCCGAAGAAGAGACCTCAACTCGATCAACAGATCGTATCGAAAAAAGACAACCTATAAAGGGAAGTCTAATCGAGACCCAATCAAGATCACCGCCTAATAAGCATGCTTTAGGTAAACCGCAAAAACCACCTATGCCAAAAAAAGATATGAATCTTTTGATGGTAGAATTGTACCTACCCCTATAATCGTAAATCTAGGGTCACAAGACTGAACCACCTTTGGATGAAAAGAAGACAAACAGAAAAGATAAATCCCAAGTCTTCTAAGTCATCCAAGGTTCACACTAATAATCATACTAATCGAAAAGATATAAAAGAGACATATGATTATGTTGATAGGTATGGGGAGACAAATCGGGCCTTCCGATCTAACCGATCTCAATAGAAGTGCTCTGTTTGTATGGATCCCCAAAACTAATCCTAACCCCTCGAGGACCCAATCAAAAGGGTACTAAAAGCTGATTTGGGCTGCAGGATCGCGTGGGTCCGACCAATAAAGGAGGTGTGCAAGCAACTATCGGTACATCGATAGTGGATGCTCAAGGCACATATTTCGAAGCAAACACCTCCTCGGCTCTTACATAGAACGAAAGGCCAGCGTGTACTCTTCGGTGATGATAACTTTGGTTACACCCAAGGATTCGGAACCTTAGAGAATGATGATGTACAAATGGCGGAGTCTCAGATGTCGAAGGTCCAAGCACAACCTATTATCGGTTTCACAATTCTGCGACAACGGATTGACATTGAGTTCTCGATCGATCAATGCACTATCAAGAATCGAGCCGCTCAATGATTTTGCTAATCGGTTCAAGGAAAGGGACGATCTACGGCAGATTGGAGCAGTTGCCCAAGAAATACATGCTAATTGTTAAGAGTTCCAAAAGTAGCGGTTGGCTGCTCGCACAAAAAGAATGAGCCATCCGAACTTTAAAACTCTTAATAAGATAAAGAAGGATGTCTCTAGTGGAAGGACTTCCGAATGAAGTATTTTCAAAGGATCGGACATGTCTTTGCATGTCGAAGGGAAAACAGTCAAAGCTTCATTCTAAGGAATTCTGGACCGACATCCAAAGCAATCGCAAAATGTTGCTTCATATGGATCTATTTGGACCCGGTTACACCGGTCGATCTCGTGCGGACGAAAATATACTCACGGTAATCGTGGATGACTATTCCAAGTTTACGGGTTATATTCTTACATAAGAAGAATGAGGCGATAAACGAAGATACCCGAGCCGCTTAAAAGATTACAAAATGAGAAGGGTGTCGATTGTAGTAAAAATCAGATCGGATAAAGGTACATAATTTTTGAACTCTTTTTTATTATTTTTTTTTGCTCTAAGTTTGGTATCTGAGATGAGACATCACCGCAAGAACGCCACAAAACAGAATGGAGTAGCGAGCGAAGAAAGCAGAACACTCAAAGAAAGCCGCGCCGCACGATGTTAAATTTTAACATGCAATACCAAGCCGTTTCAGGCGTAAGCAATCAACATCGCATGCCATACTCGTAAGCGGATGTCTTCCGACTAAGGCTCACTACAAAACACCCTATGAACTGTGGAAGGCGGCGAAAACCTCGTGTTTCTTACTTCCATGTTTTTGGGTGTAAGTGTTTCATACACAACAATGGGAAGAGTCGGTTGAAGACTTTTGAGGCCAAGTCGGATGAGGGTATATTCTTAGGATATTCCTCATCTAGCAAGGCTTTTCGGGTTTACAAAATGCATTTAACCCTAGTTGTGGAAGAAACACCCCATGTAGTCTTTGATGAAGCATCCTGCGAACAAGAGAAATCGCCTCGAACAAGGCGTGCACGATCAACTCTGCACGATGCTCGGAAAATGGATCGACTAACGATCAAGGAAAAAGGATCGAAATAGTAATAAATATACATTCGGATCTAGGCTGATTCACCGGATCATTCGAGATCCTAAGGTACGAAAAACTATCGATGAAGAAGAAGATGCACGGTGAGGCAATATCAAGCCCGAACCATCCGGTTCGGGGAACACCTAAAGTTCCCACGAGCGAGACATCAAAGACATGATGAGTCCAACATCACCGAGACATGTTCTTATCAAGTGGATCATAATTACGCACCACTCCCGGTCGCTAGTAATGAACCTTTATCGAAATGGATGATGTTCTCCAAACCGACATAAATCAAAGCGAGAAGGACACGGATAACCGGTCATCCAACCGATCGATCATCGGAGACCCATCCGATAAAGTTAAAACTAGACATCGAGTTGGTTAAAGTGCCATGTATTCTTTGTTATTTGTATATGAAGGAACCAACAACAATAGAGGAAGCTCTACAAAGACGCAAGTCGGATTCTAGCCATGCGGAGGAGCTGGAGCGATTCGAGAGAGAAATCAAGTTTGGGAACTTGTGGATGAGAATTCAAATCATCAAGGCGTAATTGGCACGAAGTGGGTTTTCAAGAACAAGAGAGATGAAAAATGTCATCACGAAATAAGGCAAGACTTGTTGCTAAGGGGTATTCACAATCGAAGGAATTGATTATGATGAGACCTTTGCACCGATCGCTCGCCTAAAAGCCATTTTACATTTTACGGCATATCTTCCTACGAGAGGGTTCATTGTGGTATCGGATGGACGAAAAAGTGCATTCTTAAGCAGGGGTACTAGCGAGAGGAAGTTTATGTCGAACAACCTCCGTGCTTGAAAAGAGCAACCAAGTGTACCGTTTAAGAAAAGCTCTTTATGGCCTGAAACAAGCTCCTCGAGCTTGGTACGATACACTCTCTCAGTTCTTGGTAGACAGTGGGTTCACTAAAGGAACAGTGGACAAAACTTTATTCAGAATAGAAGATGGAGAAGATATTCTGATGGTTCAGATCTACGTGGACGACATCATCTTCGGATCTCCCAACAAGAGTCTATGTGAAAGATTCAGCAAACTGATGCAAGGGAAGTTCGAGATGTCCATGATGGGTCAGATGAATTATTTTCTGGGTCTACAAGTGAAGCAAAGTACAGAAGGGATATTCATCTGTCAAGCAAAGTACACTAGGAATTTATTGGCTAAGTTTGGAATTCAAAATTGCAAGGAAGCCAAAATTCCTATGATGACTGGATTCAAGATGGATCCAGACGAGGATGGTCAGAAAACAAATCAGAAAGAATATAGGGCTCTCATTGGATCTCTACTATACCTAACTGCCGCCAGCACCGGATATCACCTTTGCGGTAGGTGTATGTGCAGATTTTAGGCAAATCCAATGCAAAGCCACCTAGAAGCAGCTAAGCGGATTCTTAAGTATCTGAAGGGACGAAGAACCTTGGTTTATTTTACCCATCGATGATAATCTAGAGCTTAGTGGGTATTCTGATTCTGATTATGGAGGTTGCAAGATTGATAGAAAATCAACCTCAGGAACATGTCAGTTTTTAGGAAATAAATTGATCTCGTGGTTTTCAAAGAAGCAGACATCAGTTGCGACATCTACTACTGAAGCAGAATATATGGCTGCAGGAAGCTGTTGCTCCCAACTGCTCTGGCTTAGTCAGCAGCTGAGGGATTATAACATTGTAGCTAAGAATGTACCTATATTCGTGATGCAAAGATAATAGTCAATTGTAATCACTCGGAATCTCGTTTCTACATACAAGATGCAAGCATGTGGATGTTAGACACCATTTTATAAGAGATCATGTTGAAAAAGAAGAATATCGAGAATGGAAAAAGATTCACACCGATTTTGGAAAAGTCGATATTCTAACCAAGCCACTAAATGAGATCGATTGAGAGAATTGTGCAATGAAGCTAGGCTTACGGATCTTGGAGAAAAAGCACCTAAAATGCTTGATGGATTGTTCTCCAGAACCAACTGGTTAAGAGACTAACCAGGTTGAAAGGAATAAGTTGAATTTGGTATCTCAACTGATAAGAAGATCGGTCGAACCGATATGAGAAATCGATCGATTTACAAGTTATCGATTAAAAGGAATCGATCGAGTTAAGGTTTATCGATTAAAGGAAAACTTTCGGTTTAAAAGGATTATCGATTAAATCGGTTTGGTTATTTTACTTTTTGTAAGTCGATTTCGATATTCAACAAGCAAGATTCATGATTAAAGCCTACAATCACATAAGAAAGCGTAAAATTTACACAACAATGGAATAATAGAAATTTTCATTGATAAAAACCGAAGGTCGGGGTTACATTACAAGATACAAGTATAAAGGACTGGGAGGTCAAGACATAAGTCATAACAAGAAAACCCTAAACCTATAACCCTAAACCCTCATCCTAACCCAAGAAGAGAGGAGAGAGATTTTTAAATCGTGATGCTCATTTTCCCCCACTTAACAAGGGTGAGAGAGGCTTTGAAATAATCTAAAGCATTAAATTTGAAGCTAAAACCAAATTGGAGTGAGAGTGGCGTTGATAGGATTTCTAAGCCGAGAACCCCTTAGATGGAGCACATGTGCGAAAGTGGTTCAAAGACCTTATGGGCACATG